>VXAX01006527.1:189067-250557 GCA_013399835.1 Leptocoma aspasia | reverse complement strand
CGCGATGGCTCTGACCTTGTTCGGTGAGTAAAGCGCCGCCGCCTCGGCCCGGCGGGCGCGGGGCTGCCGCCCCCATTGTCTGCGGCGCGGCAGCGCCTGGGCGTGGGCGCCGCCCCGCAGCGGCGGGCCCGGGGCTGCGGGAATAACCCCGGAGGGGCAGCCCCGCTGCCGGCCCGGCGGGGACTCGGCTCCGACGGGCACAGAAAAGTTAGGGTGCCCCGGGAAGCCCCGGCAGCCGAGGGGCTGCGCGGCGGAGCCACGGGCTGGCCCGGGGGGCACCCCCGGGAGCGTCGGGGCACTCGGGGCGCAGCTGCCCNGGTGCCGGGGGGTGCGGGTCCCTCAGGGCGGTGCTGGTGGCCCAGCCGTGCCCGAGGGCCGAGCCGGAGCCGAGGGCGGGGAAGGGCCGGGGCTCCCCGCGGGCCGTCCCGCGGCAGGGACGCGCTTCCCTTTGTGCCCGGCGGCGCGGCGGCCGCGTTGCCATGGGAACCGTCCCGGCGGCCGCGCGGGCGGAGGCGGGCCGTGCGCGGCGCAAGATGGCTCCTCGAGGCGGCGNCGGCGGGCCCGGGGCTGCGGGAATAACCCCGGAGGGGCAGCCCCGCTGCCGGCCCGGCGGGGACTCGGCTCCGACGGGCACAGAAAAGTTAGGGTGCCCCGGGAAGCCCCGGCAGCCGAGGGGCTGCGCGGCGGAGCCACGGGCTGGCCCGGGGGGCACCCCCGGGAGCGTCGGGGCACTCGGGGCGCAGCTGCCCGCGGCCAGGCGGTGCCTTCCTGCCGCGGGCAGTCCGGGAAAGGAGCCTTTGGGAGTGCGGCTCTGGCCGTGCCTCACAGCCTGGGACGGCGTAGTGGGAACCCGCTTGAGAAAACTCTAGTTTAAACTGTTGAACATGTGGGTTCTGCTGAGTAACGTTATTAAATTAAGCTTGCTCGTGCTTAACGTGCGCAATTTTACAGCGGGCAAACAAACAAAAAGGCTTCAAATTGTGTCTGGCAACATTGGGGTAAATGCAGCAAGGTAAGGGAAAACAGAAATTAGTATAACTGAGGTCAGTACAGAGTTAACGGGGTAATCGGGATACCCTTTCTCGAAAGAAGCTCGCGCACCACAAGTGATTTCTAGTGAACAGAGGATGGGAGTCTGTTCATTGTGTTTATACTGTGGGCTTTATTTCATATGTAAACAAATGGCTTGCTTTCGTTAATTTCCTGATTCTCGGACTGGTACAATTTCTTAAAAGACTAAACCCAGTTTTTTCGGTTTTCTTAAAAATTGGCACCTGCTATATTATTCTGCATATTGAACTCCATCTAAGAAGAAGTTTAGCACATGTTGCAAGATAGCTCTCTGCAAATAAGATCTATGCTGTGTTGGATTTAGCTACAATGCTGTCTCCCATATTTATATTTCCTGCTCGAGTTTTTCAGGATGTAAAGGGTTCATAGGTCAAAGTAAACTGTCTCTGTCATTATGTGCCTGATCTTGTCACAGAGCTCGTCAGGAGGTGCAGGTAGGGGGGCCCTGCGGGTTGTCAGATGTAGGGTGAGGATCAAGCTCTGTAACTTAGAAGTGAAAGTGAACACAGAGATTAAATGGCAGATTGGCTGTAAAAAAAAAACCCAAACAAATGCTGTATATGTTACATTGTATAATTTTGAATTATATTGTTAGCAAATACATGGTTTGTTACGCTGGCACTGAAGGTAAATATTTTATGTTTCCCTAAGAGAAAAAAAAATTAGGCAGAAATAAACACATTCTCCATGCTGAGTGTCATTATAATCTCTGTCTGTAAAAATTAAGAATATTTTAATTTTAACTTTTAAAGGAAGTGGCATTCCTATATCAGGTACTTTTTTTTTAACTTATGTGATTCTTTTCCAATTTGTACGTGTTTGATCGACTGCATGACGTATTCTATTAATACAAATTTGTATTACAAAGTAACTTGGTGGTTTTGTGTTATCACATCTGTTGTTACAGTAAATGTCATTGATACATGTAAAGGATAATGAGCCAAGAGAAGATAGAGTGGGGTGCTCTGCTGTGTCTGTCTAGTTTTTAAACATTATCTTACTGAGGGTAAAACCTCAGGATTGCACCCTTTTAAGAAAACAAAAAGTGACAATAAAACAGTGCAACAAATATGGCTCATATGCATCAACAAATGAATGTGATGCCTTTCACAAATGTAAAAGCTTTACAGTATGTCTTAAAGTATGAATGCAAGAGTGTGAGTTGTGTAAATGCGGAAGTGTATGTGAGTGCAATGTGTTTGCAGATGTGGTTGTGATTAATTTATGGTTGAGCTAGCACAGCTTACTGTGTTGCTGTGACTCCTCTGGGCTGGGATAGCTTGCCACACTTTGTCTCAGCACATAACAAAGACAGACTACAACATGCTTGCTTTGAGCTTCAGGAACACTGTTCAGCCTTTATTATAAACGTTGGCTGCCGATGGATTTTCAGTTACTGCACTGGAGCTGACCCATAGTAAATCATTAAAAATATAACCCACAAAAGAGGGGGGTTTCGTTTATTTCAACCTAGCCCCCTACCAAAGCAAGATCAGCAAATCGAGGAAAGGCAAAATAAATGTCTGAATTAATGTATCTGTTTTAAGGCATTAAGCAGCTGTAACTGTACTATTTTAAATTCACATCTATCTTATACCAGTAGAACTGTCTTGAGCAAACAGGTCTCAGAGGAGTGGTTTCTTTGCTTTTGCTCACTCACGTAAATTCTAGGCTCAATATTGCATTTTTATTTTCCTTAGCCCATAATGATATATCACACTGAACCAAATTTCACCATTCTCAGGCTGCTTCTAATAAATTGTGCTCCAAAAGCACGTAAAATTTGAGATAAATTGCCATGTCAACTTTGGTGGGGGAGAAAATTTCCCAAGTTTCCTGGGTCCCTTTCCATCAGTGTGTACTTGTGTGAGCACAGCAAGGGAGAGGAGAGGGTTAGGAAATGTCATAACATGCTCTTGGGTGTGTTTTATGGCTCTTTTAGTGCATAGTCCAAAGACTCTACTAGAAGGGGCCAGGTCTAGAGACCAGGCTGACGTCGTTGCAGACCCTGGATTAGCAGGGACGTGCTTATCAGGTGGTTGAAAGTCGGGTCCTGTTGGAGGTTGCCCGTTGCCATTGTCCTCAGAGCAGCCCCACATTGCCATGGGAGCACCGTCTGCAGTTTGCACTTTTGACGTGGCAGCTTGAGACTCTTGGGAAAGCTGGTTGTGAAAAGAGTTTGTTATCTTAACCATGTATTAGCAGCATTTTTCTGCAGAAAACCACATAAAGCCTAAGGGGTTCCTGACTTACCCCTTTTCAGTTACAGCTTATTGGCAAGGTTATGATGCAACAATAAAGTACAAGGGAGGAAAACATTAAGACTTTTCACTTTACCAGTTTTTGTTATTCTGAAATTCTTTTCTTCAACTTGTCATTGTCTCTCACTCATGACCTTCCAAGATACCCTGTGCTGACAGCTGGCTGTATGGAAGATACCTAGGGGGCTGCCCATGTTCCCCTGGTGCAGTGGTACAGATGATGAGTCTGTGATGTGGGTTATGGGAAAGAGTTCATCTGCTCCACAGATGGGGAGAGGAAGAGCAGCCCCTGTTGGAATTAGTCAGCAATGGGAGAGCCTGGAAGTTGTTAGCTGGAAACATACCTCTGTTACCTCAATCATGCTGGTACTTCAGGCAAATGTGTCATCCCAGCAGGGTTCATAGTTACACAGAGTTAACACTCACAGATGTGTGCTGTGATTTTGGCCTGTTCAGGGCCAGAACTTGGGCTCTGTGATCCTTTTGGGATCCAACTCAGGATATTCAATGACTGTGTGATAAAGTTACAGTGGCAGAAATAGCCTGTTGTGACCATAGGTGGTCACCCATACGTGCCATGCCTTTTCATGGTACCAGCCAAAGTAAGGTTTCACCACTACATTCAGTTTGTGTTCCGGTGGCCAAGCACTTGGAATGCAAGTTTGATCTAACAGTGGAAAGCAGGTCCTGCACAAGGACTGCATCAGCAAAAGATTGGAAGACAGTCAATTTCTCTGAGAAGCAGAAAAAAATTGCTGTCTGATCCTTTTGTTTGTTGCAAGTAATAGATGCAATAGGTTTGATATCCATGTGAATTGCTTATTAAGAGTCAGTGGGGATTTTAAATTCATCTTAGTCCACACAAAGTGCACATTTTCACATGCAGTGTGTGTAAACGTCTGGAACTTGAACAGGTGTCCAGTTCTATTGCTGTTTTTCCTCCTACATCTCAGTCATGCTGCCTTACAGAAGGTTGTGGTGATTACAGGTGTAGCCTTCTTTTTCTCTCTGACTATTCCTTGCTGCCTGATGCAGCAGCTGGAATGGTGTATAAGCCAGTGTCCTTCTCTGCTGTTCCAGCACAAAGTCTGGTGGCTGCATG
This sequence comes from Leptocoma aspasia, assembly GCA_013399835.1. Lineage (NCBI taxonomy): Eukaryota > Metazoa > Chordata > Aves > Passeriformes > Nectariniidae > Leptocoma > Leptocoma aspasia. The sequence goes on along the minus strand of VXAX01006527.1, from coordinate 246,123 downwards.
CCCAGCCTTTGGGAAGCTGGGCTGAAGCCACTTGCCTGGTTTAGTAGAGAGGTGGCTCAGGGATATCCATCAGTCCTGCTGTGCTGAATCTCTGCAGGGTAGCAGCTTCCTAGTGACAGAAAGAGCAATCAGTCACATTTCTGTGGCTAGACTTCCTAAAGCCATCTGTTAATACCCTGAGATGTGAGATTGCACCGTGACAGGGCAGAGGTGCACTCTGTCATTCCAATTGGATGACTCAACTATTGGAAAGACAACAAACAATGTAGAGGGAAGAGGAGGGGAAGTATTAAGTTATCCCACTGTTTGCTTGTGTCTTTGAATATCCTGAAAAGTGTTTAAAGAAAGTCAACATTGTACTTTAAAAGAAAAATAGTTTTGTTATGTTTAGTACTTGCGAGTTGTCTTTTACAAATTCCCTTCCTGTTCATTTATTTGCTCATCAGCTCTCTTGTGTGAACAAAGGAAGACATTTCAAAACAGCCAGGAGAGATCTTCATGGACATATTTGTCATTAGTTATTCGTGCTCTTGCCTTCTTGCTCAGAGCCTGTCAATGGATGAAAACTCATCCCTGAATATTGGTGGTTAAGAAATGAGAAGTGAAGCAATTCTCTTTTAATCTTCAAAGTGCTTGCACTCTGATGAGTGGCTACAGATGAATAGGATTAGAGACAGAGCTGTAGTCAGCATGACAGATATGGTTTTATAAGGAGATGATGAACAAGGGCAGTTTTTAGAGAAATTTTTAGGGAACATATCAGAATAAAAGAAACAAGCAATACACTGCTACGGGCAGAAAGGGCGGGGACAAAGAAGCCAATGATACCTCCGTTTCAGGTGTCCATGCATTTCTGAAAGAGCAGGTAGGTAGTAATTTGCTCACTTAACAGAATTGCTTCCATGGCTGTGAGCTCTGATGTCGTACTACACAGAATTAATTTTCTATGACTATTTAGTACTATGGATATGAAGTGAACCTTTTGAAATAAGTTCTTCCATACTTGAAATAATAATTAACAAATTACTGTTTCAACTTCTATGCATCTGTGATTACTGTTCTCCATGCAAATTGTGCTTACTGACTCATGGCTGCTTCAAAAGGTAGGCTATAGTTATATTGGTTCCAGCACCTATTTTCTAATGTGTCAGTCTTAAAGAGAGAAATTTTTCTCTAAATAAATGTTTTCTTTGCTTGGGAAAGGGCATTAATTTTTAGAGTGCTTGGTTAGCACAGGTACAGAGAAAGTAAGTGTTCCTCTAAAAAATGGCTCACAACAGGTAATGCTGCAGATTCTCTGTAGGATAGGAAATACTAAAAAATTAATCTGTTTATTTCTTGTCTTGTGTGCAGAGCCTCCTAAGAACAGGAAATAAACAGATCACCTACGATTCAAGTCTTCTCTGTATTTGTGTATGTGGCCCTGAGCTATGCTTAAACTTGTGGCTACCTGTGACTGTAAAGTTTTCTGACAGAGCCCCTAAACTGAAGAGTCCAGTTGTACCAGAAAAGTGGTCTCTGAATATGTTCCTTAACTGAAGTAGGTAATGGAAGCTTGTTCATGGAATTGGGACCTTTATAGTAGGGCTTTTGTCACTACAGGGAACATAAATGTAGAATGATAGGAATGGTATCTATCATGGATGCTTCTAGGCCAAAAAAAAAGTAAAGAACTTTGAAAACTGAAGAGCATAAGGCGAGCAACAAAGTGAATACATATCCCATGTGGCACTGCCTATGCTAGGTCTTTTTCAGCAGAAAAGCAGTGAATTCAAAGTGATCTTTTTAACCTGGTTGCAGCAGATGCTCTTGAGTAGTTAGCCCTTGCTTAAAATACTTGGGCTTCATTCAATACTGACTGATACCAAGCTAATTTTAGAGGACATTTAGGCAATTCAACATCTAGTCACAATGGGAACTACAAATAGTCTAATTAGATGAAACTATTTAGGGATATTAGTACAATGTTTAGGTTTGGGATTTTTTTTTAACATTTAAAAATGAAGGTGATTTGTTAAAAATTGAAACCATTTTAGAGAGAAACTGGACCTTCCAGCTACCATTCATGTGTCTAGGAGGAAAAGTGCCCAGGTGCTGAGAGTCATAAGAACATTTTCTCCTAGGTGCTGTGTTAACCTTTCATGATTTATAGAACCTAATGAAACAAATAAGGAGAGCAGGCTTGAAAAGGTTTTGCCAGCAATGTAATGAAAAGAAAAACCTGTGTAGGATCTATTAACTGGTAAATTAGTATAAATTGGTCAAAATACCAGAGAAGTGGCACTAACAGTATAGACAAGGATGAAAAAAATTGAGTCATGGCTTCTCAGCTTAGTGTTTAGAAGTGTGCTTCACAGAGTGGCTGGTATAGAATTGTGTTTCCTTTCAGTTGTGAGTATTAGAATAAGAATCTAAAGAAATCAGAAGTTTGAGTATTGGTGCTGAAACTGGAAAGGACATGTCCAGTTGTGTGCTCAAGTAATGAATTAAGGTGAGATTTTTGCATTTTCTCCAAGGAGATTCTCTTATGCTATCATCAGCTCAGGCACATCATTGAACAATTGCATCCCTTTCCTCCTTGACACCAGCAGATCCACTAAGAATGGAGACAGTCTGTGTAACACATAATCTCATCTGATGATGTTGAAGTGAAAGACACTCTAAATGTGAGGATTTAGGAAGGTTTCCTGATGTACACTTCACATTGGCCAAGGGCTGATGTTTCAGGTGTAAATGTGGGGTTTCTTCTGTTTGTTTTGGACTTTGTCAGGTTGATGCTTTTTGCTTTGTCAGGTTTTGAGAATTTATTCTTTCACTAATTCTCTTTGAGAGGTCTTAACTGTTTTCTTCAGGTGTACAAAAGGTTTTCCATTGACAGAAAGCACATCTCAGTGTCAACAGAAGATTGTGTTTACTCACAGTGTCAATACTATAGTCATAATTTAAATACTGCTCTAATCAGTAAACTCAAAGTGCAAGCCTTTTGGAAGACTGTTCTGTTTTTGTTGAATAAAGGCAGATTAATCAGGATCCCCCAGGGGTGCAGACATAGGTAACTGCTCTGTGCAGTCTAAGCTGAATGAGCATTTTTGGACAATTCTGTTTTTTCTGAACGTAGGGTGTAACATGCACAGCTCAGGCTACTGAGCTGCTCCACCCTGTGGACAGAGATTGTACAGTTCTGCACACAAATGTCTTCACAATGAAACAAAACAGACCCGAGACCTGGCCCAAGGGCTCGTTGTAGTTATTAGCAGAAGATGAGATGTTTCCTCCTTCCTCATAAAATCATAAAATGGCTAGGTTATTCTTTCAGTGCTATGGATTGTATCTGGCTTATACATCTTCACAAATGATGGCAGAAAATTAAAAACCCTCTAGATGTTGCTTTTTTGAGTCTGTGTTAAACAAAGAAAAGTGCTATTTTAAGGTCTCTGAAATATTTGGTCTTCAAAACATTTAAAAATATAGCTAGGACTTGGTAATTGACTGTGGAGTGTGGAGTGAGTGATTGCTCATTATCCTGATTCTAGTCAGGGGGAGGGAGGAAGGTTGGTCACACCCAGCTGGGAAGCCAATAGTATTGCTGTGTGTGCAGCAGCCTCTGTGATTGTGTAAGAACTGGTTGACATTTGACATTTACAGCACTCTGAATGAAAAAGGTATATAAAATGAAAACTATATATATATGATTTCAAAATTATTGGAAATTGTGCTCATAAAATTCTATTTATTCATCCGTGAGTCTAATTTCCATGATATATTTTGATACATTCATCCCTGAACGTATTTTCATGACCCTATTAGCTGTTCCATGATCAGCATCATGGAAGACTGGTCATGTGGGGGCTGGTCTGCTTTTGGTTAAAATTTTGTTAATGCTGATAGGATGTCATAAAGCCATGGATAAGGAGAGACAAAATTATTTCTTGTGCAGTGTAAATAGGGGACTGTGTAAAAAGGAGGAGAACAGTTCTGAAAACCAAACTCAGTGCCTTAGTGCAGTGCCTGACCATTCCTTGTGCTCACATTGGCAGGGTACAAGTCAGGCTCCTCAGTGCTGAATTAGTATCTGATACATGTACAGTCCAGAGCAGACTACAGACTATAAAAGTTGCTGATAATTATTTGGTAGGGCCAGTCTTCCAGTGTTTTTCAGCTGTGCTTTATTGTTTCCATGTGAATCTGGGCACAATGTTTCAGTGCAATCTGGGATCATTTTTCATTAAAAAAACCCAGCCTACAAAAAACCCCTAAGAAGGATGTACTTCTTTCTCACCTCTCTCTTACAGGCAGAACATGCACACATGGGTTTATCCTTCCGATAAAGGAAGCATGATTTTGACACAGCAATTAATTCTACTGATTTCCTTTTTGGCTTTTTCTTTTTAAGCAGTATATTTATAAATGGGACTTAACAAACGTTGATTAAAATCTTCAGTGGTTTAATAGAAACAGAAGGAGAGGAAGCTTGTCACAGCATTCGTTTCCAGTGGTGAGCTCATGTGCCTGTAGCTGTGCTGTTGCTTTATTGTGGTGCTCAGGGAGCTCCTGGCTGACCTGTGTATCTTCCCAATGCCACTTCATGTCAAAGCAAGCTGTGGTCACAGTCCCTGCACCCTTGTGTGCCCCTCCTCAGTGGCAGAGCAGCAAGCACAGCAGTAACTCGATGGAGCATCTTATATTCCTTAGATTTCATTGAAACTGTACTATATAAGAAGATACCCCCCCAATCCACCTCCAGCTGAATTAGACCAAAGATGATAATTTAGTCTTGACTCGCTCTTTTGCAGGCTCAGAATTAGCAGGAGCTGAACCTTAGCCCCTGCGTCCCAGCTGTCCCAAAGCATGGTGAGCCCCAGGGTGGGACAGAGCACGCAGCACTCCTGGGGCAGGAACCCAAGCAGCCTCTGAGATGAGTGAGTTGCAGACTGCTCTGTCAGAGGGAGAGCTCACTCTGGCTGCCTCTGGTTGTTGACTTTTTTCCTCATTTAGTAGAAAGGTCTATGAGAAGCAGAAAGATCTTTTTTTTTATTGCTTTTTTGGTGGGATGCTGTTGATGCTGCTGTTAGTAATGACTTTTAAATGTAGAAAACTGGCATTTTCCTTCTCCCACTGCTGTGCAAGAGCAGCTGTGGGAGACACAGGCAGGGCTTGCCATGTCTCAGAGCTGTTTTAGCATTTGCCCTTCCTTCTGTATGGAAGTCCTGTGTATCACAGTCTCTGACAGTTGCTTGCAACGTTCTGCCTCACAGCAGTTTTCACCAAGCTGTGTCAGGCCAGGACCATTTTTAAATTATAAAATAGATTTTTGATCTGTCACATCCTGTCGTTATCCTTGTGTCTGTCTGTATGTGTTTTCCTGTGCTGTCAATTGCCATGATAGGGTTCTTTTTATAAAGTCAAAATGGGGCTGAAGACACCAAAAGAAGCTGTTATCCAGGGAGACAATGCTGGCTGGGGGAATACTGGGTTAGCAAGATTTGGGAATAGAGATACTGATCTTTCTTTGATGAACTCATCTACAAGGGCCTCTGCTTCTCTCACCAGCTACTGTTCATATTTTCTGTTTAGATGCCTTATTATGTAGGACTAAGCCTGCTTTTCACTTTTTGACAGTTCCATGGGATCTTAGTTCCAGTAAGGATGCTTTGATATCCTAGAAATGCAGCTAATAATTGTTGGAAACCTGTTTAATGTAATGCCATGATAACATGACAGCTAATAACCCAAGTTTCCATTACTTGTGGATGAATTTGTCTTTCTTCTAATTAGTGGAAAAAAAGGAGAAAGAAAACAATTTCAAAACAGGGACAAGAAAACCATCTGAGTTCATCTCCTGTGGGGGAAAGAAACATGGAGTTAACTGAAAAAGGACTTGGAGGTTATCTCTGAGCATCGATCATATCAAGCTTTCCAGCTATTTCTCCCTTTCCTTCAGGGCAGTACCAAACCTCTGTTCAGCTCTCCTTCCAGCAGCCTGTAACCAGCTCCTCTGATCTGCTTTTCTCCTCCCAAACTGAGAAGGAACTGATGACAAAGGGGAAACCCATGCAGAAAACCTCTCAGTGCTTGCAGAGCTGCTAAAGCACCTCTGAGACTGTTTGGCTGTTGCTGCAATCCCACAGTGTGCTGGGTGGTGCAGGAATGGACCCAGAGCACAGCTTCTCCATGGACTGGTCCTGCTCCCTCTCCTTTGTCTGGTTCCTGCCTAGTGCAGCAGATGAGCCTGCCAAGGAGGAAAATCATTATGAAAAAGATGGATGTAATGCTATAAACGGGGCGGGGCTATTGGGTGAAAAGCTTTCACCATAGTTGTTTGGCTGCAGTTGTAATAGTGAGCCATGCCATTGCCAAAAAGAAATGTGAAGTTTTCAGCTTTTCTACCTGGAGCATCCTAATTAATTTCTTTGGAGATCTCTGAATGTTTTATATGAGAACCAGAAGAGGTAAGGAGTGATACATCTCTCAGACTGGGGAGAAGTTCACAGCAATTGGATTTGGAATCAAATCTTAAATTCCAATTAAAAAAAAGGCATCCTACCACATTGTTTCCATTTCCTGTCTCAGACCCTGCCAATAATTTTTTTAGGACTTTCCTTCATGACACTATAAAAAACAATCATGATCCTGGGCAGAGTTACTTTACTTGGTAGTTGCATCTGTTCTGAAAATAAGGACGTAAATACAAACCATATTTTTGCCTGAGCAGTAATGTGTGTTATTGACAACTGTTTTAGAAAATGAAAAATCTGTTTGTAATAGGAATCATAACAGATTAGTTGTTATAACTTGATGGTCTAAGAGTTTAAATGGGTCAAGTTTGAGGAAGGAGAAACTACATCTGTTTGACCATCTGACACAGTTGGAGAGATGTGCTTTGGAACTTGTGAGTCTGTCTTGACACCAGTTATAACAGCAGTCAGAAATCAGATCTGCTCTTAATTTTCTGTGGAAGGCTCTGATTTTTGCCTGGGCTGCTAATGGGTGGTTTGGTTTAGGTTTTTTCCACCCCAGGAGGCTAATGAATGCACAGCAGCTATCTTGGTCTGAAATGCAAGGGTGGACAAGTTCTCAGCGAGTTTTTACCAAGGGATAGGGCAGACTCAGTCTTGTGCTCTTTTATTGAGGTTTAGCTTTTGGTAAAGCCACAATGCTCTACTTAAAGGTGTATTTTAGAGTAGGAAAGTGAGCTTATGTTCATTATGTTGGTGTTGCGTGTGGAAGAACAAATCAAAGCAACCAAGCAAACAGTGATAAAATATGTCTCCCATTCAGCAAATTAGGGCATTATGCAATGGATGGAGGGGTTCTATTTCAAAAGTGCTTGTCCTTTTTTTAGGATCTCTTATGCTCAACTTTGACTGGACAGACATTGTTTTCAGGGGAGAAGATTAATTTACAGCTAGAAGACACTTTTACACCGTATCATGTTGTTCTTTTTCACTTGTGGGGTAACTGTTCAGAATATTTGTGTAATCAAACTCCAATCAATATTCCCTGTTAGATGTGTTAGAGAAATGAAGACAAAAATGTATTTCTGTGAATGCCTTGAGACCATGGCTATAACAGTTGTCACTGGCTTGAAGTTATGGTAAAACAGATGTGCCCTTGTTAGTGTTATTAATGTTTGGAAGAGGTGAAGCAAGCAATGGGAACTGAGCTTTGTCTTTGTGCAGGCAGACTTAAAATAGGAGAGAAAGAAGGATTTGCAGAAGAAAAAATAGGAAAGGAAATGTCAAAGGGTAAATGTTTTCTCCTGTATTATCCCTTGCTATGGTTGGAAGGAGAGTATAAGAGCAATAACCTCTACAGATATTTCTCCAGCCTTCCATGCAAATTTCACTGGCCATGACCAAAACAGTGTCTACAAAGAAAACCAGTCTGGGTTTAAAAACCCGGTCTGATTGCAGTGTTCAAGCTTGTGTAACCTGATATTACTCTGAATTTACAGTGAACAAGAGTTTGCTTTACTGATCTAAAAGATACTTGGAAAAAATTCCTGTTAAATCTAAGAGAGGCAATTAATCCAATAAAGGCCTATTTCTGAAACTTTTGACCTTGCAAAATGAGTCTGCAATAGACCTTTCAAATATCCCATAGGGAGGATGGGAAACTGCCAAACTCATTGATCCATCTCTTCAGGGCTGTAGTCAGACACGGTCAGTTTTGTCTCAATGAATTAAAAAAAAAAACAAGCAAAAAAACCCAGGCTGTTTTTCTGTTAAATAGATACATTAGAGAGGCATATTTCTTTTTGACAACATCTTCAGTTGGAAGTTGCTTACTGTGTAAATTAGGCACTTCAGGATGCACGTGATGATGTAAATCAGAGGGTTACAAGACAGCCTTTGGCCTGAGTGTTGTTTTACCTGCAGCTGACCTGCAGAGCCATGTCAGGAAGTAATTCCCATCTTGTCTGTCTTTTCTTAGAGAGCAAAGGTGGTGTTCCCAGTAATACTGAACATCAGCAGCAGTCTGTTGTCTGGAGACTGAAATACAGAAAGTAACATTAAATTCCATCTCTATTAAATGCCCACAAGGTGGCACTTGTCATCTTTTAACCTAAAAGCCAAATTTTTATACTTTAAGCATCACTAAGAAATAATATTAGATGTTTTGAAACTTATCTTAAACAGTAAGTTACCTGTGCTTTCATGGGGTATTTCTCCACCCCTCCATTAAACTACTGTCAAGGGAAAGAGAAAACCAACTATGTTTTGCTTGTTACTATTGCATATGTGAAAATATCACCTTAAAATTTAAGATTAATTTTAATTTTTTTTCTGTAAAAGATTTTAAAAAAATTTATTTCTCGTTACTTATGCAGTCATATGCCAATATTTTATCTGGCAAAGAGGAGGAAAGATGAATACTTGCTTCCTTTGCTTTGGTTAAATGAAAATCTAGAAATGAATGATTTGCAACTTGGTCTAATCACTTAGAGGATGAGTTCATTTCACTGCAGCAGTGCTTGTCATAAGGAAAATATTACTTCTTAAAATTTTACATCATTCATAAAGAGGCAATAATAGTAGACCTGCTCATAAAAGGCATTGAACTCTGGCTGTTTTCAGTGGGTCTCTCATTCAACCCCATTAGAAGCATTCCCACAGAATTTATTGTTGCCAGATCAGGCATTTGTAGAAACAGGATGGCAGTGTGATCCATTTTTTCTTTCCCCCTCAAGACTGATGTAATTATCAGAGCATGCCCTTCTTTAGCCACTTCACTTTTGCTGAGTGTGCATTCTTGTCTCCCCCTTGGTCACATCAGAGAAATGCCATTAGCCCTTGTAGCTTTCTGGGGCATTGTTCACACTGACTTTCTCTTAATCATTTTTTTTCCAGTAATAATAAGAATCCTAATTGTACTTTTTTGGAGTGGTAAAAACAAAAGCATGAGAGGAGGAAAGAGCAAATAAAAATAAGTTTTTAATATTAAAAATTCCTGGGGCATGGTGTGTGTGATATAATGTCATCTTGCAACAGAAGGGATGCTTTCATTATTGGTGCCCGTTTTCAGTGATTTGCTTCTTTCCTTAGATTGTATTTTACTCCTGTTCTCCTCCCAGATGGGAATGCCTCTGAAAAAGCAAGGAAAATACACTGAACTGTTTTTGTGCTTAGATAACTCAAATATCATTTAATTTTAAAAGTCTAAAGCTGACCATGTGCATTTGAATTTATGGGCATTGAGAAATGTAGCTACCTGTGCCAAACAAGGTAAAGGAATAAAACTTTGTATAAGAAGAGTTGTCACTGGTGACTGTCACCTCTACCCACAAACTTGGGCACATCCCTGTGGGTGGATGGCTTCAGTGCTGGGGTGCTTTCTCGTGTGCCAGCTTTCCCAGGGCTGGCCTGGGAGCAGCTGGGTGTGACCTCTGCCTGCAAACTGCCATGTGAGCTGGCAAAAGCTCCTTTCTGGACCTGGAGGCAGTTTGTCTCTGTGGCCAGACTGGGATTTAGTTGGCATTTAGCAGCTGCCTCACTCCAGCTCCCCAGTGCCATAGGTTGTGTGGTGTCAGTGGCAGGATGGGCTCAGAGCAGGGCATGCTCTGCTGGCAGGGTTAGCTGTCTGCACACCACTGAGGTGCATGCTGAGCTCTAATACCTGCCAGCATGTTGAACTGGATGCCTGTCTGATGTCTTCTCCCTACCTGGAGAAGGTGGAGAAAATAGATGGTGGTTCATTTGGAGACTTTTGCACTGAAGCTCCTTACAGCATTGGTATCTTAGGAAGAGCCTTGATATGTCTAAAAGTTTTCAAAGCATTTTTCTTTTTCTTAATTCAAAGGAAATTGTGTGCCAAAAATAACGTTAAAGAAGCATCAAAGACTCAATAGCATTCTAGAAGTATCAGTCATCATTGCTGAGTGACATAGAGAAATGTGGTACTATTGCCTGGGGTGTTCTCAGCCCCGTGGGGATCTTCCCATAAACAAAGGAAGTTCTCTGATGGTCCAGGTTGTGGAACCCTGAGTGTTTCCCACATGGCCCCAGGCCATATGTGCCATTAGGTTCTTGTCATTAATGTCTTTGTTTTAAGCCACTGATAGAGCAACATTATATTTGGGTTAATATCATTTATTCTGTGACTTCTAAATCCCAACTTTTTTTTGTAAAATAACAGTATAAGAGGTTTTGTTTAAGAGAAAAGGAATATTCCAAAAAGTTGCCTGTCATATCTTTAAAAATGTGCTGTAAGCCTGTGTAAGATATTTTGGTCAGAAATAGTTTGTTGCCCCTTTGCTTTGGAAAGATGAAGGCAGGACAGGATGGAGCCAGAGGATCATTTCCCTTTTTCTATTCATGTGAAGGACTTAAATGCTGAAAAAGTATTTGTTTCTAAGAACACATTTCTTGCCAGGTAAGAAAGCTTGACCACAGCTTCCTGTCTTGTTTATTGGCACTGACTGAAGTGCAGTTCTCTGCAGCCTTTGGCAGCTGTGTGTGGCATCCTGAAGCCAGGGTAGGGCGGGTTGATTTCCACAGGACCTCGTGTAATGGGCAGCGGCCACGCATGTCACACTTGCTCTTTGCATCAAGGTCCTGCTCCTGCCCACCACCCCATTACAGATTGTCACCTAATTTACTGCTCCTGGTAGCAGAGGGGTGCAAAGAGGCTTTGTGCATAGAAAAGAGCGTCCCAAGGTCTTGTCTAGGAGCAATGAAGGATGTTTGGTGTGTGTCCCTTACTTCTTCACTACACATGCTATAGACAGGGATGGTTGCTATAGACAGGGATGGTTTGGTGTTTCCTGCACCCTCCACCCTACTGCCCCCTCCAGAAGCTGCCTGGCATCATCTTCACTTCCTGCTGCCAGCTGCACTGGGACTTCTGCAAAACGCTTCCAGTGCTGCTGCAGCCAAGGATCAGCTTCTCATACTTACCCTGAAACCATGGAGTTGTAGCCCATCTGTTTTAGTGCTGCTGCCTAGGGCAGTGGCTGTATTCATCCTTCAATTAACTCTGTGCTGTTTGAGTTTTATTTTGGTTGGAGTGTGTAAAAACCCTCACTGCTAGAGCCTGCTTGGCTGCTGCTGAAAACATTTTGTGATGGCTTGAGCTTAGTTTCTGAAATGCTGTTGGCACTTGTACTCTGAAAAACGGAGATCAAATGACATTTTCTGTTAAACTGTGCTGTTTCTTGTGGCCTGAGAATCTCACTAGCAAATAAATTATGGCTTTGTTTCTCTAAGTCAAGTGATTTTTTAACGTGCATCCACTGGGCATAGAGAAGGTGCTAATAAGGAAGATCTGGGGGCTGGAGAAAAATTTTTTAGAAGTTGCTTTTCAGGCACAAAAAGGAGTCTGTTGTATGGGTCAGCAAATGGCCACATCCACTGGGCTGGTTGTGAATCTCTCCAGGAGTTAATTTTTGATACATGCTGCTGCCAAACAAAGCAAGATTAGCCTCTCCCAGCACATACTTTGTGGTTAGTGCCTGGCTGTAGCTTACAGAAGAATGTTTATACTTTCTTGCATCTTTTCATATTTGTGACTTACACCATTCTTTGGTCCTGGAGCAGTTCAGAACATGAAATCAGACATTTTATTTCTCCTGATCATGTTGGTATTTGGTCCATATGGCTCAGAACTGACCTATTCCACAAAGTTTCCCACCTGTATTCAGAGAGGCCTCACCTGTATTCAATAGAGATACTATCAAATAAAACCAAAGGTTGGGGTAAGAGCTGCTGTCTCAGCAGATAGATGATTATTTCCTCCCAGACAGCATTAATCTCTGATGTTAGAGATGACCAAACTGCAGGTACTGACATCCAGTAAAAGAAAACTAAAACTGAATTCTCTACAGTAAATCTCTCTTTAAGTCCTACATTGCTTTATGGAGTTACCATGCAGAGTTAAGCTGCTGCTGCTCCTCTACCCTTGAACTGGCTGATCTCTGTGGGGGGAGAAACAGCCATTTCAAGCAGAGGTAAACATTTTTATTCCTTCTGTAAAAGGAATACACAAAGACAAGCACTCTAAACAGTTTGGGGCAATAGTAACAGCTTTCATATCTGCAGTTAAAACGTACACTCTGAAAGTACTGCAGTTTTCCAAATTTATGTAGTGGATAAAACAGGAGTGGGTAAGAAAGAAGCAAAATAAGTAGGGAAATGCTAGATTGTAGTGTCACAATTAGTCACGTTTGTGTTTATGGAAAATCTGAGATGTTCTCCTAGTGTTTGTGTCTGTATATGAACTTATAAATGGCTGTATGGTTGTCCATTGGCAGAAGCCCATTTCTGTGGAAGTGAGTATTTCTGACGGTCAGTCTGTGTTTCTCCAGTCTTAATTGCAGGTGGTTCATGCTCAAGATGCATAGTTGTTGTGGGTTTTCTGTTTGTTTGTGGTTGTGTTTTTGGGTTTTTTGTTTGTTTGTTTGTTTTGTGAATTGGTGTGCTCAAAGGAGGGCATTCTGGACCCAGAGAGCAATGCTCCTGCCCGCTGTGACCTTTCTGACTGTTGTCAGAAGCTGCCTGTTGTGCTGTTCTGGGCTTTCTGTCTCTGTTTTCTCTGCATTTTAAGCAAATTGCAAGGAGCCTTGGGGTAGAGATGAGTTGAGACAGGATGGCTTAGGAATGAGATGCTGAGCAGATAGAGTGGGATGGATAGGTGAGTCCTGACAGGACAACATTGGGAAGCAAACCAAAGCACTGCTCAAGGATGAGGAGAGAGGTCTTGCATGCGGGTGAAGATTGCTAAGGCTGGGGGAAGGCAAAATCCTGGAAAAGAGAGGAGTGAGTTGTGAGTAAAGAGGATAATGGCAAGCAAGTGCTGAGTATCCAGAATTTCTCCTGTGATTAGAATATAAGGAAACCAAAGGTGTATCTTCAGGAAACATTGCACTTCTGAATGAAACAAGGTGAGAAAGGATGAGCCACTTGGATCATCCTCAGGAGTCTACATATATGAACTGATGGCATTAAATATTGCTTGTACAAACTGCAAAGTAAGAACAAACACTATGTCTGAGTTGCTCAGAGTAAAGTTGGTGTAACAACACTTGTCAGAAGCTTTATAGAAAGCTGAAGAAAAGCATTTACTGTCTTACGTGGTAAATTTGCTTTACAGGAAATCTGTGTGGTTTTTAAGTACACATCATCTGCACTGTGTTTGTAGTGCAGCTAATTCTGAGGGAAAGTATCTGTCAGCTTGAAACTGGTCTCAGTTTGAAATTGGAATTTATGTACATGGACAGTGTCCCTGATCTAAAATGTCCTTGCTGATGAGAGTGCCTTCATACTGGTAAAAATCTGACCAGTGCTGCTAGGATTGCATCTGGACGGAGCTGATAGCATCAGCTTATGTATTTATGTTTTCCCTAATGCTCTAGGCCTTTGGAGAAGAGTAGCTTTAAGCTGAATTGCATCTCACTTAGGGCAGAAAATACAGTTAAGATAGAACCTGATGCACAGCTTGTAGAAAATTATTTTATCCTGGAAACATTTAGCAGAGCTGAGTTACTGTGAAAAAAATCAGAGAACTGACAGTGTACTTTGTTGCATTAATTAGAAAGTGCTGCAGCATTAGTGCGAAAATGTATTTTGGGTTCCACATTTTCTGTGGGTTTTTTATCATGCCTGTAAGTGTTTTTCAGATGCCTAATTGGAGATGCTGTATGTGGAAGTCTGTACTATCTGAAAATCAAACCCTTTTCCTAATAATGAATTTTTAAATACTTTTGATGTATTAAATGGGACCACATCGGTTACCTTTAAAAACAGGTAACTAATAGACAGGGCTGGTGTTCATGCATATTCTATTTCATCTTTGTGTAGTAGGATGTTTTAGTAATAGAAACATTCTTGCTCAAAAACAAACACTACAAATCCTCTGCTTCACTGTTTCACTGTGCTTGTATTTGCTACTACACTTTTTAAAAAAAAACGACAATAGAAATCCCCTTTTGTTTTTTCATTACCTCGTGTGGGATGGCCAGAGGGTATTCTCACACTGTAAAGGCAATAAAGCTCACCAACAGATTTTTTCCTAACAAAATCCTTCCGCACAGCTGCATAACATAAATCATTCCTTCCCACTTCTGAATGTTAGCCATTTCTTGTATGAAAGTAACTGCTGTTCTTGCCTGACTTTAACAAGGTTTGAGGTTTTTTTGTTTGGCACAAATATTGTCACTTTCTAGTTTTATAACCACGATGCCCTTAGCTGTAACAATTGCGTGGTTTGAGTGTGAGCAAGTATAGGTTAGGCTGCCAAGATGTTTGTATTTTCATAACAGTCAGCTCATATTTTAAAAATACAGTGTATGTTGTCTTTTACTTTATTTATTTGTGAATTCAACTAGTGCATATATTGCCAAAACCCAGAGTACATCAAAAGTAAATTCAGGTGATGGGGTAAGAGTTGTCTTCTGGGACTAAAGCCATTATTTTTATTTAAAAATTTTGCCCCTTTTCCATGTGACATTGCATTGCTAAGGGATCATGTTACAATGCTTCTGGACTGAATCAACTTGCACTGCCTTAATTAAAGATAGCAAAGTAGGAATGAATAACCCTGGCTGCGTCTGTTGCTGCTGATTTGCTTTTACTAGCACAGCGAAGCACAAGCTGCTTAAGGTCTCTCTGCAGATTCAAGGTGTTCTTGCTGATCTGCAGGATGTGGTAGAGCATCTGCAGGACCTTCCAAAGACCAAACCCCATCATAATCAGGGGAATGGCAGTTTAACTGAGTGCTGCCTTAATAATAAAGTCATAATGAATTGTATTTATAAAACCCACTGCCACTAAGGTGGTCTGCAACGACTGCACCCTCTTCATGCGTAGAGCTAAAATATGGGGTAAAAAATGGAACAAAATTACAGTGCAGTCAGGGCAGGGAGTGTTCTGGGAGGGTCTGGCAAAGTCTGTGCCAGTTAAACTGGAAAATATCTCCTTCCACTAAGCTCTACTTTAGAGATATTTGATATGACTATGTGTGAGAGATGAACTACAGCAAGTATCTGAAGAAGACAGATTGCTTACTCGAAAGGGAGGCAAAGCAAAATCTCAGCTTCAGGCTCAGTGTTGAAGGCCTTAATTTAAGGACTCTCAAGTAGAGATGCCACTCAGGCCAAAATTCAAGCAACAGGTTCTCAGATTGCTTCATCTTTATGTAACCTTATAATAAAAACTAGAAATTCCTATTTTGTTGGATGCAGCAGGTAGTTCCAGTGAGCAGAGGATTGCAAACAGAGCTCAGGCATGAACGCTGCAGTCAGAAGTGGCTTCAGACAGCAAGGCTGGCTGTGTGGGTGGCTCAGCTTGGGACTCTGTGGTGTAATGAGGATGGAATAATTCTCACCAGCTCCAATGCAGAGAAGCATAGCATCTTGTTGAAAGCCTTGGTGACTTGTGGCATCAGAACCGAAGCTGGTCAGAGCAGTAAAACAGTGGATCAGAGTCGAGGTTTGCAGCATAGACCTGAGCTCAAAATGTCAGATCAGTTGTAAAACAAGTAATAAGGGTGACAGAACTTAGAAGACATTGGGATTTTATTTTTTAAAAATTTTATTTGAGAATTAGAATCTTGGAGTAGAAATACGTTGTTACTTTTAATATATACTCACTACTTCAAAAAAGAGCTTGTACTCAGAATGAAAAAAACTCCCTTCTTTTTTCCCAAGTATTTCGCTGTCCTTGCATACTCTGATTTTATTTTAAGAGTTGTTAATTGCCATCCAGAAGAGGAAAAACCTAATGGCAGGAATAAGTTGCATGGAAACTCATTTATTGGAATATAAATTGAGATTAAAAAAATCTTTCTGGTGTAATTGAAAATGGAACTTATAGATATAGACATAGTAAAATAATATACATTCTCCTTCCTCCTCACAATATGCTGGCTTCTGATCTGCGTGTTTGCCATTTTTCAGATTTGTTTCTATAGTTTTTGTTCTAGCTGGATAAAGAAAATACCTTTTCACATTTTTAGTTTAAGTAAAAAGGGTGAAATTACAACAAGTTGTTCTGTAATAGTAAAAAGTTTAGAACCTTAGTGCAATATTATCTTAATAATTCTGCAAGTGCTTCTGGAAGATTTTTCTGTGTTAAAATGTTTCCTATGCAACATTAAGATTTTTTGTTTTCTTTCAGATACTGATGAATACAGACCACCTGTTTGGAAATCTTACTGTAAGTATCTCAGCGTTTTGGGGTTTTTTTCCAAGTCAGAGCTGAAAAAGTTTCAGTTGGATGCTTTAAAAGACTCATTTCTCTTTTTATCAGAATGTGAGCTTAAGAAGCGTCAAAAGGGCTTCACTTCTGCTTAGAGATAGGTACAAGGCAGTAGGTTCAGTACCCCAAGGACAAGTGAACATAGATTAATTAGAGGAGTAGATTCTCTGCCCCTCATTAACGTGCGTTGTCCCACTCGTGCTTGGTCTTGTTTATAGTGATTTGTTTGCCTAGACCAGGGCTTACATAAACTCCATTCATGCCTTAAAGCTGGTATCCTTGCAAAATTCTAGGGCTCCTGTGATCTAGTGCTTTGCATCACCAGAGCTGAGCTTGAGCTTGTTAAGAAAACTCAAAATAAATTTTCTTCAGGAATTTGCTGATGTAGTAAAACAAGAGCATTTGTTTGGCCTGGTGTGACAAATCACAAGGAGGTTTTTGGAAGCCCTGACTGGAAGGGCTGGGTTTGCTACCAGCCTGCCCACGCTCTACAGTTCTTGATGTGTGTGTGCCCTAGCCCAGGGGGAGCTGGCCTTGCAGGCTGCCTTAGTCAGGTGTGCAGGGCAGCAGTCCAGGTGCCTTGCCCTGAGATCAGAGTGCCACTCTCTTGGGAACTTCACAACTTGCTGTTTTTGTTTAAAAAAAAAAAAAAAACAAAAAACCAGACCCACAAAAAAAGCAAACAGCCATTTTTAAATGCAAAAGAATTCCATGTAAAGGAATGACCTCTTATTTGGCTGTGCAAATGGAGGTTTAGGGACTTGGAAGAGAACATGAGAAAAATGTAAAAGAGAACCGTAGCTTCCCACAGTTGCTCACCTATAAATTCTAGTTCTTTGTAGATAGAAAACCCAAGATGTGAGACATTTTGAGACTCGAGGAACCACAGCAAGAAAGAAGAGTCTTCTGTGAAAACCAGATTTTGAAAACAGAATGTTTGTGTGCATAACACACTTAACAGTTAGGGATGTCAGACTTACATTTGCATTACTTTGTATATATTCAGCTTGGTGTCTTCAGGCTGGATAAAGAGATTTGATCAAGCAACATTTCACATTGTGAAAAAGTTTGGTCTCTAAAGGTTGAGGAGATTTAGCACTTGAGAAAATGTAGTTACTTTAAAAGGTTTCCATCCTGCTGTGAGAGACATTTTATTCAGAGATGTGGAATTAAAGGCTAGGTGAGAACCATGGTTAGAAAGAGAGCAAGTGTAAGAGGGCAAATTTGATTGTTCATTTCAGCTCTGTACTTTCTGTGAACTCAGGGAACACTGCTTCAGTTTATTCCACACAATAATCTATAAGAAAGAGGTTGAACCTCTCTAATACCAGATCTTCACTGGCAACTTGACAGCAGCTGAAAGCTTGGGCACGGGCAGATGTGTTTGCACCCACTCTCCAACGTGGTTTGCATGTATGGTTTGTGTGCCCACACAACATCACAGCATCTCCTATAGCATCATGGTTTGCCTGCCATGCTGAACCTTCCCGTGGTTCAGAAGTAGGCTCTGAATCCTGAGGTTTGATTAGATTTCTGTCTCATGACAGACGAAGAGGCATGTCTTGTTTGACTTCCCTGCAATAATTACAGCAAGGAAACTGGTGTTGAACTGGAGTTTGAATTGCATACATCAGTTAGAGGAGGAGGGATAGGAATCCTGGTTTGTAACTTAGCTAGTCAGCCTGCTGGGCTTCTTACTGGAAGAGGAGAAAGGTGTTGTCATTGGTGAAAAAGAATTTTCTTTCAGAAAATCTTTTCAGCCTGGTTTGAAGTAAGGTAGGAAATAGTTCTCAGTTTTCAGCCAGTTTCTATGGAGTATGCTGATTGTGGGTCTCCTCTTTTGTGAAATTCAGAAAAATCGTAACTTGTTCTTTCATTTTGTTTTTTTTTCCCTTTGAACTTGGCTCCACAGTTCTCAGAATTAGAAATGGACAATATCCAGTGCCATCAGATACATCTTTTACAATTGAAACTAGGGAATCTATGTGCTGGCAATATAAATGATCATGCTATGCCTAAAATGATAATTGCACTTTTATATACCAGTGTGCTGTTCTTCATCACTTGCAAAAATCATTTTTGTATTGCCCAGCATGGAAATGACAGATTTTAGTAGCAACAGGAAAAACCATTAGGTTTTTTAATTTGGAACAAAAGGAATGTTTTTTTCCAGTTTATCTTATGATTCAATGATCATTGGGCATCTTGCCATTTTCTCCATTCCCATGTAGGTTGACACATAAATACAGCATTTGCCAGTGGAAAAGATTTGGGGTCAAATGAGAATCATAATGAAGTCAAACTGTACTGGTTAAATTAATGTATGGTCTTATTATCTGAAGAAGGTGACAGCACAATGTAGACCTTGGTATTCGTACTAATGATTGAAACATAATTTAATTTTAAAATATTACAATTCCAAATGTCCATTGTGCCATTTCTAGTGTAGTATTGAAATACTAACTTAGTGTTGACAGCCTCATTTTGAAGGTGACTTGCCAAACCAGATTCAGTTGGTATAGAAGTTGAAAGTCATTCCTTTGGTATTATACTAGAAAGTCTGCACATACTAGTAGCATTAAATTTACATCTGGTTGCAAAGATCTGTTCTGGCTTGATGAAGCTTATTTTAAAAATAGAGAAAATGGAGGAGGGAAGATATAAATGTAAGTAAGTGTATGTCATAGTTTGGCTGTTTTAGCATAATTTAGCTGTTTTACTCTGCTACTCATCTCGTTATGTCTTTAGAGCTGCAAATGCAAAGGCCATCTTTCTCTTTCTTCAGAATGGTCCTCACTGAGCAGTGGCAAAGGCAGAGGGTTTGATAGTGCACAGTTCTGAGTGATTCTTGTAAAGTCTTGACATATTGCAGGTCACTGAGTGTGTGCCCAGCATAGTAGGATTGGGCTCCATCTGCTTACTGAATAAAGTCTGACAGCAGCCTGATTTGACATATAATGAACTTTAGTTTGTGTTTATCATGATTCTTTTTCTGATCTGTTTGTTGGAACTTGTCTGATCTCACGTAGTTATTCCATATTACTTGATCAATTCACTGTAAAGAAAATCAATATCCCATTTTGGCTTGCAACATCCATTTTTTCTGACCGCTTGTTAGTAAATTTTTATATCCTTCCTAGCCTTGTGTTAAACTTTGCAGAAAACCTCCTTTATTTAAACCACAATGTTTAATGTTAAAATGCCTAACTTACACAATGATTCTGTATTAATTAGAATTTAACTTCTACCTCCTCCCAGTGTATCAGTTGCAACAGGAAGCTCCCCATCCTAGAAGAATAACCTGCACTTGTGAGGTAGGTATCACGGTGTTCAGTTTTATACAGTCCAGTAATTCCATGTCTGTACTTAATTGTGTCCAGACCAGAGAGTGGTTCCTTGGGGCACTTTGTGCTGTGATTAGAGTGAGTAGCCTTGGGGTGCTGGTACTCGGAAATCCATTTGTTCTAAGAATGGAATTTAAAGCATTTTGATGTGTATCATCATTTACTGAGATTCATTTACTACTTTTTGATTCTTAGACACATAGAAACATACATTTTCTCCTCCTTTTCTTATCAGAAATTCACAGAAGCAAGAGCAGAGCTGTACAGCGGAACTATGCAGCTGTTCCTATAGACATCACTGCTAGATGTATGAAATAAATCAGCAGAGGGAACACTAAAACCTCCCCTGGTGGTTTTTTGTTTGTTTGAGTCATAGTACTTAAGACATTAATACAGGAGCGAAGCTATGCAGAGCCATAGATTTTATGGACTGAAGAGGTAACAGTGGGATCCCCTCGAGAGGCAGTGATACAGAGCACCTGCTGATGGGACCAGCTATTGAGGTAGACCCACATTGATACTGTGCCCTGAGCTGCCATTCAGCAGAGCAGCACATCTCCAGGGCTGTGGTGCTCTAGGGTTTAGCTCACACCAAGCACAGGTGCCAGCAGGATTTAGTCATAACTACATCCATCTTGCAGCTTCACTGAAGAACCTGGGAAACATTGATTTCAGTTTCAAAAATGCTGAAATGTTAGGCGGTATTACAAAACACAGCTCTTACTGAGTAACTGGAAGTTATTACATTGCTGCAATAAAACTTGAGTATTTTTATCATGTGCCAAGAGAAAGAAAATTCATCTTTGAGATGTGTTAGTTGCTTCAATGTAGTATTAAATACAGAAGGATGTAGCACTTTCCGGAAGGAACATTAATAGCTTATAATTTAGATCACAAGGAGGATTACTTGACAGAATTAAACAGGCAGTTCTCTGTTGTTTTTTCTAAAGTCCAACTATGATTCTATTAAATAGTCTGTCAAATTTGAAAATAAAATGTAGAGATTTAACAGAAGGGAAGTACTGAATTTAATGAAAGCACTTGTTTTCCTCTGTTAATTTGATATTTCTAAAAAGGTTATAGCTGTAACTTACTGCACTTAAGCAAGATATAGCTATAGAATAGAACAATACATGAATTTTGCAAGAATTATAGCAAGAAGTTTTCTTTTAACAAGGATTTCTACTGTTAATGAGCATCCAAGCAGAGATATTCTAGTTAAAATTGTTGTGCAGGTGTCTTAGGTACATCAGACAAGGTTGGATGGATGTTTGAAGGAAAGATAGCTACAGAAGATAAGACCCAAAGTGTGAAAAAATGAAAGATTTTACAGTTTTTATTTCCATTGCCACATTATTAAGAAGGTTCTGTTCTATTTTGAGTGTTCTCTATGGTACATGTTTTCATTACATTAATATAAAAAGTATCTGAAGTCTTGTAAAAGCTTAGTATTACAATACAGGCTTACAATTCAGAGTGCTCACCTGGATAGGATAAAGTATTTTATTCCTTGTCTCCAATGGATTGTGGTTATTGTTGTAAAGTGCTGTTGGGTGGTTACCTTTTCCTTCCTTTCCTCAGAAGTATTTCACTGGTGGAAGAGGTGGCAGTATATGTGTGGTTATGTGTACACAGGCATATTGTAAAACCTTGAAGAGGTTTTTGGTAGCCCTCTGACACTGTTCCTTGAGGTGCTGGCATAATGCCTGTACAATCACTGCAGCCTTTTATTTTCTGAGCCTTATCTCTGAGTCCTGCTGTTGTTTATTCCCATAGTGACAGACTTACAATGTGATGCTCATAAAGTTGCCTGACTCTTGTGCTGATGGGTGAAAATTTTTCTGTTTCTTCAGTTAGATGCTTTGCGGATCTCATTTGTGAATGTTTTAATTCCCATAGAATTAGGACCTTCATTTTTCTGTATATATTTTGATTTCTTTAAAAAGAAAAAACAAAATAAAAACAACAAAGAAATGAAAAAAACCCAAACCAACCCATAATTGAAAGTAACAGCACAGTTAAGGAAATCATACAATGCTTTATGTGACAATTGTAATTATTTTGTAATTATTTGACTGCACAAAGTATATGTACTCTGTAGTCAGGGAGAAATTGTAAACTGATGAAGGAGTCTGGGATATTCAGTAAGATATGTTGGCATTCTATCCCAGGCTAGTTTGGCTGCAGAGAAGGGCTTGGGGGTCTTTTGTCCTAGGCGATAAGAATTCACAAGCAAATTTCATATTAAGTTCTTCTTCATAGTATTTGTTAGAATGCTATTAGCTAATCCAGTCAAATAAGCAGAAACATAAATGTGTATTCAGTATCTGAAAATTAAAAATTTTTCCTGCCTCTGGGGTGATGGAAATTGTTCAGCTCTTGATCAGATACAGATTGTCCTCTTTTTAGGATAGAACAAGAAACTTGCCAGCCAGATATAAAAGTATCTGTGTAAATCTTCTTCAAATACGAATCACACTGACTACTATAATTTTGCATCCTCATTTTCACTGAATTTAAATTCTCTTAATTGGAATATTTTACTAGCTCTAATAGAGACAGTTAATTGAAAAGTTGGACTGGTGTATAAAGGACAATTTGCTATGGCTGAGTGGTGGCCTCTAGCCTGTTACAGTCAATGGGAGATTTGCAAAAGTATCACAAGCAATCAAAACACTGCTAAGTCCTGTCGTCAGTGGAGAATGAAATGCAACACATTGGTCTGTAATGCCATCTTTCTATGAATTTATTCCAAAACAAGATTATGACATATGACAAACTTTAAGTGTAAAACTATCCCTGTGTCAGAGTGAACAAAAAATGGAGACATTCTGTGTTTTAAAATAGCTTCTTGACCTCTGCAGAGTAGACCCGTGTCTGCACCATGAACATTGTTGTAGAAACTGAGAAATAAAAGCTGTAGATTTCGAAACTAGTGAGAATAGAAGTAAATAACACAGAACTATGAAAGAATCAGGCAGGTATTTAGCTGCAGAACACAGCATATTAAATACACATTTTATCATTGAAGAATAAGTTTATTTTCTTTAAAAAAGTTTTTTGAAGCTTATATTTAACTAATAAAGGTAAAATCGAGGAAGTGCATTATCAGTGTGCATTTTCCTACTTCTGCATTAATTCTTTATAATGCAGATAACAGTTTTTCATTATAAGTGTTGAACAATTTATGCAGCTGAGCTGATTTGAAGTGAAAATATATTCAGCAAGCAGTAACTTGTTAACCTTTCTCTCTGGTCTCAGCCTCTCCTGCTTGTGTTGAGCTTTGTGATCTGTTTTTTCTCAGCTGGGTTTCTATTAGCAGCCACACATGAGTCAGTGGGAAGCAGAATTTTTTCCTAAGTGGTTGAATTATTCAGCTGTATAAACAAATTCATAAATATTAGGAAGAGAATTTTGGTCCTGATAACATCAAAGAGGTCAGTGGGAATGAACAATATGTAATTTGGTGAGGTATTAGAACATAAATTGCTCTTCTTGCTTTATTGTAATCCACTTGTTGACAAAAGCAGGAGTGATGATTAGGGGAAAAAGCAC
Organism: Leptocoma aspasia; assembly: GCA_013399835.1. NCBI lineage: Eukaryota > Metazoa > Chordata > Aves > Passeriformes > Nectariniidae > Leptocoma > Leptocoma aspasia. Next base: position 222,533 of record VXAX01006527.1, on the reverse strand, counting down.
TTGTTAAGGAATAATTGGAAATCACACCATAAAAAAACCCCAACCCTTTATTTCATGTGCAAAGGCACACATTGTACAATTGCTGATACTGAGAGGTGTATTCAACAGAATGACCTACTTAACTTGAAATGCTTCTCAAATACAAAGAATTCAAGTTTCTGCTCTGCTACATCAATTTCATATCAGAGCAACACACAGATCAGTGGAGAGATGCTGAAGTAAAAAGAGCATTAGATTAATTTGGGGTTTTTTATTGTCAAGGTGCAGCAGAGCCAAGTCTTTCAATACTTCATGAGATTAATGTTGATAATTCCACAACATTCTAAGGTCATTTGACTTCTCCATGAGGCTTGCATACAAATTATAATGTTGTTTGTCCAATTAATTGACATGAAATTCATATTTTTTGTGCATATAATCTTTTATACATGTGCGCATGCATGGCCATATTTAGGGCAGTCTTGACTGATATATGAAAACATTCCATGAACAATTTTAAATAACTACATGAAAAAATACATAGTACGGAGATAGTGAAAATAACTGGCTTTTTTTCTGTCCTTTTAGGAGGCTTCATCCTAATTCAGTGCTAATAGTTAACAAGCCTGTTAAACAGCATCTCTGTGTAGTATTGTGAAAACAGTCAAGAAGACAGAATAGATGGGCATATGTAATGCACATCCTTGTTAGAGTTGTTTGTAAGCATCTGCATGATATTTGACCAGGATGACTTTCCAAATTTCATGATAGCTAAGCTCTTTTCCAAAGCCATGTCTACTATAAGGTGCTTGCCACATTTGCCTGATTTGTCTGTTCATAAATTTGGTTTCATTGCCTTCACACCTCACTTTGAAAAGATGATAAATTAAGCAATGGTGGATCTTGTTGATCTTTGTGTTTCTTGAAGGTATCATAGGGAGACCTTAATTTTTTCCCATGGCCTCTGCATTAGTGGTATACAAATAAACATGTTGAAAACAAGTATCTCATGCTTCCCCCCCCCGCACTTTTTTTCCAAGTTAGAAGCAGTTTTTAAAACCTGGCCAAGCAAACAGCAATAGGAAATTTTTCCCATAAGTAAAAATCCTGCGACGTCAAAAGGCAGCGTTTGGCTGATCTTTGCTGGATACACAGAAAAAGAAGCAGCTATAGCTGCTCTTACTCACACTCAGCAATGCTTTGGTCCAAAAATATTGCCAAATCAGAAAAAAATTCTGCAGAGGATAATTACACTGTAGTTTCAGCTATCAGCTTTAGCTAATAGGACCAATTTCTTGCTATCATCTTATTTAAAAATGTATTTACTTTCTTAGATGGGTTTAGTTCCAGTCCAGATGTTTTGGTTTTGTCTCCTTAACTTATGGATGACAAACTGTGAAAATTATACTAATGAAGCTTCTGAACTAAACTATTTTGACTTTCAGTGCTCGTGTGCAAAGGGAGGATACGTGGGAGTCTGTGTCATTTGTGGAATTAACTTTGTAGAATACAGTCTGGCAGGAACTTTTTGAAGTCCAAGGAAACACAAAAGACCAAGCAAGGTGCACATTGCCTCTGGTTCCAGTGCAGTTAAGGATAAGAATAAACACTGTGTCTAAGTTGCAAAGGGTGCAGTTGGTGTAACACCTGTCAGAAGCTTTATAGAAAGCTTGAGAACAGTGTTTACTGTCTTAGATGGTAAATTTGGCTTACAGGAAGTCTGAGTGGTTTCTCAGTGCACACAAACTGCACTGTGTATGTAGCCCAGTCATTCTGAGTGAATTAGAAGGCCCCTGCTGAGTTCTAATGGAATTTTCTTAAAGTCTTAATGTATGTCAATATAGATGTCAAAAACGCCTAATATTATCGTAAATGTAAAAAGTGATGAAAAAACCCCAAAACACAAATAAACAGGCAATAAAACCCAGTGAATTGAGTTTCCAGCTGCACTGAGTCTTATGCAAGCAAAAAGTGTTGCACATCAACATTTATATTGAAGTTATTGCAAGTTGGTAAAACTGATCAGTAGAAACAGTGTTAAAAGAAGTGGTACTTTTCCTTTTTAACTCATCATCCACCAAAATGAACTGCACGCCTAGCTACAAATGCCTGGAAGTCCTGTGGGTTTTTTTTCAGATGCTTTGTTTCAGTCATCTGCCCATTCACATTTTCAAATGTTTGCAGAGAGTATATTATAAATTTTCTTAGAATTTGCAAGTACTCTGAAGATGCCCTGTCAAGTTACTAATCCATTTCTGAAAAGGAATGCTTTTGCTTATATAAATTTTCCACTTCTGTCTTATAAATTCACTGAGATAAAGATAAAATCTTACTAGACAGACAACAAAATCTTGTTAATGACAGGATTCTTCTTTTAACAACTGCTCTAAACTAGTGTCTTGGCTTAAGGGTTTTAGTTAAGAATTGTTGCAAGTTTCTATAACAACAACAATAAAATGCTTTCATTTTTACTCTGTTTATGTTGCTATCTTCTTATTGAAGAAATAGCCTACATTTAACAAAAAATATCTAAGACCTTTCTTCTTTTTTGAAATAATGCAGTCTCTTCAGGCCCTTTGAAAACAGCTATCACACCAGTCAACCCTTGTTTGCTGTTGTAAAGGAAAAGGAAATGTTTTAGAGCATGATAAATCTTTCCAGTGATGGAACCGTTTTTCCAAAGTGATGAATCATTACAATAGGTTTTTATTTTCTGGGAACATTGAAGAATTGTTATTAGACTGTACATCAGGATGTATGTTGTTTTTTGTTGTTTTGGATATCTGAAGTCTTTATACTCCACTGAAAAAACTGGAGAGAAGTGCTAATATTAATAGGTTTTTTGTTGAAAAGATGGAAAAAAGAAACTAATGTGGCTTTCTGTGTTTCAGCATAGCTGGATTGTTTTGTACTTTTGTAGTTCGGGTTGTATAGCTGTTGACTTTTACTCTGCAGAGAGTTTCCCCCTTTAAATTTAGCAAGAAAGGATAACTTGGTGGTTTAGATTATGAGCTGATTTCCATGAGATCTGCTGTTCCTCACTTGGCTCTAAACTTCCTGGACAAATGAAGATGCATTATTTCATCTAAAATAATTATCAGGCAACTTGTACCCTGACACCTCTGCATATTGTGTGCATTTACACTGTAACATCTCTGGAGCACAGACAAGGTGGAGTTACACTACATAAAACATGCACACTTGCTTTTGAAGTCTTTTAGGTGATACTGCAGATCACACAGTTTAGGGAAGTCAGGAAGTACAAGACTTAGGCACTTGATGATTTACTCAACCATTTGCCCTCACTCTGAGGGGCTGTATAGTAGTGGCTTCATTTCAGCAGGGACACCAACAGCTCTGTGATGGAAGGTAACCTGTAAATTTAAGAGTTTTATAGATATTTCACTGTATAGTGCACTCAACAATATGGTGCACTTACATGCATGAAATAGAAACTCATTTCCCCTTTCTGGCACTTTGTAAAAGCAGTATTTAATGCCATCAGTTTGTATATGCAGAGTCCTGAGGATGACATGGTTCAAGTGGCTCATCCTTTCTCTTTCATTTTAAGCCATTCAAAAGTGCAATGTTTTCTAAAGGTCTCCCTTTGGTTTCCCTATGTTCTAATTGCAGGAGAAATTCTGTTGTAGATTATTTTTGCCTGCACTTTCACATTATATCCCTTTCTGGTTTTAATACTGTATCGTGGACAGTCCACTTACTGTATAGCTTCTCTTGTTATGAAACATTACAATTTCTGTTGTTTCTTCTAGGTAGAGAACAGACCCAAATATTATGGAAGAGAGTAAGTAACAAACATCTCTGAAAGTGGTTTATCCTGGCATGTTGCTTAATAATAGTTACAGAAAAGGTGTCAAGTCTTTAGTCTATGCTCTTTGTTTCTTCTGTGTGTTTTACAGCAGTGTGCCTCACCATCAGATCATTACAGTGCCATCACTTTTGTCTGCCTAAAATTAAAGCTGCAATTTCTGATGGATATGGATATCACTGAGTGCTACTTTAAGTGAAAAAACATACATATGTTTCTGTACTTTCAAGGGATTGTCTTTTTCTATCTCCCTTTCCAGCTGGCTTTGCAAAATGTGTTTCTGTTTAGGAAGAAAAGATACTTGGATCCCAAATGCAATATATGTTCAGTCTATATGTGTCTTCTGTTTCAGGTTGCTAACGCAAAGATGGTTTGATTTAGTGTGGAGAAACAAAGAAGATCTTACTTATGTTTATTTTGGTAAAAGATGTGTAGTGTTGCTGGGTTATTACATCAGCAATTACTGAGATTACAGCAACTTGCTAAAATCTCAGGAATTGCATAAAATATCCTCGAATGCTTCAAAATGTTTGATTGCATGCCACTAGCACAAAACATGTGAAGCCAGCAGGAGAAAACAGATTTATTTCTACATATTAAATTGATAGATGCAGATTTAAAAACAATATACTTGTTTCATAGATATTCTTTCCTATAAGCATTTCTAAACCATTTGAAGTAACTTCAAATACAGGCAGAAAGGGAAATTAATTTAAACTGTAGATTCATGTAAATCAGTAATTTTCTATGTTTGTTTCTTTTTTTAATTACTATTCTTGGTTGCTTTTTAAAGAAGACCAAAAGGTGATTTAAAAGAGAAGAGGCACGTGTTTCAAAAAAATTTTTGTTCCTTAGATTCCATGGGATGATCTCAAGGGAGGAAGCTGACCATTTATTAAGTGTTGCAGAGGGAAGCTATCTCATTCGTGAAAGCCAAAGGCAACCTGGAACCTACACTTTGGCATTAAGGTTAGTAATTAATATTTCAATTTTAAATGTATAAAATATTCAGAAGATTTTACTGTGTTGCTGATGTCAGAACATAAAAATCTTTGTGATTGTTTTAATTTTTTTTTAATCATTATACTTTTTTACCCTAGTTATAGATTTGATATTGTTAACCTTCCTCGCCCTTTTTTGAAGTGCTAACATTCCTTATCGTTTGTCCCATCGGGATAATAGCAATTGTGGTTTTGCTGGTGGGGCTTCATTTTGCCCTTCTCCCACTATGATACAGATGTGACCCCATGCAGATGTTGGGAGAGCAGGGGATCAAGAAATAAAAGGCATCTTTTGAGTTTCCCTGACTAGTGTGCCATGTACTGGCTAGGTAGCTGTTGCTGAAGAGCACTTAGTTCTCACTCTCTCCATGGGATGGCAACAAATCAGGAGGCCTTTTTTGTCTGAACACCTGTTAGCTAACAGTGTTTGCAGATCTACTTCTTAATTCTGCAAAATTCTGGCAAGTGGGTCAGCTATAAATAAAAAACTCAAAAAGATTGTTGTAAGTTTTAAATAGCTTAATTACTTTTAAGATATTGGAGGTTATTTTGGCCTGTGCTGTACACCTAAGTACTCAGATGGGAGATGGTGATTATTAGCAATGTTGTAAATCTAAGTAGGACAGAAAAACATGGAAGGAGAAGATGCAGTTACTGAAAGTTTTATATGGGTAAAATAAGATTATGATTAAAATAATAATGTCTTGAAATAATAGGTTGTGATGAATTAGTTTTCCAGGGGGAAAAAAAGAGTATATTTTCACAGGATATTTGTTTCTGTAGTAATAAGATTTCAAAGAGAAACACTATTGACATTTACGCTGACTTCCATTAACAGTGTAAATTTGGAATTTCTTACTAAAATAATACTCAATTTCATCATCTTCTGCTCTTGCAATATTCTTTTAAAGCTAAAATGAAATCAGTTGCTGTAACACCTGGCTTGAAGGCAGAGCTCCCACCCCTTGCTTCCAATGGTTCAGAAGACACAGGGCCTGTAGACTAAGATGAAACTGTTGAGCATCTTATAGGGATGTATTGCTACAGGTTGTTTTTCAGATGCACCTCCAGTCCAGCAATTCAAAAGGTGGCTTTTTTCCCAGGTTTGATGGTATCTCTTTCACACTGGAAAACCCCTTTGAAAACAATAAAATCAATTTTATATCAAATAGAGAAAAGAATGGATAGTTGTTAGTGATCAGTTTGGGAGAAGGTTTCAAATGATAGCAAAGTTGTTATCATTGATTTATTTTGACGAAATTCAGTGTTTGGGAAAACACATCAGAAACTGAAACTGCAGCATCTTGTAGCCATTTCATTATGTTTAAGTGCTAAATGATTTGTGTATCAAGGGCAGTGGGTCTAGGTGACTGCTTTCCTTCCCACAGCAGATAATGTTCTGTTGTCTCACTGTTGGCCTTCAAAGTGTATGAATGAGGGTGTTAACTCTCATGTCTTAGGTGGAACTCTGTGAACTGTGGTGCTCTGTCTTCCACACATTGGAATTTTACCACTAGGATTTCTTCTTTATCACTGCTAGGCAGTGTAGCAGGAGTCTGTGTTTTCATTGACTGGAGGGACAGTTTTGCTCAGTTTTTATTTTTCCTCTCCCTGGAATTATAAATGCAGAATATAACCATTAGCCAAAATGCCCACTGACTGTGTTTCTGACATTGTAGCTTCTCTTAAAGACCAGGTCCTTTCTGCAGTGTCTCTGTGCATCCTGACGTGAGAAGTTTGCTGTGATTGCCATGATGAATTTATGTAGTTCTATCATTTTCTGAGAGCATCACTTGTGTTTGGGTCACTGCACTGACAGATGGCAAAGATAGCCCCATCTGCAGTTTAGATAATCCCAGTAGGAATTTAAGAATGTAATTTCCATGGCCAAAATGGAGCTTGTCAGTAGGATGGTATGTCTGAGCAAAACTTTTCCAAGTGCAACAGAAAGCTTTGATTGAGTTCAGGGTTTCTGATTTCACCCTTTCTCTTCTAGCTGTATGAACCAATTTGGTATTTTCATACTAGGTTTAACTGCCACTCTGTCTTGGAAGCAGCCATGTTAACTTTAAAATCACTTCAGTATGATTTTTCCTTTTCCTTCTTTACCTTTGTTTTACCCCTTAGAAGGTGTGGGAGGAAAGAAAACTTGGTCAGCTGTTACATAAAAAACCAGACACACAATATATTCCAATTTTATGAAGTTAACCTAGCAATTCTCTGGAATTAATAACATAGTGACAAAACATAAAATGACGTATTCTTGTTTTGTGATTGGTTTTCAGGCACATTTTGGTAAAAAACTGGAAAAAAGTTGAGTAAAATTTAGATTCTGGAAGGTACTATCAGCTTTTGGCATAAATACTTGGCTCCCTCTGTATTTCTGTGTACCTAGTCAATCTCTCTCACTGTTGTCTGACGTGTCAGTCTTTGACAGTCTGTCAATTCTGATTAGGGCAAATTGGAAGCTGCCTATGAAGTGTGATTACATCATGAAATCCCAGTTCATCAAGACATAAAAGTCTTGTGGTAGCTCTGGGTAGGAGCAGCTGATGTTGAGACTGAGACAGGTTTGTTTCCTGGCTTGTAGCTGCCGATGGCTCTGCTGGGGAGGCAGGCAATTCAGTGAGACAGACGGCCCAGCACGCCCAGCTCTGGCAGATGTCTTCTTCCTGTGCTTGTGTCAGCGTGCCTGGGAATCCTGAAAAACCCAGTGCATCCAGTGGTGAAGAGCAGTTTAGTGAAACAGGATCATATCCCTTCCTGTGGCAAGGTATGATGTCTCTGTAATGGAATGTTTCCAGTCATCTTTTCTGAAATGGAGAAGAACAAGCTTTTTGTGATTTGTCCTGGGGACCCAAGCCAGGCAATTCCTCAAATCATCATGGAATACTTTCAGTGTTACATTTGATTCCACCAGCTATTGTAGCTGATGTCCAAAATCTCAGTGTCCATACCAGCCAGGACTGCACACCCTGTTCAAGATGAACTGCACCACATGTTTTAGTTCTTTGTTCTGTAAACCCTTCTAAATGAGTTTTTGACCACTGTGAAGCATTAGGCTGTGGTGCTTTTATGGAACTAGCTTTAGTAGATCTAAAGATCTTGTTCCTGGGCTGCTATAGCTACAGACACAGCCTAGCACCACTTAAATGACCAAATATAGGACAGGAAAAATAGTACTTTTTGCAAGCTTAAGCAAAGCAATCAGCTGTTCTTAGTACAATACTGTGGAATAGTTAATTGCGTTGAAAGTGAAGATTTTTAATATTTTTTCTTTGTATGGTAGGGAAAGTGACTCTTACCCAAAAAAACTTTTCAGTTTTTAAATTTGCTGTTGAGTTACTGTAAAATCTGCTTTCTGCTTATATAACAAGCTGCATTTTGATCATCTTATGATGAGCTATTTTTGTCTACTTTCATCCATTATTGTGCAATTAATTTGCACCATGACTTTTTTAAAGGCAGACTATCTTTTAAATCTAAATTTGAGACAAAAGATGGTGGGGTTTTTTCAGAAAGTAATTATTTCAGAATTTGTAACAGGGGTAAAAGTACGTTCTTAAAGAAAATGATAATTTAAATGTTGTTTTAATTATAGAAGTTTGACTAAATATTCAGAGCTGTCCTTCAAATAAAATTGATGTTCAGAGCCTAAGAAGGTCTGTAAAATTGTGTCAGCTCAGATACCATATAAAGGAGAATGAAGCATAAACACAACTGAGAGCAGCAAATCAGCACCCTACTATATTTAATGCCTGTATTTAATCATGGATGCATTCACCCATCTTTACTAATTAATTAATCAATCAGAGAATGCCACTGAAAATGTTTTGCAATCTTGAGGTTTAAAAAAAATTACTAACAAGAGAAAACTGTCGTATATATCTGTGTCCATACGTATCAGCAAGTGTCTGTTAGAATAAAAAAATATAAAGTACATTGTAATGTTAAGTAAATGTTCCAAACAGATTAAAAGAATGAAAATTCCTGATTCACTTCTGCAGCTATTACATCTGCTTTTATATTTGGCAAAAGAGTAGTACATTGCCTAATGTTAAGACCTATAGCAAATGACAGTAACAATAGACATGGTTTGCAATGTAGCCTTCTGTGGTGGAGAGCTTGTTTAATAATTAGGATGAGGATAAAGAGGAAATGGGTAGAGAGTGTACTAGTGGTAGGCGTTGAAGTGTGATGGTACTGCATGTTCTTTTGAGCAGATAGCTGCTGTAGCACATTTAATTGGTTACCATGGTTTCCCTTCCTGCAAATTCTATTGTTGTGATACTGAGAATGAATTGAAATAAGGTTCTGCAGCATGGCTTTTAAAAAAAAAAAAAATGGTAATAATGTGAACCATGATTATGAGTCATGTTTTCTTTATGTTTGGAGGTTTGGGCACATTGAAGATTGTGTAGCACCAGGAAAGAATTCTTCAGGTGAAATGAATGTCAAAAATTAGTAATCTTTATTTTAGTCAACCAATAACATGTATTGTGCAAATTCATACATACATTCTCAGTCCCTAAATTATGACATTTTTTAAAGAAACTAGCCACTGGCATTTTAAAAGGAGACCTAATTGGTAGGCTATTAGAGCATAATGCTGCAAATGAACCTTTTAAGTTTCAGAGGATGACTGCTTTGGTAGCTGGATGCTGTTTTTATTCAGTGGGCTCTTTTGGGAAACATGTGATTACTTACACATGTAGAATTCAACATCTGCAAAAGGATTCTTGAATTCAAAGATTGAAACTGTTGATCTGCATTCTGCTGAAAAACCTTGTTCTACATACTGGGACATGGCAGAGCAATTGGGGAAAGAAGAACTGTTTGAAACTACTTTCTATACAATAATAGCTGAATTATGTTTTTCAAATTATGAATGTATCAAAATCTGATCATAGTTTATCCTGCACCTACAGCTGGTCTATAAGTAGTCAGAAGGAGCCCAGCAAAACAGTAACTAAGTGCATCTCTTTATTTTACCATGGTAACAGTGTTCTGACATCATGCTAGTTGGTAGGAAAAAATTACAAAGACCATTTTAAAGACTAAACTTTGCATATCTTTATGTGTATTTTTTACCTGATTTGCAAATCAAGTGATTGGCAGTAGCCAGGATTGAATTCAGTTTCTAGAATCCTTTCTAAAATATTCTTACAATAATCCTTGGTGTCTTAACTGAAAAAAAAAAACAAGGGAAAAGGTGGTGATAAATTTTGGAGCTTGCTTTTCTGCTTCAAGTAAAACAATTGGCCCTCTATTTAAATCATCTTCCATGTAAAAAGTTTCTTTCCCTACATAAAATTTCACACTAAATAATTGACTCTGTTAGCTTGTCAATAACATGTAAGATTCAGCTATCAGTAAACACCTGAGGTGTCTGCTTGTCATCTGCCTTATGTAAGTGCACCTGGGCACTACTGAAATGGCTGCACTTAAGTATTTAGAATAATAATAAATAGCTACTAACCTTAATGAGTAATTAACTGGCTACCTACGTCCTCCCACAGACTAGAATGCTTTTTTCCTTATGGTTCATGTCTTCTTGCTGTGTTCCTGTTCTCCTTCCCTCCTCTTCCCATCTGTTGTTGTTGTCAGCTCTGTTTTCTTTTGGCTCGAGTGTCTAATTTATCTTTAGCAATTCAGTTTACTGCAGTCTTTCTCGTGCTCATGTTAAGTTCAGCACTTCTCAGAGGAATACTCTGCTTCAGTGTGTTGTGAACTTTTTTGGAGAACTTGTCCAAGAGATGCCTGTGCTCGGTGTACACAGCTCCTGTTCATTTTATGCCGTGTCCTTCGCCACAGAGGTCTGCTGTGATCTGGTGAGCAGCAGAGGCACTGGCCTTGTGGTGAGGTACCATGGTGGAGCTCAGAAGGTCTGGGCTCCCCAAGACTCAGAAGGTCTTGGCTTCATATGTGCTTGGCTTTAGGCCATGAAGTTCTGCGGCCTCATTTCTCCATTAGAGAAGATGTTTTCTCTTCTCGATTGTCTCACATGCTTGTTCAGTACAAAAGTCTAGGATATCTTAAAAATGGCTTAGACAGACTGAAGGCTGTACCCCATCTCTCAGACTACCCCCAGTCACAGCTCCTGAGCAGGAATCTGTGTTGGACTTGGCTGTTTTTATGCTGCATGTCTGCCTGGTTTAAAGCTTCTAGGCACTGTTGGAGTTGAAATAATAGTTGAAAAAATTGAATTGTAATGCAATCAGTTGATAATCAAATTGTGTGTGCAAGTACATTGTGCTTTCCTCTCCTGTCGAAGCATACATGTCTTTTCTGTCTTCTGGAAGTTCTACTGGAATGCCTCTTCTTCTCTATGCTTTTAGAAATCTATCTGCAAGTTAGTCCTTTTGATTGGCCCCTTCTTTTGTATATTTTTGGAATACATATTTAGAAATTTTTGTGTTTGGAGAAACACCTTTATTCCTGTACTTCCTCAGCTGTAGATACTGTGTGTGCTTTATAGACATGTTTTCAAGATAACACACAGTAACCTTGCATTATTGTTTAATGTCATAATTGTTTGTATCAAAATGTTTATTAATTATTCAAACACCAAAACAACTGACAGCAATAAGTGTTATCTGGCCCAGTTTTCCTTTTCCTTCTCTGTCCTTTATACTTGGTGAAGCTCAGCTGAATTGAGTATGGTTCCTCCTGATTTGATAGGTGCTAGAAAGAGAATCAAGCTAATTTTTTTTCTTTTATATCTTGAGATAAATAAATGAACTCTAACAGTTTCTGTAATAAATTGACATCTGCCCCATTTATTGCTGCACTTGCATAAAGAAGAAATTGTATTCTATAAAACCAGAATATAATAGTAAAAAAGCTATTAATCTTCATTGATGAACTGTTAGTAGCCCCAAGAATTCTAACAATGCATGTTATGTATGCAGGAACCATTTCATTTTATGTTTTTATGCTTGTTTATTGTTAAGGAATGCAGCTTTGAGGAAAGACCATTTAAAGAGCAGGATGAGTATATTGGTGAATCTCACTGTTTGCAAAGAAGTGACGAGTGAGTACTAGAAGATTAGAAGTAGAATACACTGAGAAAACAAGTTAAGTAAATAGCAAATTCTGTAATACCTTTAAGTAAGTTAAGAAAATCTGTGTTGTAAGCTTTGAATTAGCAGTGGCTTAAGGCAAATCAGATTTGACAAAATCTCTCTGGAACAGAAATCTTTAGTAGTTTTTTCTAATCTAAATGAATTTGGGTTTTCTTGAGACCCTGAACAACAACCTGCCATGTACCTTAGGAAAAAGCCCAAACAAACAGCAACAACAGCAAAACCAATATTGCTCCACTCTGCTCTCCAAAAACCCTTTCTGGACTTGCAAAGCTATTTTACAATAAAAACATTTCTTTGGGTTTTCACTTGATGTCTTCCACTCTGGCTTCCTTGATATACTGAACTAAAATATCCTCATTGTTTTAGTAGGATAAATTAAAACCAAGTTACTTTTAGTGTGAGAAAGTTTATAGAAGCAAAAGAGAAACACAACAGTCATGAGTAACTTTTGAAGTAAAAGAGGGTTGATTTAGAGTAGATACAAAAGACATTTTTTTATTATGAGGGTGGTGAAACAGTGGAAGAGGTTGCCCAGAGAAGTAGCAGATGTTCTATCCCTCAAAAATTCATTGGACGGGGCTCTGAGCATCCTGGTCTAGGTTAAGATGTCACAGCTTATTGCAGGGGGATTGGACTGGACAACCTTTAAAGGTGCCTTTCCAACCATTCTTTGTCTCTATGAACTTAAGCCCTTGTAGGGAAAGCTGCTCTAAGTGAAACAAAATTGAAGCATTTTTGAGCATTATGCTGTGGCAGTTTTCTCTCCATAATATACAATTGCAGTGGAGTTCCTACTACATTTCTGATGTTGTTCTACTTCAAAATGTACCAGAAAAACAATACCATATATGACCTAAAATGAAAATGTTTTACATAAAGTAAAATTTGCATGCACATTTTGAAGTTTGCTGAGCAGACAGTGGTAGGGTTGATACCTTAATTTAGATTAATTGAAACACAGCTCTATTTTAAAGTAGTATGAGAGCTCTCTGTAGCACAAAGTCACATGGTAAAATTAACTTTGGAAGAACATTTCTCAAAAAAATTTGGTAGGCATTATTTATGTATTAGGAAACTGTGAAAGTTAGTAACTTTCCTGGTAGTAACATTTCCAGATGATCTTTATCCAGGCAAGCTGGCATAGGTCTCCAAATATTGCTGTCATGTAAAGAGAAGATGTCAGGCTTTTAATATGTTCCCATGTGCATGCAGAATTCAAGTGTGCCTTAACCATTAACCACAGTGAGTCTATTCCCAGGAAGCATGGAGCTTCCATCAGGTAGAAAAGGCAGTAAAACAGTGCCCAAAACATTGGTATTGATTCTGATTCAATCATCAAATCAATCCCAGCAGTTTATATAAGGTTAAATGGAATAAGGTGTGCAAGCACAGTACTAAGAAGAGGTAATGCATCTGTTCAAACCAAACAGATTATTTTCAAATGCTTACCACTGATCAAGAACAGTAACATTTACCTTACATATTAAGTGGTCTTACTGCATATTGATAGCATACATAGTACTTTATCAGCTGACATTTTTTCAAAATTTTAAGATGGTGAAAATCAGCTGTTAATGGTAAAATAATACATTGAAGCAAAGGAATTATTTTCTAATTTTGTTAGATTTATTTGTGAAATGCTCTGTTACAGGTACCAAGGGCTGATAACACTTTTTCTTCATTGTTTTCAGCAACTGTTGCCTACTGCTAATGCCCTAGAGCATCTGGTTTGTCCCTGACAGTGCTTATGATCCACAGGGAAGTGCCACTGCTCTGGTCCTCACTGCCTGCTGTTGGCGTGCTATTTATGCAGTATTGTTTTCCATCTTGGACAAGGAGCTTGGGCAGTGATATCTTCAGCCTCAGTTGAGAGAGACTGCTGGGAAGCTGTTATCAGTGATACCCTACAAGCTCTGAACTTTTTTGTTTGATCCAGGTTATACAGAGGGAGTTAAAGGTTGAGTCTGCATTGGCAGGGGAGAGACACGTTGCAGTACCAGTCTAAGATGTGTTTTCTCTTTTGAAGGATGCCATACTTTTTCCATGCTGAACTCAAGTATCATGCATTCAGCATGGGTGTTACCAGGTTTTAGGGATAACTTTACACTAAATTAATGTTCATCAAGCAACAGTCATCTAGCCAGTACTGCCCTTCCAAATGTCTCTGGAAAACTATCCATAGTGACTGTACCCTGCCACCCTTTCCAGCCATATCAGCAAGGATTTTTTTGTCTCCTTTTGTATCAATCCCTAATGCATTTGATTGCATTTATACATATTGTGTTCTTGTAAAATACTGCTCAGGTTTTGAAAACTGTGTTATTTATCAGGCAGGTATTCTGGGAAGTTGGCAAGTTCTGCAGTTCCCTGGCCATCGTCAGAAATGTTGTTGCCAATGAATTTTAGAAAAAAAAATTAGCTGCTCTCAGGAGCTGGAGACCTTCAGGGATAATTGTGTAGAAGAGGTTTTGGCTGCATGCAAGGCTTGTCTTTCTTTGACAAGGAAATGGGCCAGAAGAGGATCTATGGAATAATTTGTTTTCACTCCCAAGAACACAGCATGATTAAGAGACATTCGTGATTGCAAGATTCCTTATATTCCTGGCTTTTTATGGAGTGTCAAGACTCTAGTCGTAAGTGTTGGCTGAGAGTTTTCAGAAGATAGAACTGAAATTCTGGCACCTAATTTTAAGAAAGACTTCTGCCTTCTGGCTGTAAAGTACATTAAGACACTTTCTCCAAGAGAAGATTAAGTCCAAATGACCTTTAGGCTCAGACTTAAGTTTTCCCAGTTCAGTGTATGAAGCTGCTTGAAACTAAGGAGAACACGAGTAGTCCTGAGGGGCATTAGTTTGTAATTTGGTTGCAGCTATGCATTCTAAACGATGCCTGTGTCTAGAAATTCTTCTCATCATAAAATAGCCTGTGAAAGTGATGAATAGCTACTGTACAATTCTGTATGTGGGCTATAAAATTCATCCTGTCAGATGGTAAGAGAGTGTGTCTGTGCTCTCAATCCTTCACTTCTTCCTTTTGTTTCTTTACTGAATGCTGCACACAGGTAGGTGGCTGATTCTGAGGCCTGTCTCTCATGGTATGATACCTAATTCAACCCCTCAGTCCTTTATTATCTTTTTTTACCAGCCACATTTCCTCTACTGGTTAATACATTTTCCCACGTTATCTACCCTGCCCCACTGGCAACCAAAGGAACTAGAGAGTGATTGCTTTTCAGACAACTTGGAATAAAAAAAGTCTTTTATCTGTAGTACTGCTGCTTGCAAACAAATGCACAGTGGACACAATTAGATTGTTTGACATGTCAGAGGTCTAATTCTTTTTCTTGGCAAAACATCTAATGTTCGCCTGTATAAACCAAAAGAGAACATACTTTATCTGTGTCCCACTTTCTACTTACTAAACAAAAAATAGCTGGTACTAGTACTTGCCTTTAGGAGGACAGCATCAGGAAGTTGAAATATGAAATCTTGGCTCTACTTAGTTGCCACGGTGATGTATAATTAACTAGGCTGCAGGAATGTTACAGAAAGTAAACATAAGGAAATAGTCTTGCTAATGGAAAAATTTAAACCATAATTTTAAGTAAGACTGAAGATTAAGTCTTTATTAATAATTTTCAATTGAACATGTATGTTTGTTTTTATACTGTAATTTGATAAAAATAGTGTCATTGTGTGGTCAGGAGAAAATTGAAATGAGTTTGAAAGAAATGAAACAGGATTCTGAGACATGTTATTGATAGTACAGTCTGTAAAAGACTGGTGTTTCATTGATTTGTGGAGATTTTGGGGGTTTATTGCCTTATTACTAGTAGGATTCTATTTGAAAACCAGTACCTTTCTCCACAACATATTAAATTAGAAAAGAATAGAGAAAAAAATTGATTTGGAACAAATGGGAAATTAGGTAAAGGCAAACCATTAATCTCTTGAGAGCTCTATTCCTTATAGTATCTCTCAATGACACACTTCATGTGCAGCAATCTGAACAGACCTACAGCATAGGGGCTGCTCAGTAAAACATACCTGGGGTAGGAGGGTGTACCTTCTGACCCTGTTTGAAAGACAACTAATCTCTTAAGAAGTTCTGTCTCTTTTGTGCATTTGGTCATCTTGTTCTTCAGAGCAAGACTTCAGAACCAGACAAGATTGGTTTTAGATTTTGAGGGACGTTGCTAAAATGAAAACACTATGTGTACTTAGTAATAGGCCTTGTGATGCTTTTCTGTGCCTTATCCGCTCTTGAAAATTAGTGTAATACCTTTTCTTCTAGAAAATTAAGAGCAATAAGTGACCTCCAGCTTGTTTGAAACTCTGCTTTAAGTAGTCAAAGCAGGTGATACTGATTAGAGCAGCAGTTCACCTGCATCTCTTAGTATAAGTAATTCTTATGTAGATGTCATTTAAGGCCCATTATTCTTCACCTTCTAACATACTTGGTTCTCCCAATGAAGTGAGACCCATCAAGGTGCTTGTGTGTGCTCAATGTGCATTATTCCCACTGACCTGAGCAGATGACAGTGAAGGTTGCTCACTTTGGCAGTGCAAAGTGCTGAGCACTCTTGGCTCATGTGGACTTCTCTGACAGTCAAGTAAAGAGGACGTCTCGTGGTCAAAGCTTGTCAGCCATGCGTACACTGTGTTGAGTGTAAAGGTGCCCTGAAGGGTAAGTCTGAATACATCTACCCCTTCTGCTATAACTTAGGACGTTATCTTTCTACTTTCTGAATGACTTGTATTCACTCAGAACTGCATCTTGTGATGAAATTAGCATTGGGTAAAAACATGTTTCTTTCTTTCATTTTGTAATTTCTCGCGTTTGATTCAATGAACTTTTAGTTTGTGGGGCATAAAAATATGCATGGATAAGAGGATACACATTGTATCCTCTTTCCTTACTGAGCAGGATGCAGATTCCATTTATATTTGAGTGTTTTGTAGAAATAGCAGCTTCTGAAGTTGCAGTCACTGTCAGACTATTGATAGGGCAATGGGAAGGTTTGGCATTTTGATGTAGAACAGAGAAAAAAAAATAGATTCCAGAACCATGTACTTTTTGTCCATATTTGCAAGAAGAATGCAATATTTTACCTTAGGCAAGGTCTAAAATTATGCTTTCCCCTGTTTGGCAAGGCCCCACTGAGAAGAGGAGCCACTTCAGCAAAATATCATTGTTTACTGTGTTCCTTAACATCTCCAATGAAGCATTTGATTGTAAAGTGAAACCAATCCATCTGTTCAAATTTAGTTCTTAATACTTATTTGGCACATCTGACCTCATAAGGGGGCTCAATACCCTCTCTGCTGTCTGACCATGGTACAACACTGAATGATCTGTGAAAGCAGCTTCTTGCCTCCATCTTCTCTGCAGGAAATGTTGCCAAGTGCAAACACTAGTGTGTTTTCAGATGTTTAGACTGCTTTGAGGCAGAAAATGGTTGCAGATTCTAAGTGCAGTTTTAAAAAATATGCTACTGTTCAGGTAAATTCAGCATTCTTATGGTTGCTAAGAGCCTGTATCAAAATGCTGTTCCATCCTGATGCAGAATGGCTGGTGTTGGATAGCTGTCGTGTTATATATCCTGTATATTACAAAGATTTGCTTGAAGCTTGGGACTTAACAAGCATAACACAGAAGGACTTTTGTACAAAGCCTGAAGAGTTAGTCCTGGGCCTTTGGCCAGGAATAAAGAATGCTTGCCCTTGTGCCATTTTGTCCTGTGCTACTCCAGTTCTGGCAGCAGTTGTGCTTCAGTGTAATTGTTGGCACTGGAGCTCAGCTGAACCTTGAATGGCCTCTTCCTGCAAGCAAGCAGGGGAGCAGAGGTCCGAGACGGCATCAAAACTCCGTATTGATCGCCTGGAATAGAGGACTCTATTATGAGAACTCTTCATATCAGAGCCAAGCAAATTGACTACAGTGATAAAGTAGTGAAGCACTAAAAAAAGCCATAAGGAGTGTGAAGTAATTTTTCAGTTTTTCCATAGATAATGGAAAGGCTAAAAGAATACCAGAACAAACAGCTCCTTCTGGGACAGTAACTGCTTTGGCTATCTATCTGCAGTTGTTGTTGAGCTCTCCTTCCTATCTGTGCTAAGCACTAGTTCTCCAGCTCAGCTGGACCAGACACAGAGCACAGTCACAGCTTTAAATGATAAAGTGTTTTTAATTGTTTGCAAAGGCTTGCTTACTCTTATTTATTCTGCTTACTGTTCTTTAAAAAAAACAACTCTCCCGTTTCATTGAGGCAGATTTGGAAGTCAAACCAGAAACTTCAGACTCTACTACGATGGAAAACACTTTGTTGGGGAGAAACGTTTTGAGTCCATCCATGACCTGGTGACAGATGGATTGATTACTCTTTATATTGAAACGAAGGCAGCTGAATACATTTCCAAGATGACAATTAATCCAATTTATGAACACATAGGATATACAACCTTAAACAGAGAGCCAGCACACAAAAAGCATATGCCAGCCCTGAGAGATGAACATGATGGCAAAGAGTCTACAGGAGAGGATGAGGTAGCAGAAAACAGGGTAAGCAATTGTTAACCCACACTTTTTTTTCTGTTAGACTTTATATTTTATACTTTTAACTTTCCCCTCTACTATAAGTACTAAAGGTCTCTGCAGCTATTTAGTCTACCTAGTTATTTCCTGTGTTACATTAACCAGTTTAAATATTACTGTTATATAATTTTGTAATGGCAATTTTTGCATGTTGCAAATTTTCATGATTTGGACCTTAGTTATTTGTCATTGTGATTCTTCTGGTGTTTTTATAGTTATGGATGTTACCATTATGCCACTCCTTTATTTCAAATGGGCAAAGAATATTTAATCTTAAAATTGTTTACAGTATATAAGACAATTGCATTTTATTTATTAATATACTCAGCTTTCCCCAAACAAATGCATTCCATAATCTATTCAATAGTCTGCATATAATGACAGTAAAGTTGTCCACATTATGAATAAGACTGTTCATTAAGTTGATAAAATGTTAAAACATTTCACTTGGCTAAGTTCAGCCTGTCAGAAGCTGACAGAGCTATTTTTGGCCTCAGCCAGACTTAAAAAGAGGGATTGCTCTCTTCAGAGAGTTGCAGTATCAGCTGAGAAGTAATTGCATCCTGGATTATAAAAGAAAAATGAAGAAGAAAGAAATCTTAGAACCAGTGAACATAAAAATATTAAGTGAGGTTGGGAATGTACTGGGCAGACAAAGCAGCTGACTGAAATTTCATTTGTGTTTCAGAGACTAAACATAAAAGGAAACCATAATGTAAATTCCATTGTGTTAAATGAAATACTTTGTTTATCGAAAATCTGACAAATGAAAGTATTTTTTAAAGTTATTTTTACATGCCTGTAGGTGTTAATGCATGTTTAATAGTCTGATATGTTTCCCTATTTCACAAACTTCAGAATGATATACATTAGGACTATCTAATATGCTTACAGTGTGTAGAAGAAATGCTAACCTTAGTTGTCTCTCCAACCAGAAATATGTGATTTTAGTTTTTGTGGATGTGGAGGAAAGGTCTGACTGACAATTTCCAACATACATGACTATTACAATGAAACTAAGCTCCATACAGAGTCCACAGAAGAGAGGCTCATGGCTTTGGTCCTTCAAATCCTCCTTCAGCAGAATCTGTCATTCTGCACTGCATTTGCTGAGAGATGAAGCACCCAACTTAGCTTAAAGTGTGAGTCTTCACTGTTATCAGATCATTTTGACAAAAGAAATACTGCTGGGATATTGAAGCTAGCTGACCACATTTAGTATCCAATTTCTTGCCTGTTAGGTACCAGTAGTAGAGGGGTGAGTTATCACTTACAGTTCCTGACAGCTGCTGCTTCCAGCATGCTGTTTCAAAAGGATTTTTTTTGGAAAATTATCATAGACAGTTTATTATAATGCAAAGCCTGGATAAAAATCTTCTCTAAGTCTTCTGGAAGTAACAATTTTGGGTTTCTTTGGTAAAATTAACTTCTCCTGCATCTGGAAGCTTTCAAGTGACAGCAGAACTCTGTTCTGTTACATTTTTCAGATTGATGAAACAGTGTTCATAGTAAAGGGATTTCAATGATTAGTGTTGAAGAATGCTGGTTTTTCCGTGGATTGCATTGTGTTATGTCACTCACCAACAAGGTATACATACTGTTTTGAACCATTTTTCATTAAGTACCTCAAGGACTATTGAATATTTCTCAAAGATTGAAATTTTATGTGAAAAAACTTTAGACAGGTTAGATATGTAATCTCAGCATCCCACTCTCTTCATCTGAAACTTACAAGTGACTAAAGGGGCTTCAGCCACAAAACAGTTCAAGAGTAGTGGTATTTTCAGTCCTGGAGCCCAGGTTTTAATACTCTTCTTTATTTTGTCTTGGAACTATATTGATGTGAACACACTGAGGAGCACAGACATCACAGGATAATTAAACATGGAGATTTCAATTTACTTTTTGAGTCATTGTCCAGTTGGGATTGCTATCTGTGGCTGCATGGGGACAGTACAGTGTGATCTTTCTCACCATGGAGTGGCACAGAGGTGACATCTTGGCTGTTTTTGCACCTCTCAGGGTTTTGGTGGGAAGATGGCACAGATTCTCCTGCATGTCTCTTCACCCAGCAAATCACCAAGGAGAGTAAGGCATTTAGCCCCATGACCAACACCTGATCCCACTAGTAACCTCAGCATTTGGAGCAAGCAGCCATTTATAAATCGGTCAAGTAGTTTTTCTTTGTTTTTGATAGCAGGGGTGGCAGGTTGATTCCTGTTGTCCAATATGAAGAGAATATCATTGATTTGCAATGAACCAAAGAAAGTTGTTCGGAGTTCAACACGAAAAAGCCATGGTCTTATGATCCAGGCAGCAAGATCTGTGTGCCCATTAGCCTCATGGTGAGCATGAAAATTTCCTCAGTGTGTACAGCATTTGGCAATCAATGCATCTTTATCAGTTTTGTAATGTAGTCACACAGCTTCTCCCTGCACTGTATGCTTCTTCATCTGTAAAGAGAGAAAGAAGTCTGGGTCTTTAACGTGATCATCTGATCATCCTGAGCCAAAATATGTTCCCAGATTTGCAGACTCTGAGGCTGTTCAGGTACAAATCTAAATTTTGTGCCTGTGACTGTTGCCCAATCATGTGTGGGTGGTGTATGGAATATAAGTTCTTCAGAAGAAGGAAAGAAGAGACACAAAAACACAGTCAGAGCCTGTGGAACAGCTGGTGGGGATGGAGTCTCACTTTCTGCCATGGAAACTGGGCAGCTACAGAATACACCCCAAGCTTGAGAATGAAATATTAAAGGGCACTCACCCAGTCTGCAGTTTGGTGTGGGGCAGTAGCAGGAAATGCTGCATTTTGTGTCAGATGCCTCCCAGCAGGCACTTGTAATACTTTATTTGTTCCCTGTTTTTTCTGTAATTAATGTATAGTAGAAGATTTCAGTATGTGTTGGGTGACACATTTCATTTGCAATACATTAAAAATGAGGCCTAGTAAAGGGGAAAGATTTAAAGACCTTAAAAGATGAAAAGTCAAAACTTATGCAATCATTAGATAAGGATTGTAAGACACAAATTGCAATACTCCTGAGTCGTGCAACAGACCATATTGTGGCATGATTTAAGATGCAATTTTTAATGGGAAAAGCATGAGAACATAATCCACTGCACAGCATGTGC
Organism: Leptocoma aspasia; assembly: GCA_013399835.1. Lineage (NCBI taxonomy): Eukaryota > Metazoa > Chordata > Aves > Passeriformes > Nectariniidae > Leptocoma > Leptocoma aspasia. Next base: position 200,908 of record VXAX01006527.1, on the reverse strand, counting down.
TTCACTGATAATTAGAAAGAATATGACTTCATACCATGTGCAAGTATACATTAAAGTTAAAATTCCTGGTTAATGATTTAGTTCTTTTCATAACCTATGGAGGAATTACTAAATAGTCAAGAGATAACTGGAGGAGAAGAGATTGAAAACAGGAGAGTGCTTGTCCTGCTCAAATGTCCCAAACAGACATTTTGGCTGTTGAGCTAAAAAGGTGATGCTGGTTCCCAAAACAGTCTGCAAATTGTTCAGAACTCAGTTGTGGGGCCATCATGGTCTGTGTGTTAAGAGAGGGCTAAGAATGATTTAAAAGAGGGTTTCCCACGTGGATTCAAGCTGTATGACCTAGTGTGGAAGTGGAAATAATACCCAGTATCATAAGATTTGGTATTCCTCCTGTGCTTTGAATGCTGATGGGTCTCTGAACATTCTGTACTCTCAAAGGCAATTATGGCCTTAGAGAAGATGACCTGATTCAGTTAAACACCTTATAAAAATGGTAGCTCTCAGAAATTAGTAAATATCTAGAAACATATATCAAAGTCCTTCTTTAAAGCCCTGCAAAACATTCTTTTTTCATTTTGACATGTTTTTGATTCCTTTATAATATGTATAATGTGTAAGAAGTTGTGTGAGTGATGGATTCAAGATTTAATATTTGTTATGAAAAAATGAAATCATTAGTTATGAGTTATCCCGTCTTTCAAAATGAAATGCTGGGGTAAATGTTAGGATAGCAACTGAATCACATCTATTCATGTTTACTTCGGTGATATGTGCTATTTCTTCAAGAAACTTCAGTGGCTGCAAATCAATTAAAGACCCCTTCTAGACTATACTACATTCCATTCAATTCCTATACATGGAAAGAATTGAGAGGAGGTTTGTGGCAGCAGTCACCCAACAAAAGCAATCTTCTTTTTCTGTTTTCAATTACCTTAGTTGCTGATACCATTTTTTCCTCTATAGTGAGGAAGGCTGATTTTCTGCAACTCTGTGCAAGGAGATCTGAAAATGTAAATCTGTATAATTTTAGTAGGAAAAATGCTTTTACACCTGCCTCCAAAGATAATCCAGATCACAAAGTTAAGTGTACATTTCTAATAAATTCATAACAGACTCCACATACAAAATCAAGGGTGATACTTTCAGGTGTTTGCAGAAGGACCAGTCTTGCTTTCCAACCTTAAACTAACACTTTTATTTTCATTAATGACACTATTATTTTTCTACTTTTGGTCTCAGTCAAATCTGTTAGTAAGGTCTGCTTAAACCTTTCCTTCACCACGGCTTATTTTATCTTCAGTGACAGCACATGAGAAGCTGTAGCCAAGGAAGTTGCAGTAGCTGTCATAGAATTACAGGCACCCTTATTGAGGGCTGTGATAGAGGAAGACAGCTTTGAATGGCACTGTTTGGTGCCCGGTAATGCCAACTCTGGAATTGATAGCAGCTAAAAAAAAGACGGTCTTAATAATCCAGAAGCAAAGTGTGCTTTGAGACCTGAAGCAATCTTCCTGCTGGAAGTTGTTTGAAGTATTTCCATTTACTTGAATTAACTTAAAAGATGGGACTGTAATGTACACAACATCTAAACAAGCCATAGCTGTAACAAGGGTAATGATAAAGCAATAATGTTTTTAGAAGTGCAGCTAATGAATGTTTACCTTAAAGTACATTTAAAGAAGCAGGATACTGAGCACTGAAGAATCCCATGGGTTAAACTTGAGGAGAATGTCAACTCTTTTCTCACAAATGTTCCTTTCCAGTCCCTGCGCGGGTGTCCATGACAATCACTCTGTAACTTTAATGTAATTTATAAATAAAACATAACTCTGTGGAAGGCAGAAACTTCTATTTATTTCTTCTGGGTTTAGCCCATCTTTCAGAGACTTCAAAGCACAGACAATTTTGTCAATTCTGAGAAAGTTCTAAGCAGGATGAAAGACAAGCCTACTTTTTAGGTAGCTGCTCCAGCATATCAGCAACATCATGCTCAGAAGAGATTGCCCCAGCCTCAGTCAGTCTTCCTCATCTTTCCATTCTGTGCATTAGCATTTATGTTGGTGGGGAACCAGTGTCATGTATGGTATTCTATATGGCACGTACAGTCCAAACTAAGACTGCAAATGGTTATGATGCATTTTTACAAACATATATGTTTGTAAAAATATTTATTTTATTTATAAATATGTGTTTATTAATACCCAGGAGAGTTAAGTGCACATGTTGCCCAGTGTACAGACATCAGCACAAAGAAAATTCTTGTCTGCAAACTGCGGAGTGCTTTTTCTACTTATAGTCACCAAGAGTAACCCAAGCCCTTATTTGTGTTCATTATGGCAGTAAAATTGATTCACTAAAAAAGCTCATATAAACTGATTTTGTTTTAAGATTCAGAACTTCCAAATGAAGCATGCACTTAGCTAATTCAAACCCCAGGACACACACAGAATGTCTAGTTTACTCTTACTGGTATCTCATGCTTATAAAAGATAAATTAGGAAGCAAAAATTGTTTTTTAAGGGTCTCTAACTGAACCTATAGTGTTAAACACTGTCCCATAGTTCTCCTGTTTCTCCCAGGACAAATTCTTTCTTCTTCTATTGGTGCCAGCTCTGGTTTGTGCTCAGCTGTGCTCAGTGAATTCCTGCAGGTTACAAATGGCCTCCTGGCCGATTCCAGTGAGCCCCGCAGGACCTGCCTGCTCTGTGTGTGTGTCTGCACCTCCAGAGCACATTCATGTAACTCTTACACCATGATGTGGGGGATTAACATGAAGTAAAAGCTGTGTGCTCGTGTTGGTAGCCCAGTTGCATGTTGCTGATCCAGTATTACAAGGGTCAGAATAAATAAGGCTCCACAGCCTGCAGACAGCGAGGAGTGCCTTAGGTCAGCCTGCATTTCAAGCAGAGACTGCACCTCCTGTTGCTGTCTTACTCCTGTAGAGGTGTTCCTTTTGTCATGGGGACAAGTCACTTCACTGCTTGCTGAGATTACCTTTTAAGTTACTTCCTGCTTTTTCAGCAAGTGTGGCTCTTTTATGATCTGGCGTGTGAGATGTGTACACAAAGATACAGTCTTCGGAAAGTTTGGTGTCACATTATACTGAGACAGGCAGCTGCCATGTGGAATGGAGTGTGGCTAGTCTTTCAGACACACACACCAGACCCTCAGCAGAAGTGTAGTGAATAATTACCCTCAGCATATGCCCTGTGCCTGATTGAGCCTTTGTAAGATGAATAGTGTGCAGAACTGTTAAAAAGGCTGTAAAGCAGTACAGTTGCTGTGCAATTAACTCTGAAGTATAATGCCTGTGTTGTTACTGATAAAATGAAACCATTAGCAGTGTTACTGTTACTCTTTTCCTGTGTTTCTCGGTGTTGTGACGTCAGTGTGCAGCCTTCACCTCAGTTCTTTTCAGGGTTTCTAATTCTTGATGGTTTGGATCTGGCTATGTTTTTAATGCCCTTCAAAAAGTATTGTATAGCCCTAGCCTCTCTTATGTGTACTGGCAGAAATTGCCTTGTTTTGTAACTGGGACAGGCTAGTACAAGAAGACACACAGGGAGGGAGGGAGGTCTCTCCCTTTGCTCTTGAAGAGCCAAAGAGGATAGCTTTCTTTGGGCACTCTTCAGGATGAAAATGAGTTTTCCCACCCTAGTGGACCTTAGTAGTTGGGACATAGAAATTCAGAAGTCCAGCTCAACTCTGGATGAGTAATGGAGAGCTGTTGTGACTTCAGTCCCAGCATGCTGTAGGAGTCGGCTGCTGACCTTCCCTAAGGGCCTTACACCTGAGGCTTCCAAAAAGGCCACCTAGAGCTACAGTGGGGAAGCCACATGGACACATATCAGTAAATTACAATCCTCTTTCCCCCTATTTTTAAAAAACCCCTGTAGCTACCCTTGACTTTTTATGCCTTCTCACAACTGAATAATCCATGCAGTGGCCACAGAAGGGAAAAGGTGGGCCTCTCTCAGAGAAGCCTCTAAAGCAGGTGTGTGCTTCTGATTTATTGCTTGTGCAAGGGGCTTTCAGGATGGTGAGGACTGCAGTGGGTTGCTAGCTGGCAGCTCCTTCATTTGTTGTTCTCATTCCTAAACTGTGTGACTTTGGGGTCTTTTTTTTTTTAACTCCTCCTCCCATCTGGCATCTCCTAATTATTTTCTATTACTAATCACTTCTACAGGAAACAGAGTGGACTGTTGAATTAAGAGCCCTATAAAAGGATAATTTTGTTATTTACAAGTTTCTTACCTCACTTAAACTTTATAACGTGACATTGTATAGCTGGTGATAATCACCTTGGGCTACAATTGTGTCCAATCTCATAAACTGGGCAGGGTCAGGTCTGGCCATTCATAGATTGTGAGAGGCTCAAGGAGAAGCTGGGGCAGTGCAGTTGGTAGCACCTTTGGTTGAGAACTAATATCTGAAATATCTTGCATTTTATGCCTTCTGCAGCTCTGTGTAGCTAATTCAAACCTGTGCTAGGAGTCTGACTAGCAGGGATTTTCTCCAGTGATCTCTCTCTTTATTCAGATAAACTCCTTTCTCTCCTTACTGTTTGTTCTGTATGTGTCTAGATGGGAGTGGGGAAAGCATTTTACATGGGTCACTGTTTACATGCTTCCAAGTACAAATACATGTCTTTTGGCTTCAGTACAGAGATGGAAAGGATGTGGAGCTGTGGTGGTCTGATGTGTCATCCCCATCCAGTTAGAGAATGCCCTGATATGCAGGCACATCTGCTCCACTAATCATTGCCCATTCATAAGGGGTTATCAAATGCTTAAGATCCATGGTGAGTGAAATGCTTGCCTTAGAGGTGGTAGCAGAAAGAGAAGTAGTTAGGTATGCCTAAAACAAGTATTAGACTATGAAAGAAAAGAAAAACAACATTTTTCCTGTGGTTAATGCCACAGAAGCTGATCTGTTCTGGTCCTTGTCTCTTCCTTTTTAATCTTTCACAAGAAAAAATATATTTTCAGCTAAAGTTTCTCATGCTTAATTTTAGTCTCTAGCTGAATGTTTTCTGACTGAACAAAGTAAGGAGAGCAGTTTTATAACTAAGCTCAACAAACTACTTGCTCCTATTATTTCAAACCTGTCACACTTGTCATCAGCAAAGACAGCAACTCTTGACAGTTTTGCAAAGTCTTCCTTTGATCATTAACTTTTAGAACATTAAAATTTTCCATATTTAACCTTTCTTCTGCATGGCATCAGCAGTTAGAAACAGTGTTGCTTCTGGCATTTAGTGTTCCTGCAGTCCTAATGCTTCAGTAGGGTAAGAATCACCACACTGAAAATTCTGGTTCTCAGTTGTTGCTCTAATCTTCATCATGTTAGTATTGATATTCCTCAGTTCAACTTCCATACAATTTCCAAAATAAGTAAAGGGTGATGTGTTTCTAATAGTGAAGTCCATATTATAATGCACTTCAATTATATTGCTGTGTAGTGGGAATTATTACTGCATTTTCATAGAGCTTAAACAGTTAGAAATAAGTTGCCTAAAGAACCTTAGAGCTAGTATCACAGAGTATAATATCTTCTATTAAGCCTTAGTCATATGTGTATGTGATTTAATAATTTTTTTCATGTTTTCCAATTTTTTTTTGAATTAGATTAGTAGCACTTAGAGGCAAGCAGCTTTCACCCTTTTTGAGAGAGGATTGGAGGAATTCTGTGAAAATACGAAAAGGCTCTGTTCCCAATTTCCATTTTGCATGTAATGGTGAAACATTTTAAAAGCTCTATGCTTTATATCATGTGTCAAATAGTTTATTGGCATAAGATTTCTGATGATTTTACATTGCTGGAAAAGTCTTGAAGCCATTTCCCAAAGTTAATATGATAGTGAATTACATTTGCATCCAGGCGTTTCTGTGAATTGGATGATGATTAGAGTAGCAGTATGTTTAATGCAAATGCACAAAAATTGCAGAAAGTATTCTGTGTTATGTTTCACAGAATTTCAAGTGCTCAGTCTCTTAAGTGACAGCTTCTCATTCCCTGCAGCTTCCATCCAAATTCTTGCTGGTGCTGCTTGCAGCTGGTGCCTGGGAGCTTCCAGTCACCTCTGTCACACTGCAGCTCTCAAGGCAGACTCACTGCTCAGTAAGCTGATCATGTTGAGAGCTTACTGGGCATTTTTTTCATAGACCTGGTGGGTTAATTCTCTTGGGCTGTTTTTATTGTTGAAAATTCACACAACTTCAGCATTAGAAATCTTATAAGCAGTGTCATTTTTAAAGTGCTAGTTGATGGCGGCAGTACAAATGAAAAATTGCTCTGTAAGGTAAGATGAAAAGCATTCTAAGAAAGAAGAAGTTGTGCTGGTTTAACATTTTGTCTATTTCCAATGAATTTAAGTATTGCAAATATACCCTAAACTTAGTCTTTTAGCTTTGATGTGACCTGTACTCAAAATAAAAGTTGTTGGTCAAAGACCACAAAGCATTCTGAAATCCCAGGTGTAGATTGGGACCTGGGACTAGTGTATTCCAACTGAAAATAGACATCAACTAAACATTATGTTGTAAGAAACCACAGACTTGCTGGGGGAAAAAAATAAAAACCCCTAGAGCCTCTCCTGTGTAACAGAGGTTGTATGATCTGTCCACATGCCAGTGCTTCTCTCTTGAAAGATAAATATTCTGTATAGCCAAGATTTATGATAGGGGGTTATGTTGCCAGCCCCATTTTGAATCATTCAAATCATTCAATTTTCAAATCAAGTGGTTATTTAAATTTGTTTCAAAGATGCTGTGTTTGACCATTTGAGATTATGATTTTTCTTGAGTGCCTGTCTCAAGAATTTTTAATAGTCATAGTTTTCTATAGGGAAATGGGATGTTTATTGCTGTTATAGGAAAAATTTTCCTGACAGAAGCATTTTAAAATGTTAATTAGGAAACTTAGAGGGAATAAATAGGAAAGATTAACCATATGTGTGAAAGGAGAGAGGAGAAAATTGGAACACTGGTCAACAGAAGTGAAATGAGCCTTTTCTGAGAATGTGATCAGGGATTAGAAGACTTTATGGGTGAAAATAAACTGATAATTTGTTAATAATTGATAATGTGACTTTGGGAGCAGACTAATTCCGCTGCCAATTCCACTCTGGTTTCATTCATTGCAGGTTTCAAACAGTCTTGATTTAAATATTTATTCAAGGAAGTGGGAGTCCACATGAGACTCATTTGAAGGATGATCAGCCCATCTGATTTTTCAAGTGTGCCTAATTGCACTGTATAAAATGAACAGACCCTGACCCACTGGTGCAGCTCTACCCATGGACACACATGGACCTACAGAACTGGTAATGAGGGTCCCTGAGGAGTGTTGGTGAGCACTGGGGGTTACCCCATTGTTACATTTTTCTGCAGTGAGGTGGTCCATAAGCAGGTTTTCACCATCATAAATTTTGCAAGCACATTGCATAAAGCCATTTGACAACTCTAGTATTCCTCCAGGTTAAACATTGTTTTCACCTTGACTCATCAGTTCAAATCAAATGGTAATTCAGGAAGGATTAGGAGACTTTGCATTCTTACTCTTATTTATGCTAAATAAGTATGATTATGGACTGAAAGTATGATTAAGAAAGAAACTGTGACAGCACATGTACCATAGCAACATAGCTTATTCAGGAAGAAGGGGATGGATTCAAAATAGAGGCTGTGCCAAAGGAGCAGGTGTAGTCTGAAATACAAAGAGTGTTTAGAAATTAATGAGCTGCAGTTTTCAATTATAACATACATTGAATTAGTCTAAATTGAATTACCATGTAGAACAAAAGAAGGCTAATATTAGATGCATTAGACTGCCAGTCAAGACTAATGTGAAATGAGTATTATACATCAGGTGAGAAAATATTGATGAGCCATAAAAAAAAATTTCCATACCATTTGCCCATGTTGTAGCAGTAGCCAAAACTCCTATTCCACAAGGAAAAAATTAAAAAACACCTAATAAATATATGAATAGAAAGACCTTGTGGATTATACAATTTTCATTATCTCTAAGTATATATATTTTCAGTTACAAAAAGATAACAGAGATTGATTGTAGATTTATTTTATCTATAAGATTCTTAAATGGATTTTATAAAGGAAATGTAACATTTATTTCCTCATCAAAGGGTATGGTTAAACTTCTCTTTTATGTTTATCTTTCCTTTTATTTGAGGAAATCCTTATAACAGTATGGGTCAGACGAGGAATAAAACCTCCAGTCCCTTGTGGTTTCAAACCATTAGTCTTGACAGCCTGTTTTTTCTTACGATACTTTTATTTAGTATATCAGTAATAAAAAAAAGCATTTGCCAAAAGAGGAGTATTCATGCAGCTGCCAATTTGCGTTACATTTTAACTGCTATCACTCCTATAGAGCACATGGCATTTATAAATTACTTTTAAGGTCCTTTTGGAGTACAGTCTGCCTTGACATGTCATGAGTCAAGAGGCTTTTGCTGGAGTGACCCTTCACTGCAATGAATGTCAGTCGAGCCTCAGTCACAGCAGCACAGCTCTCTGCAGACCAGCAGGGAGATACATCCCAGACAGAGGGATGGGAAGAAAATGCAGTGCTCTCAGCTGAAATAGGAAATGCTGACTCAGTGACAGCAAGATGGAGAAGCTGCTGAGGAGCAGTCTCTGTGTTGCTGACCAGGGTGAGGGTTGCTCCCCTAGGCAGAGCTCCTTGTTTGATCAGCTCCTCTTCCTGAAGGCCTTGGAGCTGCAAGACAGATCTCTAGCTCTGGTTTAGCAATGGTCATGGTGTAATAATTAACTTAAACTGTGTGAGTAGTCCTCCCAGACGCTCTGCTCCTGCCTTGCCCAGGGAGAGGAGTACCTGACCAAGGCATATGCTTTAACTCACAGTTTAGCATACCACCTCTATGGCCCAGGCTCCTGGCAGGAGGGCAGGAAGATAGGATGGACCAAAACCAAAACTATGAAGGATGGAGAGTAGATAGGAAGGACAGAAAGCAAAATTCTAAAGGACAGTCTTTGTCTGGAGGATTTACTGGAGACAAATTCCAGTGTTTAATTATGCTTCTCTTCTTTTTCACAAATCATCTTGAATGGTTTGCCTGGGGAACAGTGAAGCTGCCAGGCCCCTGAGGCAGGGAGGTTGGTACCTTCTGTCCTCTACCAGTTCTTGGTCTCCTTCTGTATTGTTCCAGATTTGGTTGGGGTTGACCCCCTTTTAATGCAGTTTGTTTTCAGGCAGAAGGATGGGACTGTGGTAAGGAGCTACTACAAAAGCAAGGAGAGTTTCTGAGGCTGATGCCTCAGCTTGAGCTCATAGTCATGGGAACTTCTTTCCTCACCACAGTCAGAGTTAGGAGCTCATGTCTTAGCTTTTTGGGTAGCTTTTATCATGGTGTTTGATTGGCATCTCCTGCCTCAGTGTCACACAGCTTGGTGACAGCTCTCCTTTTGTCAAGCAGTCACATCCTGCCTCTTGCAAGCAGGCTGGTAGTCTCTGTCTTTAGGGAAAGGGCTGGAGCAGTGGATTATTTTAGCAGAGGCAGCTGGGGCCATGGGGACATCTTGTACTGGTGTCTACAGGGAAGAGCCCTCTGGCTCCTGCTTGTCCTGGGCTGAGGGCAGAACTGCACTTCTTCATCCATAATGCAGGATGTGGATGTGAGGACACGTATCACTATTTATGCTGCATAAAGGAACTTGTAGCTATAGCTTATAAAACCCAGTGAGCACCATTATTGATTACAACATCACACCCTTACCTGTGCACACCCCTACCACGTGCCCACATACACCCCTGTAGTGGGATTTCTACCTATGGAGTATGGAGGAAATCCCTGGAATTACCTGTACATGTTGGGCCAGTTGCTGACCTCCCTGAAAGCTAAGTCACTTGATATTACCAAAGTCCTCCAGAACCAGATCAAAAGCAGAACTTCTTCCTGAAGGTACTGAGAAAATTTTATTTTATTTTTGTCATGTCTAGGTCCATAGTTATATACCAAAATATATCCCCCCCCCCAAGGAAAAGAATGGGTTGTATTTGCCACTGAAAAGTGCCTTGCTTTTGTGCCACTATCCAGAAAAGTAGATGTTCATTGTTTTTGCCTTGCCAGTAACTGAAAGAGGGGAATATTCACATGGGTGCTTTTTGCTGGTGCACAGTTCGGAATTGTCATTCCAAAGGCCTATATCAGTAACTGCCAGGAGCAAATCTACAACCTGTCAGCCACTAGAAACAAAATAAACCCAGATCCCAATCAGCTGCAGTGACCAGTAGGTTTTAGGAGTAAAGCTACAGAAAAACTTTTCAGTTGGCTTCCCTTAAGACCTCTCTGCTTTTTTATGAGTATGCTCTGCATAGTAAGCACATGACTGGGAACATAGAGTCTTCCCAAATAATGCCAATACACTTTGATTGTATTGCACAATACAATACTGAAGGAACTCACTTTTGATGCAGTAATTTCTAGCAGCAATATCAGGCAACATTTTTTCCATAATTTAAACTTTGGATTTTATTTTTTATTTTTTTATTTTATTTAACAGCCTTACTTTATGTCAAGCCAACATTTTGGCTGAATTTGTTCAATTAAACATTTTTTTAAACCTTCTTTTAAAATTCTAAATATAAAAATGTTCATTAGCAGCTGTGGAAATCATGTATGCTTTTATCAAAAATATAAATAGCCATTTCTTTACATTTTGCCATAACTATTTCACTGGAGGAGGTGGCGAAGGTCTAATTTAATTAGAAGTCACTCCATTTGGAAAATTTTGTTATAAAAACCAGAACTTTTCTCAGGAGTAAGATTTCATCATTTAACCATGACCCAACTCCCCTGTGGGTAACTGAAAGTGGGGCTGTGTTGCCTGAGGATTCCATTCTACCTGAGCACTGTGGGAGCCTGAAGGTGTCCATGTGCCAGGTGAATGTGGTTGTGTTGGAATGGCAGCAAGAGTGGCTGAGACTGTGATGGTCCTTCCCACCCACCTTCTGAGATGCTTTCTTTCAGGCTAAACTTTTAATAACATTGCTACCCTCTGCTCACACCATGTGGGCAGAGGCTATGCCTGGCATTAGCATTCTACAAGTGAAGAAAATTCACTGAAAGCAGATTATCACCACTTTTATTTAAAAAGTAAAAATCTGGGCTCCTCTTTCCCCTTCAGAACAATCCTATGAAAGATGTGACTGGGAAAGTTATATTTAGCTTGGAACAAACTTCCACTAAGAGCAGCATTGAGGAAATTGGGCTCAGTTTCACAATCCAACTGATTAGCTTTTGAAAATCATGTACTGAGGCCATAAAATATGCTCATAAAGTGTTCATACAAGCAAGGATTTTCTGAGCATATGTATTTGGCTAAGTTAGCTATACAGTGAAACAGAATGCTATACAGTGAATCAGAATATCACTGTACCAAAATGTACAGTGGCTCACTGCATAGTAAACCAAATTGTTTGTCTTGTTCTTGATACATGTACAATAGGGCATCATCCTTGATGTTTTTAAAAAATTCTGGCAATATAACTGCTGGTTATTATTAAAATACAGGGAAGGGATCATATTATATATAAATTCTGAAACAATAAAGGCATATTTAGTCATAACAACATGAGAATATCCTTTGAGAATGAAAAGCCTTCAGTGTACTACACGTGCATTCTGAAGAAAACATGATTATGTGTTTGAGAGTAGAGCCAGGTGCTCAGAAAACTAAACATTCCATTGTATTGGAAATGCATGGGGGCTTCAGAATCAACTGATCAATTCCAATCTGGTTACTCTAGGACCTGTGATCTTAACCTGACTTGAATTTTTCTGTTTGGGTTTGG
>VXAX01006527.1:122137-183761 GCA_013399835.1 Leptocoma aspasia | reverse complement strand
GCCCCGCCGAGCCCGCGCCCTCCATGGCCGCGCCGCCCGCCCCAGCAGCCTAGGCTGCGGCATGGTCCGCGCCGCCCCGGCAGCCCGAGTGTGAGACAGCCGGGCGCGGGCGGGCCCCCGCCTCCAGGCAGCATGCCGGCCAGGGAGCCCTGGGCAGCGCACCGAGCCGGCGGCACCGCGGGGCACCGCGCCGGGCACGAGGGCCGGCAGCGCGATCTGCTGCTCGCAGCCTTGGGCATGAAACTGGGCGCTCGCAAGGCGTCTGTGACAATCTGGCAACCTCTTAAACTCTTTGCTTATTCGCAGTTGACGTCGCTCGTCCGAAGAGCAACTCTGAAGGAAAACGAACATGTTCCAAAATACGAGAAGGTTCATAATTTCAAGGTAAGACGTTTTCCTACCTAATTTCTTTTTCAGGCGAAGGGACTTTAGCTCGTGTTTTGAGATGGGTCTGGTATTGCAAGGAAATCATATGTATGCACACTGTGACTTTCTAGGAACTTAAAAGCTGCAAGTAAACCTCATTCCCGGTTACATCAATTAGGCACGTTTCGAACATACAGCAGAGGAGCTGGGATTTCGTTGTTGGCGGCTTGTGTGCACGCATTTGTTTCAATAAGATTTGCCGTATCTAGCTGTCCCTTTTTTTTAGAATTGGTTTATACTGAGAGAGATGCTAATGGTGAGAAAAACGGCAAAGTTTTTTTTCAGCTCGAATGTAGTCCAGTTTTACTTTCAATGCAAAAAAAATCTCTTAGACCTATAGTTAGATGATTAAATTGATCTTATCTCAGTTTGTCAATGGTAAATAGCTTTGGAGGTAAGAAGTGTGTTCTGCTGCATCTGGATTGAGCAGATGGTCTGCATTTCCCTTATTATCTGGCTTTTCTCCTGTGTCAATGAATTGAGTGTTGAAACCAGCGAGGCTTATGCCATGAGGCAGTTGGACATGCTGGCATCGGCAGCTACCTTGTGTTTTAATAAAATTTACTTAGTCTCCTATGTAGCTTCTAGTTATTGTTTTAATTGCTTTAAATAACCAATATTCTTTGGTAAGAGAGATACATGTCTGTCTGTAATAGGAGTCCAATAAGGACTCAGTAATGTAACCTTTTAGTGGTCAAATTTGATGATAGGCAGTCTTAATTTTAAGGTTACATAAATTGATGTTTTACTGGATTCCTGTAGATTACAGTACAAATTTCATATATATAATTTGAAGGCCAAATGTTGTCTTTGATGTAAAAAAAACCAAACCAAACCAAAAAACCTACTTTTATTTATTTTAAGAGAAGGACAGATTGTTAATATAATACAGGCATCTGATGATATAAGCATCCATTAAATGTCTCCTGTTTTCAGTTTTGATTTCCATCACGCACACATGTCGGAATGTGGGAATGTCTACATGCATGCATGTATGTTTATTACCTATCCTCCAGCTGTTTTTATTTAAACCACCTTCTGGCTTTTGAGTGCAGATAATCACCAAAAGTGGAAACTTTATGTGATCAGGATGTTTTGTTTCATTTGAGTACTTCCATTAAGAACGAATTTGAAAACCATGTACGTAATGGTAGGTAAGAAGTGTTTAATACGAATGCTTGGCGTAACATAATTGTGCTGGCTGACAGTTCAATGCAGAGCATTTTTTCACAGGCTCCTGAAGTGCCCTAAATATCTGCAACATCTTGCAATTTTCATTTGTTCCTTAGAGTTTGAAGATAATTCTTGCAGATGCCAGCAGATCATGATTTTCCATGTACTACAGTGTATGTAGCATAATAAGTATTTAATTTGGCACATCTGTGTTCCCTAGTTGCTTTTCTTTAACAGCCCGAAACACATCTGTTTTGAAAATAATCTGATAATCTGATTTTCATTCATTTGGGTTTGTTTATTTCTTTTTCTTTCATAAACTGTTTATGGAAAGTTTCGGAGCTGTGAGTTTTCCAGTCTTTTCCAAAAACAGACTGTATGTCTGCTCCAAGGTCATAGCCATGGCACAAACTTTCCACATGGATTGTTTTCTTTAGAATAGTTGTACTGTAGTTCCTTTATACATACTGTTGCCAGAAAAATATACCTTGAGAAGTAAATCTATTCTTAAGTCAGTGGAATGGAATCGCCTTTCACAGATAATTTTTGCTATAAAAGACTAGAGGGGGACAAGCCCCTTACAGAGTGTGCTGCAACCAGCCTTCCCACAGAAGGAATGCTGCTGGCATTCATGAACTGTAAATGTATCCACTCTCCCATCAGAATAAAAAGCAAAAATATAAGCTCTTAGTAAGTACTGTGTTATGGCTCTAAAATGAATGGCCATCATTAGCTTATGTGCTTCTCTCCTTTATCATTTTTTTGCATCTGTCAATTTTTTTTCCCTCACATGTGTAGATGTCATCATTTAAAATGTCTACATGAGTCTCCTAGATTGCCTGCCAAGTAGCAAATCTGCCACCCATGTGGACAGGAAGGAGTTGTCAGGCCCAGAGTCTTCAACCTAGACTTTTGAAACAAACCAAGAAAAAACAACTCAGAAATTAAATAAATTTTTCCAGTTCGGCTAATCCACAGTGACTGCTGTCCCCAGAGGCTCCACAGCAAACAAGAGCGTGTCTGCTACTTTGTACCTCTGCAGCTAATCCGCTTTTTGTGCTGCAGGCACAAGGCACCAGATAGGGACCCCTAACCCTCTCCCAGCAGCTTCTTTGATCTGTCACATCACTGCTCACAGAAATGAAGGGGGTCTCAAAAATCCTTTTATACTGGAAATGCAGTGGCATCCCAGTAGAGAGGGGAGAAATGGAGAACTGCAAATGCACAAGAAGCAGCGATGTTTTCTTGGAGGAGGGAAGATGGCAGCTGCAGCCACTCCAGAGGCAGGCTGGGGTTAGCAAACATCCCAGAGACTTGGCCACAGGCTAAGGGACCCCACTTCTCCCTGGGCCCCTGCACCTCCTGTCTCTGTGGGGTGGGTGCTTGGGGACACAGGTGCAGTTTGAAGGCTCAGTCTCTGTTGCCTGCAGCAAAGCTCGGGTAGAGGAACATGGTGGCAGAGGAGCAGCGTAGTGAATCGTCATTTCAGGAGTGCAGTGCCTAGGGGAGGGGTGAATATGAAAGCTGCTTTTAAATCATCAAGAGGTCTCCTGAATAAATCCATTAACCTATGTTTTGCTCCGAGGGTTGTTTGAAAGAAGAATGTAAAGACAGTTTTATTCGGAGTGCTGACATGGCAGGGTTTTTTGAGAGGATTTAATCTTACTTAAATCTCCTGGAATGTGTGTTGTCTCCTGCCTGAAGGGAACAGGCTGGGTAGCCAGGGTGACAGGGAGCTGTGAAAGCAGAGCTGGTTGGTAATGATCTCCAACTCTGTAACATTCCCCTGGCTGGGGAAGTCTGGTCTCTCATGAGCACATCTCAAATGCAAATACAGAGTGCCTGAATTCTCTTAAATTAATCTCCATAAGCAAAGAAAGGGATGATTATTTATAAATGTCAATTCTGACTGGGTTTTAAATGCATGTCCTTCAGGATGAAAGCTAGGTGTGAAAAGTATCCTACTTTTAAGCGTATTTTTGCCTTTTCCAATTTATAAAAAATTAAATTATTATTTCTGTGTTATTCTCTATAAATCTAGTATAAAAGACCCATTTTCTAATAATTCAAATATATCAGATTAAGGAAGCTTACATTGTTTGATACAGCATTTTATTTAGCTCTAATTGAATAATGGAATTTGACGTGCATGTGACTTGATTGGGTCTCTCTTTTTGCGTATTTGGATTACTTTTGCTTTCCCTCCATTTACTGTGCTTTTCTGAAATCCAGCACACTGAATGAGATCTCTTGCAAAATGAATCATTAGACCAAATGAGGACAGTCACTTCACCATCCTCAAAATTTCAGCCCCACCTTTTCTCACAGAAGGGCTTTTTCTTTCTTTCAATTCACTTACCAATTATGGGGAATAAATCTCCCCACAGTCTGTGGTACAAACATATCAATATGGACAGGGGGGAGTGTGTGTGATGGATATCAAGCTCATTCTTCCACCCAGTGTAGATGAACAAGAGCATCTTCTATGTGAAAGCTCTGGGAAACCTGTGCTCTTAGAAGTGCTGACAAGGAGCATAGCTGAAGCCAGTGGGATTATTTTCTTACCAAAAAAATCTTAATCATAGGGGAAAGTTCTGCAACAGAAGAGTTTATGAAGTTCCATAACTTCATAGGAGTGGACAGAATAAGATTCATACCTAATCATTCCCATAAATTTATTCTGCCTCTGGATCCTACCAAGAGGATTTGAGTAGAATCCTATTGGTAGGATCCAGAATCCTGGATAAGATTCTGGATCCTACCAATAGGATTCTACTATTGGTAGGATCCATGCTTTTTGCTGCCCCTTACAATTCTCATAGTTGCTTATATTGTCCCCAAAAGGCAATAACTGTGATAGCTTGTAAATTAAAATAAAATTTCTTACCCAGCTGATATTTAATCTATTCAATAGGTTAAGGGTAGGAAGCAGCTGGGCAGGCAGATGAAGGAAGCGGTTAAGGCAATAGAGGAATTGCAAGTCTGGGGGGAGAAGGGGCCTGTGGCAAGGTCCCATGTGGATGGAAAATGAGAGGAGGACCAGGGGAAGCTCTGGGTTGGAAGGTGTGAAGTGGGCTCTAGGCCAAAAGACTTAGACAGCTGGGTAATCCAAGTTGGGTTTAAGGTCTTCTCCATCTTCTCTCTCTGGTGAGGCAGTTTATTAGGGTAGTGAGCACATAGGATTCCCCTTGCTCAGTCCTCTGCACTTTCGCACTCTTCATCTCTCCATTTCTGTTCTACATTCCATGGTTTTTTGCTGATAAAGAAGGTACATCTAATGAGGTACCTTCTGCCGTGGGTCCACCCTATCTGACATGGAATATCTTCTGCATCTCCTCACCACTTGGTGCTGTGCTTTAGACTTGGGCACTGACCTCACTCCTTCGCCTGCTGTTTGTGTGGGGCTGGGGAAAGAGACAAAACTATGCTTGAAAAATGTCCTTGATAAGGAGGGCAGTTGTGGAAGAAGAGCTGGAATTTATGGGATAATACCTTAAAAGGAAAAGGAAGGTGAAAATCTGAGATTAACAGCAAGAAATCTCCTGGGTTGTGAAATTTGTTAGTCAGCGCAATAACCTCCTCATCACTTGGCACATTTAAAATGAGCCTGGACAAAACACCTTAAAGGTCTTCCCTCCCCTTCAGCTTTTGTGACTCATAGGCCCTGGGGAAGTTTTAGCTCCCTTGGCTGGTTACAGGTATTCCTTCAGACATCTCTGGCTCCTGATGACTTGAGCCAGCAGAACACCCTGCAGGTGTTTTCCTACTGCTGATAGTCCAAGGCACAAACGCACTCTTCTGCTCAGATTAGTGCCATGGTGCTTCACTGAAGCAAGAAGGTGTCTGTGCCTGTCAGGGCTGGACTGAAATCTGTGCTTCCATGCATCATTTTCCCCAGGATATTGTCTTGTTTATCTGTTGCATTTCACAAAACAGATCTATCTCCAGAAGACTTTATTTTTTGCTATCTCTTTGTGCAGTGCTATTTCTCTCATGCTGTTTCCTAGTCACTATCTTACTAGTGCTGATGGCACAGTCAATTAATTGTAATAAGTAACAGTTGCAAGACTGTTATCAGTCAACATTAACAACATCATTCCCTTTTAAGCCAACAGTTCTTCCAGAGTGATGGTTTTCTGTGGTTGCTTAAACTAAGTCAGCCAAGGTGCTGATGAGCCTTGTTTGTTGAGTTTCCTCATCCCCCTTCTCAACTGAAGCAATATCCTGGCTTTCTCTTTGAGGATGACCCACTTGAAAGGCCAAATGGGGAGCTCCAGAGCAGAGACAACATGCTTTGCCAGAAGTAACTGAAGGTAGAATATAACCTTAAATATGCACAAGAAGTGAAGGCTCAGGTGAAGACAAGTTCCTGGAAAGACTTTGCTAGTATAGACAAACTCAAGCATCACTTCAATGAAGAGACTGCTGATTTTAACAAGAGTTACTCTGCCAATGAAATTTGCATCACATCTTGGAAACAAATAAACCCACCTGGCCCTGGCCCAGATTTTATTGGGGTAATTGCATCTGTGCTGGGTGCTTTGCTAGTGTAAGAAGTCATGGCAGATTACTTCCATGCTACATCTTATTCTAGAAAGCTTCTCAGTAGAGCCATGCCTAAACACTGGGAAACTGGGAGATGGAAAAATGCAGAAGTGCTGCAAAAAGTCCAGAAACTATAACAAACTCTTACTATATTAAGCAGAGCCATTTTTCTGTGACTTCTGACATGAACTCATTTCTATTTCTGATGTTCTGAAAACTGGGGCAGATGCTGATTTGGGGTAAATTGATCTAGTTCCACTGAAAAGAGGATGCTGGATTTTTTATTAGGAACAGAACTGGCACTAGGCATATTTTTGAAATATCTTTAATTGAGCCACTGCACTAAGATGAATATTCAGAGAAAGAGCTGGGTGCCTCTAGCATAGTCCCTGGGGAGAGTCGGTGTGTGTTCCCACAGATAAGAAAATTTAGGAAATTTAATGTTTCTATTAGACTCCTAGGACTCGAGGGGAAAAAATGGTTCAAAGGCAGGGAAAATACCTGGAGAACATAACTGGAAAAAAACTGCCACAAAACTTCTGAAAAGACATCATCAGCTCTATGTTGTTCCCTCTGAAACTCATAGTTATAAGACAGTTCAATCCAGGAAAGCTTTTAGGCATTGATGGATTTTAGTCTCCTGAAGTATTTATTTAATGTTACTTGCACTTTTTTTTCCAAAGCAGATTCCAAATAACACAATGTTATTTAAACCTTTCTGGTTTCCTAATGCTAGTCCCTGAATTCAGGTTTTGCCACTGATTAAAAAAAAAAAGAGAGAGAAAGAAAGCCTTTCTTCTAAGTACTTAATTTATTTAGGCTGTAATTTCTTCCCACCACACCAGCAATTTTTTTAGTCCGCATGTGTGGGTCCTGTGAGTTTGCCTTGTGCACAGCCCAAAGCCAGACCAGCTAATTTCTCTGATAAGGCTAGGAAGTGCTCCTCTGGGGAGGACTGGGACTTTGCCTCTAGAGGCTTCTAGTGCATGTTATGCTCTCTCATCATCAACAGCTTTTCCTCCAAATTAGCCTTAGGATCATGACAAAAGCATTTAGTTAAGCATTTCTCAGGGGGTTGTATTCTATTTACAGGTAAGGTATGTATGTATATACACTTTTAATTCTAAGGATTTTATTCAATTTTCACCTCTAGTTTCAGAATTTTTTGTATGGAGGCATGTATCAAGTAAGTTGGACCTGGAGTAAAATGCAAAATGCTCTTGTTTCCAGATATCAATTTAAAGAAAATCTGCTATTCCATCGTGAAAGAAAGGTGGCCATTTTCACTCAATTTACAAGCAAAAAAGGCAACAATCTGCAGTTCTCTTTTTTTCCCTTTGGCTCTTGTAGAGCACAAACTAACCTCAATTTTCAGTTGTTCCCATCTCTGCTGACACAGGCAGTGCAAACTAGAGAGTAAACAAGATGTGACAGCGCTTCTGGCTCCAAGTGGGTGAGGATGTTGAGGGAGGTTGTCCTGCCCCACATTCTCAGTGCCCCCACCGGCGATAGCGATGCTATTTATACCCCGTGCTCTGACAGCATCTCTCCTCTCCAGAACTGCTGCACAAAGTCCTGGGGGAGGTCCCCGGCTGGCTCCCCATGGTTAACACCCCAGCTGGGCTGAGCAGGGTCAGCTCTAGTTCTGGAGAAGGTCTGTTCCACTGCTCTCAGTTACATTCATTTCTGTTACACCTTCACGTGAAAGCAATTATCTTGCAGATACCGCTCTGCTGTGTGGGTTGTCATGGCAGTCTTCTTGCTTCTCAGATTACTTGTCAGCAGCAATGTTTTCCTCACAGGAGAATTAACATGTGCTGGAATATTTGAAGTGGTTTGAGACCCTTGTTTTACAGGCACTATCTAATAATCGTAATATATACAAAGATAAATTGAAGCATTTCCCAAACTGATGGTTGAGTTTCTCACTCTCAAGTATTTCTTCTTTACCCTTCACATCCAGGCAATCTCTGTCTGGACCAGGATGGATGAAGAGGACATGCCTATTGGATGCCAGCATGGGTGTGCTCAGTGCCTGATAAAATCAGCTGTGACAGGGAAGACAGATGTTAATAATACAGGCTGAGTTCATTGTTCTAATTGGGATTTACAATGTCTCCCATATTCAATTAAAAGCTTGGTAAAGCCTCAATAGGCAGAATTCAGCTGATGGAATTGCAAATCAGTTAGGACCACTGAGCTGACAGTCTCCATCAGCAATGTCTCATCATCCTTGGGAATTTGTTTGAAGGATAGTATAGCCAGCAGACCTGAACCTTTGGAGTACCATGTGGTGCAAATGCTGGGGGTATGCCACGTGTTCAGTCCGTGGTGGACTTGGTCTCCTCTCTGAGCATCACCAAGGCTTCTGCCTAAAGTGTGAGGCTCTGGTAGCCCAAGAGTATAGATCAGCAGTGGTTTTTTCCATCCTTTGTCGAGGTGATGTATCCCATCCCACAGCAGATGGTAATGCCTGGATTTTCCAGACCCCATTACTCTGACCAACAGTTTGGTGTGCAGGGCTGTGGAAGAGGTGCTCTGTAGGGAGCAGGGTCTGATGGAACAAGTGTTCAGTGGGACCATGGCAGCAGCTTCTCAACAAAGGAAGCCTTTTTTGTATACTGTCCCAGACACTTCTGTTTTATGTGCTCAGTGCTGGTTTTCTATAACCATAGTTTTTCAAATCCAGCCCTGTTTTCTTCCTGTCAGTGGCTTTGCTAAAGCTCTGTTGATCCACCATCTTTCCTCTTATCATGTTTGCACAGCACTTCACTGATATTCTCTCATTCTCTTCTTCCCTGCCTTGACAAGTGATAAAATTTAAGTCTCCCAGTTAAGAATAAAAATTATCTGCTGGCTCATTCCTGGTCTTCAGGTATCGATCAAGGGTAGCTGAATAACTGCCTTGGAAAAACCAAAAGCATAAAAAATAAGTGGAGTAACAAGATGCACGGGTAACTAACTTCAACAATGACCTTTATAGCGCCTGAGAAATAATGGGGAGAGATCTGCTTGAGGAGTTCACAGCTTGTGGTATAATCTGCTGTCAGAGCCACTGTGTCATTTTTTTATTTGGTTCTCCTAAAATTTTGTCCTTTCTAAAAAAAATTTAATTAAATGCAGAACAAAAATAAGTGAAATTTCCTAACACTCAGAGTTGTTAATCACAAGAATTAAGCTATTTTTCCTTGTATGTAGGAAAATACCTTTTAAGCTTCTCCTACATAGTTCACAGTAGTTACATGTTTATTATACCTTGTTGATGGTGCAGGAGATTTCAAAATAGAAATGCTTCTAACATGAGGCTCTCCTCTGACTTCAGACTTGCAGGACAGCTTAGTAATAGTATTTTATATCGTTTCTGAAGCAGATATTTTCCTTTAAAGTTATCTTGACTTTTCTTTTAAATTTATTTTCTTCTCTGGGAATTTTACAAATTAGGATTAAAACCAGTTTAATTTGCTCTCCCACTCACTAATTTTCCAGATTCTTTTAGAAAATTACTCCCATTTGGAAAGAGAGAAAAGAAGATTTTTGGGTGGGAGTGAGAATGGAAGGATTGGGAGATGTAAAACCACAGTTGGCAATCCTGCTCTCTCACATTTTATAAGACAGTAAAATCTGCATATGGCAGATGCTCTTTTTTACAAGGGGAAAGAAACCCCTTGCAATTTAAGTCAGGATCTCTGGGACTCTGCTGGGTGTGTTTTTAGAAATTTTTATGGAAAGAATCTTTTAGCTTTGAAAACAGACAAGTTGCTTGGCTAGTTTTTAGAATGGGGAATTAAATATAAAAATCAGAATACTGTATTAAAAAGTGTCATGTGATAAATGCAGTATTGTTTGCAGGTGCTGGCTCTTGAACTAGCAAAGGGATGCTAAGGTGTTTCTTTTTAGTTGCCAGACCCCACCCATCCTCTAACTAGAATTAGAGGCTGTTCTGACCTACCTCAGAAGACCAATTTTTCAGCATTTCCTGGCATCACTCACTGTGTCTGATTTAATTCCCACAGAGGGTGTGTATTCAGACCAGTGCAGGGTTAGGTGTCCGGTTGCACTCCACAGAAGTGGGAATATTGATGCTCTGGGAAAAGAAAGCACTGCTCAGAAACCCCTCAGAAACAGAGGCTTGAGAGCTGATCCTGTAGGGTTGTATACACCAGGGCTGGAAGGACATTGTGACCTTTGGGCCTCCTGTTTAATATTGCCAGAGAACCTCCCATCTCTCATAAAGGATGAAGCAAGGCAAAGCATCACGGGACACAGAAAAACCTGCCCTCACCTTTTAATCTGTTTTGAGTTTGCAATCAGAATAATGGATAATAAAATAGTAATTTGGATGGGGCAGCATAAAGCAGAGCAGGCTCTGGGTAAATCCAGCTGATGATATGGAAAGGCATTTCAGTATTTGGATGAAGCCTGGCTGCATGGGATGAGACAGAAGTGCTGATGCTGCTGAGACAGTGGTTCTGAAGGGCAGAGTCAGTCCTGGTGTTGTGAAGGGTGACCAGCACATGCAGTGTTGGTAGGGAAGGGGAGAGTCCACCTTGTCCTTGCCATTTTTAAGTTGATGATGAGTCATGTAAACCCTTCTGAGGAGCAGGCTGGGAGCCAGGGTGATAGCAGGGGAACTGGCTGTGGGAGAATCTAGGTGAATCGTGGTTACTACACGTGAGAGAAACTGAGCTCATTTAAAAAATTCATAATATTAAAAATGGAGGCAAAAGGTTGGAGTGGCAGATTTGGGATGTGATAGGCCCTGCAGAAGAGCTTCTAAGGAGAATGAGGAGATGGAAACATGCAGACCATGGTGGGGAGCAAGATGCCAAGGAGGAAGAATGTTCACTGCTAAAACAGCCAGTTAGAGATCTGAGATTTAGTGAGTATCAACACTGGGGATACTTCTGGAGAAGCCAAGTTGGGACTCCAGCACCTAAGGACAGCATTAGAAATGCTTCAGCAAATAGCACATTTGGTGATTCGATGTTTGATAAATTGAAATCAGCAACTACAGAGACACAAGGTAGGATAGTATAATTCTTTTTATTTAGAAAGAACTAATAATGTGTCAGCATTTTAAGGAACAAAACAAAATTCCGCTCCTTTGTGCAATCAGAGATACTAAAACCAAAACAACTTATGAAACTGAAAAATATTGTGGAAAGAAATTCTTTATTGTCCAGACTTCTGAAATTTCAATTTTCCTCGACAGGATTTTTGAGAAGTATTTTAAAGAAGTGTGTTTCAGGGGAAATTTGACCCAAAAAAAAAAAAAAAGATGGTGACTGAAATGATGCCTTCTTTTTTTCCCTGAAAAAGTTCTGTTACTCCTGCAGGCATTAAAGCACAATGCTTTGCTTGAGGATATTAGAATGTTCTTATTCTGTGAAGAGAACACTGCCAAAAACCTAGATAAAAACCACAAGTCTGAGGAAGAAAGTCAAAAGGATGTGGGTGGTGCAGGTGGGTAATGGAATGAATGGTGTGAAAAATCTCTTTGTGAGAGGAAAAAAGAAAATGGAGAGTACAGCTGCTGACAGTCTTGTCATCGTTTGCTTTGTGCAAGTCAGCCAGAGCTGCAGAGAGAAGAGTCTCATGGTGCACATCTCACCTTCCAGAGGCATGTGGGATGGGTGGGGACAGAGCGGGCAGCGTTGGGGACAGGCAGGGCAGGGCACTGGCAGCCTGTGCTCACTTTGGACCAGGCAGTCAGGGGCCTCACTTGGCACAGATGTGCACGTGAATTACTTGGTGAATTCAGGAGTAACTTTCCAGGCTGTCTCAGCAATCTCACTGCTGCTCTGAGGGTGCCGAAATCCCAGGAGGCTGCAGACCTTCCCTTAGCCAGAACTGAGCTGTGGCCTGAATTGCAGGGTGCTGCTCTGCATTGTCACTTGTGGGGTGTCAACTGGATCCAGCTGCCTCTTACATCAGTGGCGAGGGGGACACTTGCCACCTCAGTCAGGCCACTTTGCCTGTCAGTGTTCATGGCCAGAGCTGTGTGCAGATGTCAGGAACAAACCTTTCCACTCCTTTCACTCCTGGTCATTCCAGCTCCTTCTCTCTCTCCTGCTGCACACTGATCCGACTGGGCACTGCACACATGTGAGGTCACTGCCTGCTCCCATACCCACTCAGTAACTGAGGAACTGAGTGACTTCAGCCTAAAGCATTTTTGCTATATTTCACTGCAAATTTCATTTCTTTATGATCATCAGCTACAAAGTTTATTTTCAGCCTGTCTATTCTAAATAGCGTCTCAAAGCCTTTTACGCTGGCTAAGGAAGTAATGATTTTCTCTGTAAAGAATCCTGTGGTTTCCTACAGCAGGAGCTTTATCAGAATAACATCAGAAGCAGTTAATGGTGGCTGCAGGATTTGTAACAAGCATGTGAGCCAGGAATGAAAGCAGCATCGGGGTATTTTTCTTCTTTAGCTTTGAATTTTTTCCTGGTTCAGTGGATTCTTTTTTTTCATTTTGTATTTTCAATATGTAGCATTAGTCTGAAGAAAATTAATTTCCTGTTGGAGTTATTCTAAACTGGAAAGTCTCTAGGCAAATTTACAGTATTTCTGTGTGGCACTGGTATTTTTGCCTGGCAGGACTCTTTCCATAAGAGGTGGAATCTTGCAGCCCCCTACCCATTTCACACAGTGCCTTATGAAGGGGAGGCCATAGCAGAAGGTATTTGAAATTGGAAAGTGAACTCTTGCACAGTTGCTGCAAAAGCCTTGCCTCGTGGCCAGACCCCTGCCCAGACAGAGGGATGCCAAGAGGTGGGAGAAGGGCTATGCCTGCTTCTCTGACCTGGGCTTGGAGCAGACCCCCACAGACCCATTTTGGCTGCTCTGGATGGCTCAGGATGGAGGACTCTGGTTTTCCACAGGTCTTCAAGAGTTTTGGTTGTTAAATCTTTCTTAGTTCCTTTCTTCCTTTCTTGCAGTGATAAAGGCAAGCTTCAAGAAACTGCATGTGGTACCTTCAAAGAAGAGGAATTCTGCACTGTTTACATGCGTTGATACTGATGTCTGTGAAATGGTTGGGTCATTTTCTGTAATTTTCCTTTCTGCTACTGTCTTTCAGGTGCACACGTTCAGGGGCCCGCACTGGTGTGAGTACTGCGCCAACTTCATGTGGGGCCTCATTGCTCAGGGAGTAAAATGTGCAGGTAACAGTGATTCAGTGTCCTTTTCCTGAGTCATTCCTCATGTTGTAACTCTGTAATGTGCAGCCTGCTCTGCCGTGACACCGTGGGGCCAGGGGCCAGGCTGCTCCCTGTTCAGTGGAACTGGATCCACTCTGCTGCTGATGGTTTCAGGTATCTGTTTTGGTAACTCACTGGAGTGATGCAGAGCACCCCTCCAGTGCTCACAGAGAGGAGGTAATCATCATTATTAAGAGATTTTTTTCCCCCCACCCTTTTAGAATGGAGGAGAAAATAGACAGATGCATAGTTAGCTTTATTTCTTTTATACTTTTCCATGTATTGGTAGGTGTGGGAAAGTCATTGGGGATCTTGATGTGCAAGGTGGACCTCAGCAAATTCCATGTTGCTTCTGTGAAACAGACATTCAGGTTAATTTTATATATAAACCACCTGACTCCCAGCGTGCCATAGACCCTAAATCACGTCTCCTACTTGCAAACTGAAAAGAAAAGGGATGATGACTAAGGGGTGCCTACTGAAATGTTCCATAAACATTCAGTAGAAATGTATTACACGCATGGCTATCACTGCAGGCATTTCTGGGATAAAGCCTCTCCAAAGGAAAACAGTTTGACAGTTTTATTGATAAGGTTCTTCTGAAAGGAAAGGACAGTCGTCTTTCTTTCAAAGGCAAAGAAGAGGATCAAAGTGTTCAAAATAGTTTGCTGTATTTAAAAAGTATTTTATGACATTCTAGCAAACCGTATTTATAAAAATGGTGCAAAGAGATGTTGATGTACGAAGACCTGCTTACGTTGCCCTGGAAACTGAATTTTCAAGCTAATTTAAGAAAATCTTCTCTGTCTAAAGCTTTCTGAAGTCTTGTCTCCACATAAGAAGGCTTTTTATCATAGAACTGCAAAATAATGTAGTATTTAAAATAATTTCTAGCCACATAGGATTGAAATGTTTTTAAATTCTTCACCCGTAACTGTTTGAACGCAGTATTTTGTTGTTACCATTGCAGTCTGCACTGTCCAGGATGCATTAGAGAGTGCAGCTCTGTTTTAAAACATGATTATGCAAAAATGGCATTTCCTCTCTCCCTCTACTAAGAATACAGGATTACAGCCATGTCCTCCACTTGTGAGTGAAGATTGTTAGTACTTTTTACTGCTCTTGATTTTATACAGGGTATACAGTGCTAGGAAAGGAAAAGGAAGCTTGATTTTGGTTTTCTGATTAGGATGTTTTTGATGACACTTGAATCAGTAAGTGTGCCATCTTGCCTTGGATTCCTCCATCTGGGCATTTAGGAGAGATATCAAATATTTTGCAGATCAGTGTTAGGTAACTTTGATCCAGAAAAACAATAAAAATAAATGGTATGAAGGCTTGCAATGCTGCATGGCACTGTGGAATTAATATTATTGCTTTTACAATTAAATCCAATTGCTTATTATTTTGTACTGCCTTTTTTTTTTCTTTTAACTGAAGTAGAGCTGATTTTCTGGGTTTTTGCAGATTTTCCTATATTTTGGGTTTCCAAAAGCTTCCAAAATCTGGTTTTCTTTCCTCCTTATGAGGGTGGTAGTAAGTACTGCATGCATCCATTCTCCTCCTTGCAGCATAAGGAACATATGTGTGTTAGATGACTTCATAGGTTCAGAAACTATAATTAGGGCTTTCTGTCTTGTGTGAGGTTTCACATCAGTGTTGGTAGGTTCCAGTAGTTTCTATGATCTTATTTATATTTTAAAATCCCATGTTGAACCACCTTGCTTGCTGAAGTGTCAGCAAGGATTTGGGGTGGGGCAAGGCTGCAGCAGTGTCTGCCCGTTCCCAGAGCTGAGGCTGTGCAGCCAACAGAGCCAGCAGCTGCACAGATCTGGGCATTTCAGGGGAATATTGGAGGTGCACAGCCACAGAACGAGGCCCTGCATAGCCAGTGCTGCTGTACTAATGTAGGGGAGCTCAGGCTTGAGTGGTGTGAGTTTGGCCAAGTTTATGCAGTCTTACAGTGCTTTAAAAAAAAAAATTGCTTCTGAACTGAATAATTTTAATATGGAAACAATGAGGCACAGTAAACCAGGAAGCACATGAAGCCATTGCTTTTCAGAGTGGGTTTGTACTCAAAAAAAAAAAAAATTACAGCTTTTAGCAGGATGCAGCCCACTTGAATTCAAGTGAGGTTCAATGCCACTTCAGGGAAATCCACGAAATCTGTTTGGTGGTCTGTAAAATCATTTTATTGAAAGTACCTGCAAGCAAAACTGCATGGATCGTATGTAATTTTATACTTTTTAAAGCAAACAGTTGCACATCTCAAGAGGATGCTATTTGCTGTACAGAAGTGATAAGTTTAACAAATAGAAGTGGATTACTGCATGGGCTACTCTCAACCATTTAAAATCCTATTCTGTGCAGAAGCACAAAAACATGCAAAAAGATAAGTGTAGGACAGTCCAAGACTGGACAGCAAAGATAAATGTCACCCATTTCAGAAAGGAGGAAGAGCCAGTGGAAAAAACAGAGTTTATTTCTAATGGCTGATAGTTTATGTTACACAAAGTAAGCCAATCCTTTAAAAAATTATCAGCCAGAACTAAACATTCATAAGAGTACACATGCCATAGCAACCAGCAAGGGTGCCGTAGCAAATTCAGCTGGAGTCGTGCTTTGTTTCAGTCCAGCATGGCTGAATGTGTGTCTCTCTGCCAAAAGAGACTTGAGTGTGTTCAGGATCTTGTCAAGTGCAGTCCTGTATTGTTAGTTCCTGGAAGGTGGATTCTCCCTAACTTATCCTTGTTCAGGTTTTATGATAGATAAGGAAAAGGGACTATGTATTTTCCTTCCTTAAAGATGAGAGGTAAACATAGGCAGCACATTGGACACCTGGTGAATGGTTGTTGGTTGAAATGAGATGTTGGGTGTTATCTGGACTGCAGAGGTTTGGGCATTAATACAAACTACCAAACATGAGAAGAACTTCATTGTCTTCCAAAATTAGGACTTGGGGTGATGTCTGGGATTTGGATCCTGTAGGAAATTAATTGGTGGGTGTAGTATGTAGTCTGACTTCTGCTGGAGGTATCTAGCAAAACAGAAATAGTTTCTTTTTCCTTAAATGTCATTCTCTCAAATTTGGTCTTTATTTCATCAGCATCTTTAAAGACAGCTTTGTTTCCCTAGAGGGAATCCTTATAATAAATATCTGCCCTACTGCCTCAGAGGGTCATACTTGCAACTTTTGCATCCAAGCCACAGGCCCTTAAAATTTTTGTGAGATGAAGACACATCTGCATGCGAGGAATCTGCCTTTTCTGATGGCATGCTCCATCTCTAGTGTGCTTTCCTGCAGGCTTCTGCCATAAGTAGAAATGACTGAAGAAGTACTTGAAATTGTAATGGCACCATTTTGTGTAAACACTGAAGGTCAGTAGAAGTTAGTGAAGATGTAAGATTTTACCCCAGAACAAAATCCAATGCATGAACTTAGATAAATGTATTCTTACTAACATTTCTCCTATGCAAAGCTCTCCTATGTTCACAGGGTTCATCCCAATGCCCAGAATGTGTTCAGAAGAGAAACTGTTAGAATATTCAAAGAAAATTTGCAGATGTGCACCAGGGAGTTCATTTTGTGAATGATACAAGCACATAACAAGCAGTAGCATTACCAGACTAGTGTGTTCTCAGGGACAAGAGCATTGCTGGTGCTGTTCCTGCGCTACCCAAGTGGACTGGTAGACCAGCAGATAAGTGGATTTGTCAACCTGCCACATGTCTCCAGCCCATCAGAACTCTCTGAGTCCTTCCTCTGTACCCTTTTGCTTGTTGTTCTTAATGAATAAGCAATTTAATCAGAAGATTTTGGTTTTGGAACAGGCTGGTTACAAAGCGTTATTTAGCTTATCTTAAAGATAATTTTTTATATATCTATTTCCCTGGATGTGTTTGGTGGCATTTTGGGCTGCTCCTAGTAACACCAGGCAGCACGACCCTCTGAGGCTGTACACAAAGCACCATTTCTGCAGCCCTGTAGTTTTGTTCCAGACTATCTCAGCCTGCTACACATGTAGCATTTCCTATCTTCTGCTCTCCTTGGAGCAGGTAACTTCTCTCTAAAGAATTGATAGAAACTAACTTCCAGCTGAACTATAAGGTGCAGATAACCAGCTGCCACTGACAGAGCCCAAGCAATATTGCTGCCAGCCCTGACCACAGTAAGATCTGGGAGTTCATTTTCAAGAGTTAAAGTACAGTCTCATAGCAAGATTGTTTTGTGAATTACTGCTTAAGTGTTTAATTTCCCCGTTCCATCCATTTCCTTGTCAAGCAATTGAAAGATGTACAGTGGCCCCATTTCCTTTGCTATTTGTTTTGCCTTGCTATGAAATTCTTTGTGTTGGACGGCTCTGTGTTGCTCCATTGGTGTGTAAGGATGAAGGAGATCATAAAGGAGCCTGTCCATGCTCAGGCATTGATTGTGCAGGCAGAGTGCTCACACTTTCTGTGCCTGGAAAAACAGCTGATGCTCTTGTGACTGAAGTCAGCAAAGGGAAAGGCAAGGTGTTTTCATCACGTTGCCCACTCTCAAGGTATTCTGCATGGCTCAGTCATGAAAAGCTTCCCCTCTGCCCACGCTTGTGCTTTAAAAACACCTCCAAGCTCCTTCTGAGATGAGCACCCAGATTCTGCTGAGTGTAGAATGCCAGGCACAGTCAGCCCAGTGAAGGCCCAAAGAGCAAAGCAAAGCTGCAGAGGTCAGGGCTGTGGGAAGGGGACTGGACAACAGCCCCTGCCCAGCACAGCAGGTACTGATGCTGTTGGAGATGTGTGCTGCTTGGCAAGCTGTTCCAGCAGCTCGGGATCTGGTGGTGCTCCTGCAAGGAATGAGCTCCAGAATTTTGAAATGCTAATCAGACAGCACAGCCTTGCTTCAGAGCCGTTCCCTAGGGGAAGCTATTCTGGAGTGATATATTCTTGAAACTGTAGCTCCTAAAAGCAGCTTTGTCTCCAAGCCCACACAGACCTGGAAGCCTTGAGCAAGCCAGTGGCCCAGCCAGGGAGCTGTTGCTGTTGAGGAGGTAGGCAGGTGTCGTGGCAGGAAGCCTGGGGAATTCTTGAACAAACGGACTGTAATCTTGCAAAACTTCCATTAAATGAAACCTCTGTCACTAAGC
This sequence comes from Leptocoma aspasia, assembly GCA_013399835.1. NCBI lineage: Eukaryota > Metazoa > Chordata > Aves > Passeriformes > Nectariniidae > Leptocoma > Leptocoma aspasia. Next base: position 165,283 of record VXAX01006527.1, on the reverse strand, counting down.
ATTTTGGAGGCACAAATGTAAGTATTCTTTTGATTTGAGATATAGGAATATTAGCTGGTTTGCTGGGCTTTTTTTCTTTTCACTTCATCAGCCATGATTTTTTGGTAACATTAGGTAATTTTGTTGCCAAGTAACTAGCTGCCCTCTTGAAATTCCTGTCTTAAAATAATGTACCCTGTAGTGCATGATACAGTGGTGCAGATGGAAGCAGATTTTAGGGAGCATACTCATATGTTTGGAAGCAATTTTTGCCATGGGGCTGCTTAGTGAAGTGGCTTAAGGCTCTGGTGGGACCAGGGTTGCTTCCAGATGTGCATTGCAGATGAACACATAGCACATATTTGAGGCACTGTGGCAGCTCCTGTGTGGCCACCCAAGTTGCAGCCACGCAGCTGAGGAGGAGGAAGAGGGCAGACCTTCACAGCACCCTGCTGGGCTGTGCTTGGAAGCACAGAGTGCAGCACGTGGGGCCACTGCTACCTTCACTTCCCTGTTGGAACACACTGCATCCCACCAAACAGAAAACATTGCTCCCTCTGCTACACAGAGCGTTACATTTTTAAAGAAAAGCTACGAGCTCATGAGTGATACATGAGAGCAAATGCCTTTCTAACCTATTCCCCCTCGCAAGAAGGGACGATGCCAGTACTTTGTGCTTGTGTAGAGCCCACTGTCTTCCTGTATCACAGCTCAGCTGTGAGGGTGTTGCCCTGTCTGGTCGGTGCTGCAATGGACCAGCCCAAGGCAACACTCGGTGCCAGCACCGCAGCTCCACGCTTCCCACCCTCCTACACTTACCACAAACCTCAGAAGAGTCTTTCATGGCTTCTTGCAGATAATGTAAATCTGCCCTTTAGCTCTTAAAGCTGCTCTCCAGAGTGACAGAACACATCAATTTTTGGGGGAATAATTCGGACACATAATTAGAGTGATGTATGTAGCACATGGTGTCGTTCTGCTGGAGCATGATCAGCAGCCATGTTAGCCAGTAAGTCATAAACCAAAGGAAATCTGAAACTGACTGAAGTCAAATCAACAGTATAACAAAACATGACAGCTAAGTATATTTGAGTCTCTGCAAATATTTATAATGTGTGCTCATGGGGCAGTAGTAACGTACATCTATCTTTTGGCTCTGCTCATGCATTTAATATGAACATGTTATTTGTTCTCTTAGCCCAGTGGACTAACATCAGTATTAGCCATTTCTATAACATTACCAGACCTTCTTCTAGGCATCATAGGAAACTATTGTCAGGCTAGTTTTAAATTTATTGTTTCTCATAGAAGTAATGTCACAGCCCATCTGAACTCCTAGATCAATATGCTGTTAAAGCCAGGGCAGCTTATCACCAACTTTCAAACCTGTCATCTAAAATTACTTTCTGTGCACTCTCCTTAAATTTCCAAACTTCCTGTAAACTCTTGAATTTATGACTGCATTGGGTTTGGTCCATGTGGTATGTTTGAAAGTGGCCACAGTTTGATAGCACTGTAAAAGGAATAGTGACTTACAATTCTGCTTCTGAGAAATCATCTCTGTAAGGAACTGATTAACCGAAGTCAGCAGAAGTTTTACTATTGACCTGCAAGAGCTCATGACTGCATCTTTTACATCTGTCCTATATTATTCCAGGATTTATCAGCAGATACAATGCTTTAGGGGGATTTCACTGAAGCACCTCACCAGCCAGCAGGTTCTGTAAGAAATGGGTAAGGCCCTTAGTTACTTTAGATCCAGAGTAAAGCTGCTATTCTCAATTTATTTTGACATAATGAAAAGTAAATAGACCTTCAGTCTGAAATTAAATTAATCCTCTTGGCCTTAATGAACCCAGCAAAATTATGGAGTTCATGTGCAAACAAGGCAAGCAGTCCTAAGACTTTGCCCCATGGCAGTATGCTGGGAGATTCAGGACTTGGCTTTCCTCTTCCTTCCTACTTGGTTCCAAAATAATGGATTTTGAAGCTTTTAAAGCATCTGCAATGAGAACAGAGGAGGTGGGTTTTTTTATTTGACAGTTAATATTATTTCAGTTTTAAACTGAAATATTATTTCAGCTAATATTATTTCAGTTTTAAACTGAAATAATAATTTCAGTTTGCAGTATAATTCTTGTCAGTTAGTAATAACAAGTAAGTTGAATATAGTTAAATACAAAACTGGGACATTCCCGGTGCTCTGTGGAGAGGAGGGCTGACCTCCTGCCATGGTGCTTTTTACCTTGGTGGAGTTAGCAAGTCATCATCCTTAGTTATCAGCTGAACCAGAGATGAGTGAAGTGACTGAGACATGGATGTTCTGCCTTTTATGAAGTATTGTCAGCTGCGGTTAGAATCCCACTTGGTTCAGGAAGCACAGCACTGGTGAGTTTCAGGTTCTTCATTGGAAAAAAATACCATTTTCTGATGCAAATGCACTGAAATCACTTTGATATATTTACTGATATGAAATTGCTAAAGTAAGATGATTTTCTGTGCTTACACAAGCGGCAAGAAGCCTTAGTTATTACAAGGACACCACACAGCCCAGTAATACTGAACATAAGGCTCACACGTTTTCTAAACATTAGGTATCTGAAATATTTCCAGGTTTTAAATGTTTCTCAGGAGTGTTGATAAGCCCTTAAGCAGTGGGTTGGTGCATAAAATCTAATCAAATGCAAAGGAAGAACAAATGAGAGAGGAGAAAAGTTGACTTCTGCATTTGTAATTATTTTTCTGGGATTAATGAGATCAGATTCAAAGCCTATCTGACTCTGTGGGATTAGCAATAACACAATTGCTGTCAGAAGCAAGGTTGCCACAATGAAAACATCTCTGTAAATTGGGATTTTAATGAATTGAAACTTTCTTGTATATAAATATAATTAAGATGGTCTCAGTCAAGGCAATAATTAGTTTAAGTCAGGTGTAAGATACTTGGGAGTATGTGCTTTTTCTTTTTTTGTGTATTTTATTCTTAGTGATCCTTGGGTTTCCAGAAACGTAACTCTGAGCTATATTGCTGTCTGTGTGAAGCAGCTAATTTGCACTCACAGAATCTTTCATGAGTTCTCATGAGTGAGGCTGCCATTCCAGTGTTGTAGACATCATTTTTGATAGACATTTCATTCTTGTTGGAAGAGATGCTTCTTGAAGCAGTTTTAGGGATTGTATGTACAATAATTATATTTGCATTTGTAAATACTATTATTGCAACGTTAAGGTTTGTTCCTAAATAAAGGAAGTCAAGATTTAAGATTTCCTATGTGGTCTCAATTTGCTTCCCTTGTGTGTGTGTGTGTTAAGATGTTGCCTCTAATTATTTGACTAATCATTATTTTTACTCCTCAATTTTGTCTTTATTTTGAAAGCAGACTGCTTTAATAGCACCTACTCAATATTTTGTCTTCTTGTTTTTAAAAGTGCTGGTCTTACTAATGACACAGTATTCAAACCTTACACCAAAGAGGTGTAATTTTACCTGTGCATTTCCACAAACATTTATTGATTTGGTTTTACAAGACCCAGAGGAGGCAAGAGCAGCTTCTCCTTGCCGTGTTGCAGCTGGAGCAGTGACTCACTAAAGGGCTTGGGTCACAGGTTTCAGTGAATGTGGGTTCCCTATTTAAAGCACAGAGACCTGGTTTTTCAAAGTTCAGGCAAAATGTGGCACAGAGCACAGAGGAAAATTAAAGGAGGAGCTCCCCTTGCCTGTGCTGGCTGGCAGGCTCAGAGTTTCTTTGTTCTGTGCCCAAAAACTACAGGTAGGGAGATGCTGGGCATGTGGGCACTTTGGGGTCACTTTGGGGTCTTGGAGCGTTTGACTAAATTGGGATTTAAGGAAGTGCTCAGGTGCAAGCATGGCTGCGCTGTTCCCTCTCTGCCAGGAAGGAGATGCCTTTGCCAGCACTGAGGAGCCCGGGTGGCCACCCCACACTTGCCCCCAGGGGAGGGGCAGCAGTGGGGTCTGCCCTGCCCAGGGTCCTGCACAGCCAGCTGTGCCCAGGCAGCTGCTGGGAGAGCTGTGGGCAAAGCAGCCCAGCCAGGCTGGGCCCCTGGAGCCTGGGCACCGTGTGTGTGCAGCCGTGGGGGTGGCGTGGCAGTGCCCACGGTGAGGTTCACAGCACTCAATGGCATCCAGGAGGGAAATGCAGCACTGCAGCTCCCTGTGTTCCCTGCTCCTCACCAGGAAGGGAGGTCACTCCTGCACAGAAATACCTCCCCAGAATTCTAATCAGTCATTTCATCTGGATCAGGATCTGAGCAAGTTTTGATGGATTGAAGGTGACATGCCAAACTTTAATTGCAACCAGAGGATTCTAAGTGACAGATCTGGTTGTTTTACAGGCCGTTTAAGTAAACAAAGTGCTTTTAGCAGGAGGCTGCAGCTGACTTAGTGGAAATTAAACTTAGCCATGAATTCTGGGGTTTACTGTTTTGGAAAGAACTAAGTCAAATAACTTGGAGCTTTAATGGGAGTACAAGTATTGGCAAAATCAGCAGGAACAAAATACGAAGGCATTCTCAGTAGATAGCATCCCTTAATCCTGTGACAGTGCAGGGCACTCTGGATGGCAGGGCAGCAAGGTGCAGAAAGGCTTGCAGAGCAGGAGTCCCTGTGCATTCCCAGGGCAGCCGCCCTTGCTGGGATGTGATGCCATTCTTGCTGGGCTCAGCTGTTTCCTGACAAGCAGCTGGCAGTCTGCATGGCAGAGCGAGAGATGGCACTGAAAGCAGAGTCACAGGGTCACAGAGTCACAGGGTCAGTGCCAGGGGTCAGCTCCCCTCCAGGCAGGGCAGGGCTGCCACACCCATCCCTGAAGTGGCTCGGGTTTTGGCACTGCCTTGCCAGCTCACTGCAGAGGGGTTGTAGCCTGGGTTTGTAACCGAGTCCCTACCTTCATCTTCCCCAGGAGGTGTCTAAAGTGCCAGATCCAGGGCTGCATTGAAGATGGAGGTGTTAGGAAATCCCCAGTAACTTGAGAGAAAAGTCTTCACTGTGACAGCAGTGTGTGTAATTGTGGTGGGGAACATAATTGACCCCTAGCTCCTGATTTGAAAAAGCATGGAAAGCTTGTCACTCTGTGTTAGACCTTCTAGAAACAGAACAAACGTCGTGGGTAGGGAATCCTTCTGACTTCAGGGCTGTCCCTGCCTCAGGTATTTGATAGTTCAGGGCCCTGAAGAGAAGTAACTGTTGTGAGTTGAGGTCAGATCCTGCTGGAGCCATTTGTACTCCACAGCACTGATCTCAGAATACATTTTCAGCAAACACCAGCCTAATCAAGTTTTCATTTTTTCCCTCAGATTGTGGTTTAAATGTGCACAAGCAATGTTCCAAGATGGTCCCAAATGACTGCAAGCCAGACCTGAAGCATGTCAAAAAAGTGTACAGCTGTGACCTTACCACGCTAGTAAAAGCACACTTCACCAAGAGACCAATGGTGGTAGATATGTGCATTAGGGAAATTGAATCTAGAGGTAAGGCATCGTTAATGGACTTTTGTTGCTTTACTGATAATCCATTTAGATTGATCTGGGTCATCTGGGTTTCTGCTGAATGTATGATTGCTCAAAACAGATTTGCACAAGACATTTTATGACTGCCAATTACCCTGCACAGCTAATATAATATTGTGCATTATTTCATGGTTCATACCATTTATAATTTTTATAGATTCTGCTAGAAATTGCTTAATGGGAAGTTACTGCTTTGTAGTTACATATTAATGCCTGTCTTTCCAATAATATATTAATTTTAAAAATTAAATGAATGTGGCAAAATAAAGGGAGTTCATGTGAATGGGTTCACTCTTGCTAGTTTCCCTAGCCCACACTGTGTATACTTTTCTAGAATTACGGTGCTTGTTTTTATTCTGAAATAATGACTGATCATCAAGTATGTTAACCTGAATTATTTTTAAATGAGTTGTAATTGGTTTAATATGTTCCTTCAGCTCCGAAGTCATTTGCGTAAATACAGTTTAGTGCTGATGGAACAAGGTGTCTACTGCAATGGTCAGGGTTAAAAACCCAGGATAAGGTTTCATTCTGGAAGAAAAACCTGATAAGGCTTTTAAAGCATGTCTGCTTTTTCTACCTTAAATGAAAAAATTGCCAAGGGAAGAACCAGGTGGAAGGCAACTGTAAAAATCAGGGCTAATTTTAATCTTGTTAAAATGTTCATTGCAGGTCTTAATTCTGAAGGACTGTACAGAGTCTCAGGATTTAGTGATCTTATTGAAGACGTCAAAATGGCATTTGACAGAGGTACAGTCTTTCCTGCATGCTGGAACTTGGTGCTGATGTATAAAATATACCCAGTTTTTCTGCAGAGCCTCTGTCTCACGCTCCACTGCACCAGTGGTCTGAAGGAGTCCGACGGCTGTGCTGGCAGGAGGGGAGATGCCCCATCAGAAAACATATCAGCTTCACTTTGGCCTTTATTACAAAAATCTACTTTTCTCCTTCCATCAGTGTCTGTGCTCCAGTAACCATGTGTGTAGGAAGGACAAAGCTTTGTGAACTACTGCCCTAGTTTGCAAGTCAAACTGTGCTCGGAGGGGTGGGGGAGGGATAGAGGGTAAGTGGTGAAGTGCCTTGAGAGAGCTGTGCAACTTAAATCCATCTTTCTGGATGAAAGCTCCAAAATAATAAGATGAATGCAATAGTGCAAACAAAGTTTGAATTATTACAGACTAAAAGAAGGTCACTGAGAACAAACTCTTCTCTCTGAAAAAAGACAGTGGGAAAATTAAAGGCTTTCCAGCTGCAGTCCCTCTATCCCAGCAGAAATCAAGTCCAGAATCCGTGCTGGAAACTCTCTTTCCTGTTTGTCTGGAGGGCTGGACTGATTCGGACAACATCTGCGGAGTTAGCAGGGTGGGGACATGCTGGAGAAGCCAAGTTCTGGATCTGTGTCCGCTGCACTTTGGAGTAGGTAGTATGTTGTAGTTAAATGGTGAACACATATTTTCCCTATAAAATAGGGGTGCTGTGGACAAAGCTGGTTTTCTGCCTTTTACTTTTTGTCCCAGACTCCCTGATTTCTCATTCAGTGCTGATGAAGGTGTTGTTTTGCTATGCAGTGTGTTCAGAAATAGCTAAATGTCCACATCTTAATACAAGACAGATACTGCAAGATCAGGCAGGCAGGTTTTAAAGAAAAACCCAAACTGTATTTTTTAATAATTATTTGGAACAAAGAGAAGGTATGTTACTTTATAAAATGCTTGAGGTTTCCACCCTGAAACCGTGAACATCACAGTCCAGTTACAAAAGCCAAAATCTGTAGTTGTTTCCTTTTCAATAATGTTTGCTTAAGCAAGTTATTATTTTTCTTTTGAATGCTGCTCTACATTTGTTTACATTTCCAAGGCTTTAATATCAGTGCCTTTTCCACACAGATGGGGAAAAAGCTGATATTTCTGTGAATATGTATGAAGATATCAATATTATCACTGGTGCACTTAAACTGTACTTCAGGGATTTGCCAATTCCACTCATCACATATGATGCCTACCCAAAGTTTATAGAGTCTGCAAGTAAGTGGAACACATTTTTTGTCTGCATTTCATTCTTAGCCTTTTCTCCTTTTTGTGCATGACTGTCCTATTCATTTTATAGATGTCTCATCAGCTATTACCCTGCTTGCCCAGTTTAGTAAGGATTGCAGGACTAAACATGCAGTGCATATTACGGCCTGACTGCGTGATGCTGAGTGAGCATGGTTACATTTTCCTTTGCCTTTGTCACCAGGAACGTTTCCTTTTCATCACACATTATGGATTACATCACTGGTGTGTCTTGCACAAGTCCTAGTTACTTGACAGTGATTATTTAAGATCTGTTGGGTTTATGGTGCCAGAAAGAAGGTGATTTATGGAAGTGTTTAGAAGTAAGATGTTGTTTGTTTCTGGAGTTGTCCATTTTGAGTGTTTTCATAAGCTGATGACCACTCATTCTCCCAAAGCCACCCTTGGGGCTGGTCTTGCAGAAAGTGGGTCTACAAGCACAGCAGTAAGCCCAGCTGGAACATCTCTCCCAAACATCCTGGCTGCCTGAGGCATTTCTGTGATGTGTTCACACCAGCCACACCTGGAAAGGTGTGAGGTAGCCATGGGTAGAAAACAAGGACTGCATGCTGGCCTTACAGCTCCTTCGGCGAAGGCTTTTTCCAAATCATATGGAGACAGCCAAAGGCACTGATGGCAAAGTTCCCAGTACCTTCTGCTCTCCCAGAGTTGCACCTGTAGGTTATTTGTGCAAAACCAGTCCAGTCAGCAAAAAAAACAGAGGATTTTTTTTAGTAGGCTGCAGGGAATCTTTCAGGGAGTGCAGATTGCTTTGGGGAGTTTTCTTTGTCCAAAACCAGTCGCATCCTTTTGGTGCTCTGAGCACCTCTTTGGACAGACAAATCCTCCATGAGTAATCCAGCAGAGCTGTGAGACCCTATCTCCTGTGCAGGCCATGTTGTTGCCTTTCTGTGTGTGAATTCTGGCTGTCCATGTGGTGACAGTTGAACATCTGTGTTTCAGAAACCACGGATCCGGATGAACAGCTGGAAATTCTCCACGAGGCGCTGAAGCTGCTGCCGCCTGCACACTGTGAAACATTACGGTATCTCATGGCACATCTGAAGAGGTGGGTGGAATAGCTGCAAAGAACTCTAAGCCACACTCATTTTTAGGAAAAGTCCATATTAGCACCTCCAGAAAAGTCTGGTCAAGGCCCACCAAATCCTGGAAAGGGCCAGTGGCAGGAGTGGTACTGTGCACAACAGCAAAACCCAGACACAGGAGATTATCCCTTGCAAAGCAAAAGCAAGGTGGCATGTTTGAGTGTCCATTTTAGTTTCTCAAGGAACATGAACTTACCATCAATCTGTAAGAATCATTCCCTTTCCTTAGAAAAACTACTTTATTTTAAGCTCTCTTCTGCCTTTTTTCATTTTGTAATTCTTCTACAAGTAGGACTGTGTTGACTCTGCTGAGTGCCTCAGGCAAAATTCAGCTACTGAGTTTCTGCCTGATTTGTCCCTTTATTTCAATGACATTTCTAGTGCGTGTTTTAAAACGGACAAAGGGATGACAGACATAGGAACAAAAAATTCCACCTTATAGCTTGTGAAGTGTGATGCTAATTTTTCCTCACCCTGTTTTAGATTAGCTGTTGCTGCTCTACCTAGCAAGTTACTTTTGCATTTCATATTTCTGGTATGGGTGAATGATAAAGTAGAAAGGTGACAAAATTCAATATTTTTACACTTCTGTTTAATGCTTTGCTAAAAGGAGCTGTGCTGCTCAACAGGCCATTGTCTTGCTGCTGAATTCAGGTAATCAGACACAGCTCCTTTATTTGGAATCCTTACAGACTGGAGACACAGCAACTTGGTAACAACAGTCTGACCTGTTTTCAAATAAAAACTAAGGCAGAAAGGGAGAAACAGAAGAAAAATCTTGAGTTTGTAGTTTTTATATACCAAAGGACTTGTTCATGCAAGTGAGCATGGTCTGTGTGCTCTGAGGAGGACAGACACTGATCCACCACAAACCCACACAGCATTTGCTTTCACTCACTCCCAAGTGTTTCACCTGACGCTCCCATGTGCGACCTGCTGGAAACAGTGGCCTCTCCTTGGGGAAAGGCACACGTTTCTGTCCGGTTTCCCTGATTTTCAAGCATATGCAGGCATGGTTTGGCACAGAAGAAATGTGAGAATCACTGGGTTTTTTTTACAGAGTAACGCTCCATGAAAAGGAAAACCTGATGAGTGCAGAAAACCTGGGCATAGTTTTTGGACCAACTCTTATGAGAGCGCCGGAGCTGGACGCGATGGCTGCACTGAACGACATCCGCTATCAGAGACTTGTGGTGGAGATGCTTATAAAAAATGAAGACATTTTATTTTGAATATTTTGGGGGTTTTGTAATAAAAAAGGAAGCTACAGTGTTCTATGGATGAAGGAATATTTTAAAGTAATTTAATGGCTCTTGTCACTGAATTACATATTTGCTAGAGCTTTCGATGTATTCAGGATAAAAATGAAGGAACTCTTTGTCGTTTCTGTAGTGCCATTCAGCTGATGTTGAAAAAGGTTAACACATACTTTCCAGTACTAGTAATCCTGGGTGTTTATCATGTTAAAATAAAAAACAAAATGCCTAAAGCTATTGCATGATTTGCTCCCTGTTCTCCCTGTTCTGGTGAGACTCATTCCATGAAGAAAACAACTGAACTGGTGCAGCATCTTTGTTCTGGATAGTTTGTGATTGTAATTCAGCATGTTTCTCCGTGTAAACCTGTTGTGAATTTGCTTTTTTGTTCTATGTAATTGGTTTCTGATACTAAAAAGAAAGCAGACTTATGTGAAATGGAGCCTCTGGCCATTTATTGACATTTCATATACTTCTCTTCCACTTTTGGGGCTGATTTCTTCTTGGGTTTCTTTCCATTTTTTCATCATATAGTAATTTGTTTTTAACAGAAAAAAATTGTACTTTAAATGTTACTTTAAGTAATTCTCCATGATGTTTATGGTGTTTGCAGTGAAATCTGCAATACTGAACAGTGTTCCTTTATTATTATTGCTATTTCAATTGTAATTTTGTATTTTTATCTGGCATGCATATATTAATTTATTAAATTTTGCTTTTAGAACTCTAACATCACGCTTTTTGTTTTTACTTACTGAACTTGTTTCAAAAATACTGATTGTTTCATTTCTTATATTGGCACTTTAACGCCGAACAACATCTGACTTAAAGAAGCTAGTTTTACCAGTTTTGACAAGATTATTCTAAATATTTGCTAAGGTTCCCACAAATTCCTATCTACCCTGAAAACTCCTTTCTTCGTTGTCCAAGATGCCTCTCAAGAAGGCTTCAGAACTCTTAAATAAACCAAGAAAAGTATTGTCAAGCCATCTACTACTTCATAAAATATATCTATTGTTATAATTGCCTCTATGTGAACTGGAGTGGCAGTTTACAATTACACAACTGTAGCTGCCCACAGTAGATGGATACACCACTGAAGTTCAAATGCAGACACATCCCAGAACGTTTGCTTTGCACTTCAAAGGTTCAGCTCTGGTGTAAACACTTTGGTCTGCCCTGCAAACACCTCCTGGAGCAGGAGGAGAACAAGGAGGAATAATCCCCCAGTGATCAGAACCTGCTGTGCTGTCAGCATCCCACTGCATGCCACCCTTGCATGTCTGGCTAGGAGAGGGGAGGTGAGATGGTGACCCTTCTGCAGCTCTCCTGAACTGGGGATTGAAGGATCCCGGGAAGGAAAAGATGAAGCTGGGGATGGACACTGATAAGCATGTGGGGAATGCTGCTCTGCCCTGGGGCCTGCTGGGGAGGCAGAATGGGGGAAGTTTTGAGTGAATCTAAAGTATGGTTTGAGGTTTTTTTCAATCATCTGCAGTGTTGAAAGTGGCTTGCTGTTATAATTCCTGTACTAATTAGTGTACATTATCACTTTATTTATGGCAATGAACTGTAACAGATGGAAAACTCTATGTCTCTGACCATAGCCCTGCCTCCCCCCAGCCCAAAAGGAGTGGCCCATATGCTGATCCATCACATCTGCCTTGCACTCCAGCAGCCACACGTGTTCACCACTACCTTGCTCCAAGCCAGCTCCTGAACGTGCTGTATCTCCCGCTGCTGCCCTGACACTCTGTGATGCATTTCCTCACCCGGCCCTGTGTTTTGGATGGCTTCTCAGGCCATCCATCACTCCCACCTTCCCTTGGGGATCCCTTGCAGTGGCTCTGGCTGGCCCTGCACACTCAGCTCTCAGCCCGGTCGTGGCAGCGCTCGGATGCCCTCGGCTCCGTGATCAGGGGAAGGGATGTTTTTTCCAGGGGATGCCGGTGGGGTGTTGCACTGCGGTGTTTGCAGTGCCCGTTCCGTGCTTGCCCTGACTGGCGGTGCCATGGCAGCAGCACCCTCTTCCCAAAGCACCCAGCAGGAGCTGGCACGGGGCAGGGCTGTGCCCCGGCAGCTCCGGCTGTGTTGCTGGCACTCCGTGTCCTTCGGCAGCCCCGGGGAGCCAGAGGAGCCCTCGGCTTACCTGAGCTGTTGTTCCCCAGCGCTGCGCAAGTAAACCTGGGCTAGGTAGCTGTAGTTCCCCTTTCTAAAGCGTATAGCAGGAAGCACGTAGTAAATAGCAGTAATTAGTACCATTACCTTTTCTTCTGGTGTGAAATATCCAGCTTCTCCGTCTCGGTGCAACAGCAGGGGGGTGCTGCTGACACAGCTGCTCCCCTTGCTTTGCTGCAGGGGCTTTCAGCTGCGTTTAGAAGCAGCGGTGGCCACCGAGAGGTGGATCAGTGAGAGAAAAAACCGCCGAAAATAGCCAGCCTAGATTTGCTCTGGGGATGGTCAATGCACACGGGGCAAACGCGGTTTGTTAGCTACTAGTGAGCACCAGCCTCTGCTGGAGGTGCCCCGTGTCAAGCACAGTTTAACAAGTGATTATAATAATGGAAGTTTCTGCAGGAAAGGAGGAAAACCTAAAAGGGAAGCCACTGCTGAAAGAAAAAAACAAACAAAAAACCCAAATGTAAGACACACAAACCCCAAAGCCAGAGCAAGCAAAGGCCCTACAACCCCCCACACCCAAAAGTAAATAAAACCACCCTCCAAAAGCCCATGTAGAGAAAAGCAGCTTTTCCCTGATGCCCACGCCCCGCTGCCCCTGTGAGCAGGGACAGCAGCTGTGCCACAGGAGCCCGGGGTCAGGCAGCCAGGCCCTGCTGGCATTGACACCCCCTGCTCTCCCCAGGCCTCACATTCTCATGGGCTGTGAAGGAAACTGCATGCCAAGGGATGATACAGCTTCAGAATGTGTTTGGCACCAGATGATATCAATATCCAACTAATTAAGGCTGACACTGTCTGCCAACAGAGCTGCCCCTAGAGAGTGCACATCTCTTGGATTCAAGTATGTGGGTCATGCGTTCTGTTGGCGTCAGGAATGTGGGATGGAGGACCCCAACAGTCAATGAAGTGCTTTCTTGACTTGGAATCCCAGGAATCTGTATGCAGTGACTTTTCTTTATTCTCTTTAATTGCAAGTTTTTATTAAGTGTGTTGGCAAAAGCCTCCATTTCAATCTTTTTGTTACTATTGTAACAAAAAGATTGTATTGTATTTTTGGTTTTGCTACTATTGTAATGAAACTGATCTTTCCTGAGTGGTAATAATTTTAAAAGGTAGTGCAGAAAAAATGTTATCTTTGCAGTGAATTTGATATTTCTTTTTGCTAACCAGGAAGATGCTTTGCATGAGCATACAAGCAAATTGTATTATTTAAGTTCCATTTATTCGATTTTTAAATTAAACACAGAAAGTGGGTATTTTTAATATTTCTATTAGTTAAATGACAACAGAATAAATAATCTATGTCTACAAGAAGCAAGGGCTATCACCAAGTTGATTTGTTGAAGGAATTGATTTCCATAAGGAGTAAGTGCTGTCTGTAGTTCAGGTGACCTTGTTGTCCCCTGTGCTGCAGGGTACGTGTGGACAGCTCGGCAGAGACACTGCAGGCAGCTCACTGGCAACACCTTATCAAAGGGCAGTTGGACATAGAAAAAGGTGGGGAAAAGGGATTAAACTACAGCTCCCCACAGGAGGGAGGTGTGGGCATCCCCATGTCAGACTGCAGAGCTCAGGGAAAACACTGTGTGCACAGGCTGTAGGCAGGGAACCTCTGGCAAGGCTTTAGGAAAGCTCTGTGATGAGGGAAGCAAGCTGCCTTCTGAAACAAGAACACAAGCTACTGCTAATGTCAGGTTAACTGACAGGATGGAAAAACCTGTTAGTTATGATTTGATGCAATAACAAACTTTTCTGGTCCTTCCCCTCCAGTGGCAAAGGAAGGAAAAAAGGCCTCTAGAAGGCATATATGATGTACTCACTTTGTTCCTGACCTCATTTTTGCATGCTGATGAATGTTCTGCAATGTTTTTATTATAGCTATAATTATATTGCAGTTGGGGGAAAAAACATTTAGCGAACCTAGCAATCATGGGTTTCTTTTTCAGTCGTGCAAAATTACTGCTTAGCAACTACACCTCAGCCCCAGAAAGCTTATGTAATGCACGAGGAGGAGGGCCAGGACATGTGTGTGGATCAAAGGGATTGCTGAGCAAACCAGAGAAGGCAAGAAGAGAGCCTGGTGCTCTGGCCACTGGCACCTGGTGCTGGCAGCACTGCAAGCCAAGGGCAGTGCCTGGCAGTGGGGTGTGAGGGGCTGGGATGGCACTGCCACTGCCCCCCCAGCAAACTTCCCCAGGGTCCCCTCCCTGCAGCATGGCCCTGGTTGGTGCCCTGAGCTCTGCCTCCTGCTGATGCCAGGGACCCCAGGCTGATGCACTAAGGGGAGGAAGCCTCACCTGTGCATTCAGGGGTCCAGCTCTTCTTCAGTTTTTCAGCACATTCTTCCCCTGCCTTAGTCATGGACATTTGGAGTCATGCTCTTCACCAGAGCCCTTGTATAATCTGATCATTTCTTCATGCTGGCCTGATTGTCTCTCTCCATGATCTGAGCCACACCACAGAGAGACTCGTCTTGATGCCTCCTCCTAAATCTCAATTTGGACAGCATGATTCAGTGATTATCCAATGTCTGTTGCTGATTTCATGGTCAGAGAAACATTTTTCTTTGATCTCTCCCAAGACTGACGTCATTAAGCTGCTCAAGGAACTTGTTTAAGAGCTTTTATTTAGATGTCCTTTTGTATTTCTCATGTGTTTTGTCTCAAGGACATGTATAGCTCCTTACATTACTCAGGTGTTTATCAGTACTGTGCCTTGGTCAGTTGGAGCAAATGGTTCTTAAGCCTCCAGGAGCCTTTGATTAATGTATTGCCTGAGGCAATTAGGCATTATTTTGAAATATGTATTTGGCAGCCAGCCAGGATTTATTTTCAAACATTATGTTGCCTCTGATTTTTCTTTCTTACTACCAAGCCTAGAGATTGAATGCTAAGCTTTTTCTCTTTGCCTCTTTTTTTTGACTCATTACTAACTCTGTCACTAATGCAAGTAAGATTGTACAAACTATTAAAATTACTCATTTTGTAGATTAATATTCAAAAGGTAGTGTATCCTAAAGCTCGCTTGAAGGGTCACTGACTAAATTCAAAAGAACTTAACACAGCACCATGCTGTTGCTCACTGCTCAAATCCTTCTCTGTTCTCAAAAAAAGGGAAGGTGAGAGATTCCTCTAATTTGTTTTCTATTCTTTTATCCCCTTTCATGCTTTCCAGCATCATGATGCTCGACATATGTTGTTTATACCATGCAACAACTCTCATATGACATCTTCCACTAAACTACTGGAATTCAGGTGCACTGAGATTGCTGCAAGGTGAGTTAGACACCACCAATGTGGTGCAGGACAAGATACCTCACAAACAGGGAGGTTTGAAGTCCAGCTGAGTACTTTTATTTAAAGTAGGCAGAGGCCAATAATGAAATACATGTGGAGGAGGTGGAACAGCAGCAAGCTGCTGCAAGGTCAGTTGCATTGACATTTGCAAATCCTTTCCTCGTGGAAAACTGTGAGCTTCTCCTGGAACTACTTCTCCTTGCCATTTGGAGGAAAGTCATCATTTCCAAATCTATTACAGTACAGTGGGTACATTGGGTTTAAATTGTGTTCAAAAAAATCCCAAGCCCCAGCAGTCCATGTTCAGCAATACAAATGCTCACTCTTCTCAATCATTTCAAATACAGGGCAATGCTGAGTCTCTACAGCTCCCTCATGGCCCCTCATCGAAGGAAGAGTTGTGGTCTGCCCACAGGTCACTTTTAAGTTCTCTCTCTGTAGCCTAAATCAAGAAGCGTTGGTCTGAAGCTGCAGCAAAGAAGGGACTTGGCATTGACTGGTGAGGACATTGGCAGGGGAGGAAGCTAAAGGAGGAGTCACAGGCACTGCCATGGAAAGTGTGGACTGGCTTGTTCAGTGGTGTGTGTCCATCCTTGGTTTGGAAATCTCCCCCAGCACTAGGAGGAATCTGACATTCCCTTGCACTGGTAGGAGGAAAACCCCCACTGATGTTCCCTTTTTGACCTGCAGCTCTGATGTCAGGTTTAGCCTCACACCTGAGCTATTGTCAGTTTGCTAATAGTGTTAGTTAAGGATGAGGCTCTTGCTGCTGTCATAACCTTCCTGGAGAGCCAGCAGTCAGCACAGCAGCCTTCCCAGTACCCATCCCAGTACATCACCAGTGACCTGCAAGTGCAGGGGGCACAGGAAGAGAAGAAAGGGAAGATGAAAAGTTTTGAGAATTGGTTACCTAAGGTAGCCAGGAAAAGTGACCAAGGAAATTGGTTACATGGAATATTCTTTTTAGTGAAGGCAGTATGGTTGGGCTGGATGTTGCACGTGTATCACTGGACACTGCAAAGCTGCTCACACCACAAAGCCACTTGCTGTGCTGAGCTTCAGTGCTGAAACCTTTTATGTGTGAGCTCAGGCTGTGTGCAAACTCCAGGGCTGTGTGACAAGTCAGTGTAGATGTAGCCTTTGTCTGCTAGGAGGATGAACTTCACAGTCAGGCTAATCCATAAACCAGACTTTGTTAAGAATCATTAAACTGGAACTCTCTGTTTCAGTGCCAGTTTCTCTTGTGGGGCTGCTCCTCTGGCTCCTGCACAGCTTGGCTTACACCCACATTGCTCCCCTTGCTGCGGAGTGTGTTCACCAAGATATATCCCCCACCTGCCTTGAGTATGGTGTTTTGAACTCCTGTCAAATCCCAAATATTGGTGAGCAGGGAAATCTGGAATTTGTCTTCGTGTGAAATGCTGAGCAAAGTCCCTGGAGCTATCAGAGGAGTGGGAGCCACCCCTGACTCCTACCCTGTGTTCAGTGTCCCACTCATTTGTGCCTTGCCATTGCCAGCCCTCACCCTCCTGCAGGGACCCAGTTGTCACTCTGAAGGTGTTTCTGGAGCTTAGGGTATATTTTTGTTTTTCTGTTTTATCAACTGTAAACACAAGCTTGTAAGTTGCCTAACACAGCCAAGATGTTGCAGGCTGCCAAGGAGGCAAAATAAATTTTGTGTGATAGGTGAGAGCTACACACCAGGAGCCACAGAAGTCAGTATTTTCCACTAATTACCAAGAAAATTCTGTGTGTGTTGGCAAAGATCCCAACATAAGCAATAAAAGTGAGTATTTGGCATGAGGTCAGTCCCGGGTAAAGCACATATCAACAATTCCAAGTGTGTCATGTGCAGGAATAGAAATCTGTCCCTGGGAGCATGGCTAGAGGGTGGCATTTCCTGCTTTAAAACACTCTGAAGGCTCAGGTAGCACAGTGAGGTAGATGTTGACTTTTTGAAGGCAAACACTGCAGCCCCAGGTGAGAGGGATGCTTTGCAGAGATCTGTGGTGTTTTCCAGGATCAGCAAGGGCTTATGGAGGGGAAGCACCACATGGGAAGGGAGAGGGCTTTGCCACTCAGCCTACTGGCAGAGCTAAAAATAAACCAAACTTTCTATGTGTTTCTATGTGTTTCTATGTGTTTCTATGTGTTTATCCAGATCATACCAGCAAGGAGGGAACCTGCACCCCGAAGGTGGGCACCCTGAGGCTCTCACAGGGTTACAGAGGTGTTCTCAGGATCACAAAAGCTGATAGTTGCACTCACTGCAGGTGTGATGTGGGATGGTTTAGCATGTCTGCCTTTCACCACGGCACAGGAGCCCCATGTGACATCCAGAGGGATATTTATGCTCTCATCCCATATCTGGGGTTATATGGGGAATGTGCTGTGGGGTGCCCCATGTTTCAGGATTTATTTTGTATTTGGGAGTGATGACATTGTAAAAGAGTTGTAGGCAATTATATCCTTGTGGGCAGCAATCAGAGAAGGGCTGTGTCAGTTAATCTGTGCAGCAGCTTTAAGCATTAATGTACAATCCTACATTGCCACCTCTTCTTTCCACTGGCTGTTTAGTGAAGCACCCCTCAAAATGCCTTCAGGAAAACTCTGAACTATGGAATACTGGCCAAAATATGTCAGACCTCATGGGAGCTGAACAAGCAGCTTTTATGTGAAGCTAAACTTGAACAGTCTGCTCTGCAGTTACTTCAGTGGAGAATCATCTGCCTTTAGAAACAGACAGATGTATTTAAACAGGTCAATGTAAGCATGCAGAGAAATACTTCAGGCTAAGTGCTCCTGTGGTCCTACTCATGAAAGCCACTGTATGGAATGGGGTAGGGATACAAGTATAATACATGTATTTCCAGGAGTCAGGTGATGCTGAGCTCCACTTTCTGCACTGGTAGTAACTCAATTATATATTTACAAATAGCATCTGAATATGCACTTAAAATATAATAATGTCACCTCCAGAGGCAGACACTCCTAGGAGAGCACTCGGGTGCCTACCACTCATTTAAACTTTGCTTTGGATGTCTCCTCTGTCAGGATGCAGCAGAACTGGCAGCGGAACTGATTCCCAGCTTTGACATCCAGGCCACCCTTTCTGCCCAGTTTTACTATCAGCTGCCAGACTTTTGTGTTTTGTGGAAGTTTTTTGCAGCTGCAGAGAGAAAACTCATGGCTGGTGATTACAGACAAACTTCTGAACAGGTAGCAGCAGTGGTCTGTGACAGATGAGTGCATTTTTCAGCTTGTGCTGCTGAGGAAGGGCAGAGCCTTTAATAAATACAGGTGTCACCTAGCTGCATCTGAGAATTAATGAGATTTTCCTGACCACAGAAACAGATTAGCTCGGGAGTTCTGCTGTGCAGGAAAGTCTTCCTGAGGGGATGCACCAGCAAAGCTGCTCCTTTGCTGTCCCCACCACTCTGGCATGGTTCACACAAGCTGCTCTGCTGACAGAGAGGCCTACAGGAGCAGGGCAGAGCAAATCTCACAGCTAATGGACTTGTCCTCTTTTGTTTCTTGTTTGGCTCTCCAGCATCGTTCACCTTGGCCCCAGAGATAAGCCTCGTATTTGGATGGGAGCCTGAGAAGCAACCATGTCAGGGATGTCAGCTGGAGTTAAATTTGCCACTGCCCTATTCAGTAACTTTGTTCAGCTCCAGGACTGGCTTCCTGGCATGTCCATTGTTGTGGGCACACACAGCTTGTGATAATTGGGAGTGGGGCTGTGGCTGAGCCTCGTCCCTAATGGGGTACAGCTGTGTAGGACAGGTGACTGGTACTGAGGGTGATGAGACATGGAGTGCCCAGGTACTGACCAACCACAAAAGGGTCGAGAGAACACACAGGTGGAATGCATGTGAGATCAAGAGTTTAAAAGGTACTGAGGAAGAGAGAAGAGCAGGTCCCTAAAACCTTCTTCTGTGGTGGTTGTGGCTTCACTGTCCCTCTGCTATAGTCCATAACAAAAAGGCAGTGTGATGCTGCAGCCTGTTTACTGATTCCTTGGACATTTTGTGGTTGCTTAGCTTGTGCCTGTCACCTCTTCTGATTCTGTTTTCAGTTATTCTGTATGTCTTCATTCTTGCTGCTTTGGGAACTGCCTTGCCCAAAGTGGGTAAATAAGTCTCTGTTGACAGTGTCCTTTCTGTCTGAGAAGTGTGACCATGAGGGCCAGTGCCTGTTTAAAGGTGAGCAGTGTCTCTTCTCACCTGCACTAGGTTAACACTTGTGCTACTGATTCAATGATGTCTTTTGTGACTCTGGTTTCCCTGTTTGACTGAGGACCTTTTCCTTGTTCTTCTCTTTCTTTCCAGACTCAAGTTCTTCTTTTCTTTCCAGAAACATTCTTCAGATTAGGTAACTGTGCACCAGATCTCTGCCATGATATGAAAGCTCTGTAATTGCGGAGGTTAAGATCACCACTTTTGAGCAAGTTTTTGGTATTTTTAATTCCTTTGAGTGATGTAATAGAAAACAAAGAAAATATGTGCTGAAACCAAATTTGCTACAAACATCCGTGGGGATAAAACATATTTGTGCTGAGTATGGAAAACTGCAGCTTTGGATTTCTTGATTTGAGGAATTTAATCTTGTCTACCAATACATTCTGCCATGTATATTAATGCTTAGCATGTTCTTATGGGCACTGGAATAAACTGCGTAAGTACAGTCCTCCAGCACCTCAAGACTGTAATTAATTCCTTGAATGAATTTTTTCTGGAAAATATTTGCTCCCCGTTTTCCCTTGCCAGGGACAGCTTGCGGCTGCGCTCCCGTGCGCCGGCTCATCCCCTCATCCAGCTGTTGCCATCTGGTGGCCATGGAGCCGAGCGGCCGCGCTTCCAGAGGGAAACGAGTGCCCTGACCGTAAGCAGGGCAATCTGGGAACAAACGCATGGCAAACTCACAAATACTTGTCTAGCCTTATTCAGTGCTGCCATCATCTGCTGTCGACAACAATGCCATTTTCCCGATACAAAAACGCATTTAAAAAGGTATATACTGCATTTGAAAACTAAAGCTAAAACTGCTGGACAGTGCTACTATTTTCAAGTTTTCGTTCCTTTAATTTCCCTGATGTACTATCTAACCTTTCTCTGTTCTTTTTATTAGTTTTGTTTCTGCTTCTCGCCACCTCCACGCTCCCACAGGCCCTGTCATCCATGCGTCTGCTGGAGCCTATGGCTGCTCTCTTCCATTGGGCATCACCTCTCTGCACGCAATTCTGTGACAAAAATTGCAGCTTAAATCTTGTATTCCTCACTCTGTCAAAAGCATTAGGTATTCTGCTCACCTTCACCGTGTCTGTTCAGTATCCCTCTGCCAGAGCGACTTACCTGCAGGAGTATTTGTTCATGGCTGACTTCCCCCGGGCAGGAGCCCTCACAGTGCCTGTTCCTCGTACAGGGATGGAAGGAGCAATGCCCTGGATTCAGCAAGCTGTGAGTTTGCTGCTTTCCAATCGATCTGAATGGGGCTGGTCTGCCATTACTATGGGGGGTAGTGGGTTTGTCTGAAGGATGTGGAGGGGGCTCCCAAAAACAAGCCAAAAAGGCTGGAGTTAAGATAGATGTAAAAGGGGGTTTTGTGTGGGAATGAATCATTTGTCAAAAAATTCTCTGAATACTCTGAAGGAAAAAAGAAAAATACCCATCCTAGCAATGGATCAAATTCAGGCATTCAGTATAGCTCAGCCCTTTCCCTTGCTTTTTCACCTCGGTCATGATGGGTCACATTATCTAGTTTAACAACAAGCAGCATTCACTTCTCTGTCCATATTTAACTGCAGTAGCTCAGGTTGCCTTGGGTTTTTTGTGAGGTAAAAGGCTTTGTGCCTCTGCCAGGGAACATTTCTCACAGCCAGGCTGTTGCTC
The DNA here is from genome assembly GCA_013399835.1 of Leptocoma aspasia. Lineage (NCBI taxonomy): Eukaryota > Metazoa > Chordata > Aves > Passeriformes > Nectariniidae > Leptocoma > Leptocoma aspasia. Next base: position 143,994 of record VXAX01006527.1, on the reverse strand, counting down.
CCCAAAGGCCTTCTCCAAATACCTGCTCCTTCCTCTTCCAACAACACTGACTTCCAAGCAGTGAGGGAGGTTGGCTCCCAGGCTGGGGTGCTCGGCTCAGCTGCAAGACAAACAACCCCTTGCTGGGGCTGCAGACTTTCTGGGGCCCCCACACACTCTGCACCCTGCTGGCTCCAAGGGACAGACCTTGTCAGGAGGGACAGACACTTTAGTGAGCCGAGAGCTGTCATGTGCCAGAGGGTGGTAACGCTCTTGTCTGTCCGTCTTGGAGCGAAGCTGGCAGCCCTGCCTGGGGTGGGCAGGAATGCTCTGAGACCCTGAGAGGATCTGGAGGGCCGTGGTCAGCATTCCCACAATGCCTCCATGCAATTGTATCTCCACGGCAGCTGCCTGGCCTGGGATAAAGGCTGGCAGCAGTCAGACGTGGGCTTGAAATAAGATCGCTGCAACAATGGGAGCTGCTGGCCACGAACAGGCCAGGAGCAAGGCTGGAGTTATGTAGATGAAGAGATTTTACTGGAGGATAAATGTAAATGCAGAGGCTGAATGCTTAGTGGAGGGGGGTGAGTGAGGGAAAGTGATTAAAAATATAATTAAAATAATAATAAGGGCATCCAGCATGAAATACCAAGCCAGCTGGCAGACAGCACAAAGGATATCCAGCAGAAATAGAAAATACATCTGGTGTCACCCAGAGGCAAAGCTAAGGAAGGTTTTTGTGGGGAATGTTTTCTGGAAAAGGGGATTTGGAACACTGTGTAAGAATGGTTGTGGCAGGTCACTCAGTGCCATGTCCTATCTCCACATGGCAGTTGCCTGAGAAAAAAGCAAGAACACCATTAGCATTAGGCAATTCATCCCCAGGACACCACCCCAGAGTCCTGAGACTTGTGACTTTGGGACTTCAGTGACAGACTTCTGTGTGTACATTCAATACTATAAAATTATTTGGCAGACTATTTTTTCTGAATACAGAAAAGCCTCTGCAAACAGACACTTCTGTGGCACCAAACTCCACTGCAGACATGCTCTGTGAAGGAGTGTCTTGGTTAAGCCTGGCAAATCTAATTTTACCTCAATGCCCTCTACTTTTTTGCATGGGGACAGCAAGTGAATCCAAGTTTGCCTTCTCCAGACCATTTGGGATTTTACAGACTGACCAAACCTCTTTCTCTTGCTTCTCTTTCAGACTGATACTCTCTATCTGTTCCAGGTACAGAAACCAATTTGCACTGTGGATGTTGTTGTCACTTTCTCCTGGGCCTCTTCCAAGTCTTTTGAAACCAGATGACCTGAACTGCAAAGAACGTTCATGGAATTATAGTGGCATCTTTCCTTTTTGCTTCATCTCCTGTCTTAGAAAATGATGGGCTTGTTTTTCTTATGCTGCTGAACACTTCACAGGAGTATCTCTCTCAAGGTTTTGTTCCTGAGAGATATTGTTGAGCTCAGAATAGATAATCGTGTATATATGAAGTAGATAGGTGTGAGTATATATGTATGTATATATATATATAAAAAATTCTCCACTGTTTCTTGCTCTCTTTGCTAGCCTGAATGACTAAGTATTATTACCAAACACATCACTTTTCTCTCCTTTCCAGGTGATTTATGGCAATAAAGAGCAAGGACTTGCATACTGTACAGAAATCCACTGGATCTGCCCTGCTGTAGAAACCAACCAGTCACATTTCTACCACTTGACTTTCTCAGTTCACTAAGTATAGAGGTGGCAGCAGGAGGGTGGGGTGTCTTCCCTTACTTAGTTAATAGCATTCAAGGTGGGGACTCTACCAAGAAGTCCCAGTAGACTCAAGGAGGTGGATCTCTCTTGAGAATATTTGTTTTACTTCTTCAAAGGTTTCCATCCCTCTGTGAAGCCAAGGGAGCAGTCTCCTCCTGGCATGCTGTCTGGTATGCTGGTGGGAGTGTATCAGAAATAGTGACTGTGCTCTCTTTTGTCTCAGAGAAACAAAACCTTAAACCTGGCAAGTTGCTCTTTTCACAAAAGGTTTCTGAGATCTCACCAAGATGTTCAGTTACTTACAGATAATTCTTTCTTAGTTTATTGGTGTGTGTATTTGTTTAGTAAGTCACAGATCATGTTGATACTTAGGAAAAAAAAAATGACCTTCTGTAAACTGCAGAAGATATTTGATGGGTGAAACACACTGTGCTCCCATTTCCAGCCCGGTGGTGCAGTGGCCCTCAGCTGTCATTCCCAGAACAGGTGCTGTAAATCAATACCCTGGTGGGTATATCTTGGCAGCACAGCCCCCTCTGAAGAGACCTCAGAGGTGCTTTGTGTGTGCCTCCATCTGTATGACTGCAGCAAGAGGATGATGAAGGTCCATTGTGTATTCCTCCTCCTCATCTCCACAGGTAAAAGTGTTCCAGGCATTGCCTTGAAGGGGGGTTGTCTCCTTCCAGAGTGTGAGTGGGACCAGGGCTTTGCATATACAGCAGCATGAGCAAGTGTGTGTTCCAGGAGCAGCCTATCCTACTGGTAAGGTTTTATGAACACTCCTAACCATTTAAAAGAAAGCTTTGGAGTGCATTAGTAGCAGCTCAGATATTTGTAATTTCAGGCACCAGGTATTTTGAGAGGACAAGTTTGTGTTTAATTGTTTTTTCTCTCTGCAATCTTTTTTTCATGCTCCCGTTTGCCCTAGTGCTACCTGTATTTCATGTATTTTTCAAAATACATGAAAGGATCTAGTAAGCATGACTTGGAATGTGAGAAATCATTACAAGAAGTTTCATTAAGTTGTGAGGTGACTGACAAGGAGGTAGAATTGATTGGCAGCTGCATGTGTTGTACTGAGCTAATTCTTTTTAAACTGTCCCTTAAAAGAATAAATATTTTGCGATCCTAAAAGCTTTTCAGAAAATTCAAGCAGTATACTAAATTCCTATCAAGCCACACCAGAAGAGAGCAAATGTGAAAGGATTTTAATTGGGTTAATAACGCATAGAGCTTCAATTAGATGTGATGCTGGAATCATAACTTAAAAATTGAAAGATGTCTCCTGCCTACCCTCGTTCAGTCTTCTGGCAGAGGAAGCAAACAGTGCCTGTCTGCAACAGACAGCTTTTCTCATTGGCATCCAAGCATTTTAGTATCATCTCATGGCAGGACAAGGCCAAGGCAGAATCCTTGGCAATATCAGCACAGCTGTGTAAAAGAAGTTGATGAAAAGTCAGTTAGGAAACCAGCAGAAATCCTAGCTTAGGTTGGAGTCAGCTGCAAAATTCCTGTTGACTTTTGTGGCTCAGGATTCCACAGAGGGGGAGACGAGGGTGCAATCTGCCAAAAATGTTTGCAGTGAGGCTCAACTGTTGTGTTCCCTCTCACTACCTTTAAGAGGAGAGGCATACAAAAACATCCCCAAGCACCCCTTCCATTTGCTTTCCTCCCCTGTAACAGTGAAGCAGCTACAATCTGAGGACACTGTGCCTGCTTCTTCTGTCACAGGCTCTCTGGAACCAGGGCCCGTCTGTTTTCCAGTGCCCCTGCTTCTTGGCAGTGCAGTGCCATGCACGGGCACTGTGAAGGCTCCACTGGAACTGGGTTGCTCCCCGTTGCCATATTCACTTGTGAAATTGTTCTTTCAAGGCTCTTTGGCACAGCACGGCCAAGCCATGCAAGGCAGCCTGTGGGCAGGGCTGTCCATGGGCCTACCCCACACAGTGAGTGGTTTCCTTCTCTCACCACCTGCACAACCTTAAACTGCACAACCTGAGCAATTCCTGTTGTAGAGAGGAGCTCTTGTTCCCCTTAGATTGCAGATGCAAGGAGTGGGGTGGCAATGCCTTCTCCATGACTGGTGTGCTTGGCCCTCACCTTTAATGCTAGTGTCACAGGAAGGTCTGTGGAATTGAAGGTGGAAAAGGTGACATTAGAAATCCCGGAGACTGGATATTTTCTGTGTTTAACTGCCTATAAATACTGCATGCTAGCACAGTTTCAGGCTGGAAGACTCTAATGTTCAGTCTGATGTTCGTGATCCTGCCTATTTGGGTTTGTTCGTCTCCTGGTTGGAGGCCATTGTCACAGGGAGGACTCGGTGTTATCCTCCCATTACCAGCTTGCCTGGCAGCATTTCCTCCATGCCAGCCTCAGACTGATGGTGCTGTAGCCTGTTCCCTGTCCCTTCTGACTGTTCTGCAGCTGGGCTGGCCCTGGGCTATGAGGATGAGACTCGCCTGGTGGAGCACTTGTTCAGTAACTACAACAAGGTGGTGCGGCCCGTGGAGGACCATCGGGACGCCGTCGTTGTCACCGTGGGGCTGCAGCTCATCCAGCTCATTAGCGTGGTACGGTATGAACACGGGTGGGGCTGAGCCACTGGCTCTTGTGATAGTGCCAAATGGTGGTGGTTTTCTAAGGAAACAATTTTTGTCCTTTAACCTTGATGTTTGCTGATACTACCTTTTTTTTTCTTTTTTTTTTTTTTAAGGATGAAGTAAATCAGATTGTGACAACCAACGTACGTCTGAAACAGGTAACTCTAAATACTCTTAACCATTTCATCTAATTCAAATAAATGCACCCAAAACAGTCAGGATTTAACTACACTGTCATACCTTCGGGGGCAACTTGGACAGGTGGGTCAGATAGCAGAGCATTTCTTCTTACTGAGATCTTAAGAATAAAGTGCTCTAGATGCTAAGAGTCTTAAGGAAAACATTTGGGGTTGTATTTCAAACAATAGGCTTCTGATATCTTTGTATTATTTTCTTTTGGGATTTTTTATAAGCTTCTTAAACCAAAATTTAAGTTATTGTAAAAAATGAGCTGGGGGTCCCACTCCCATATGTTTATGCTTACCTGCATGTCCCAAAGCAAGGGAGGAGCTGTTTCTGGGAAGTACTCAAACTAACCCCAGTGCTGGGAGGGGCTCTCAGGGGTTGAAATCTTCCCTCTTTAGCAATGGACAGACGTCAACCTCAGATGGAATCCAGATGACTACGGTGGTGTAAAAAAAATCCGCATTCCCTCAGATGATATCTGGCGGCCAGACCTTGTTCTTTACAACAAGTAAGGGGTGCCAGCTGCTGAGGGAGGGAGGGAGGAGGAGCTCTGCCCTGTGGCACCACTCTGGTGGGACAGTTGTCCCATGACATCTGCTCCAGCAGGTACAATTCCTCAGGGTAAGCTTCTCCAGGAGCAGGCACTGGGGAGTCATTTGACCTGCAGCCAGAGAAATCCTTTTGTGACTGTGTTGATTATGCTGCCCACACTGCTTTTAATATCCTTGTTCCTTCTGCAGTGCAGATGGTGATTTTGCCATTGTAAAATACACCAAAGTCCTCCTGGAGCACACAGGTCTGATCACCTGGACACCACCAGCTATTTTTAAGAGTTACTGTGAAATTATAGTCACACACTTCCCATTTGACCAGCAGAACTGCAGTATGAAGTTGGGAACTTGGACATACGATGGTACAATGGTTGTTATTAACCCGGTAAGCAAGGAGTTTTAACTGGGAAAAGCAGTAAAGACCTGTATGTGTTTTTTAGAGAAATCTCAGATTCAGAATAGCATATGACCTAGTTTTGACTGGAAAAACAAGCAGACCCTATCTGTAAGACAGAAAATTCTCATTTGTAGATCTAGCACAAGATTTCCTGGTTTGGCTCCTAAATTCTGCTTACGTATTATCCTTGTGCCCTAACAGTCTCCTGTCTGTTCTCTGGCAGCTTTGCACCACTTTTCATGGTGCTGCCTGTTCTGCTTCTGTTTGTTTTCTCGGGTTTAGGGTTTTTTTGAGGGGGTATCTTTTCTCTCCTTATGACTTTCCATTGCTAAAGACTCCTTCCTTGTCCCCTCAGGTATGTCTCCTATCTGTAATATTTTTTCCAGGCTACTATCCCTGACTGTTTCTAAAATATTTAGTTGAACACTGTGTAGAGGCTGATATTCTAAGGAAAAATAACATAGATGAGAGCTGTTTACTTACAAAAAAAAAAAATCCCACAAAGTGCATGCGTTATTTGGAATCCCATTCCTGAGCCAAACCTGCTAAGTTTTGATTTGGTTCAGAATACCTGGTATTAAGAATTTGTTTGGGCGTTTTGCTGCCAGGAGAGTGATCGTCCAGATCTGAGTAACTTCATGGAGAGTGGGGAGTGGGTGATGAAGGATTACCGTGGCTGGAAGCACTGGGTTTACTACGCTTGCTGCCCTGACACCCCTTACCTGGACATCACCTACCACTTCCTCATGCAACGCCTGCCTCTCTACTTCATTGTGAATGTCATCATCCCCTGCCTGCTCTTCTCCTTTTTAACAGGGTTAGTTTTTTACCTACCCACAGATTCAGGTATGTACATTTATTCATTCTACTTCCATAGAAATTGCTCTTCTAAGAAGTTCCTGAGAAATTCCCAGTATTTGAAATAATCAGCCAACTTGAAGGCCAGTGGATACCAAAACTGGACATCTCCCCTGAAAGTAATGGCTTTAAATATTCTGCAAAGAAAGGATAAGTGCTGAAAACTGAAACTGTTGATATAAATAAATTGGGGTGCTTTCCCGCAGAAATTGCTGACTATCTATCCAGCTAACTTCTGCAAACTAAAGATTTAGCTGGATAAATTTTATGTTTTGCCATAGGTGACTATGTCATATGTGTGTTAGTATGTCCTGCAGTAAATGAGGACACAGGGGTGAGAGAGGCCTTTCTACATGGTGTCAGAGCAGAGAGCTCATTACCTGCTCACACACACACTTCACCTTGTGTGACACAGAGTAATCCTGACCTGTTCTGGTCTCCTTTGTCTCTGCTGGGCCACTCATGTTCCCTGCAACCATTTCTTCTGCTTCATTCTTTTTGCCTTTTGTCAGCTTTTCATACCACTTAATTTGAGTGTAAGCCCCTTCTTATGAAGTACTTGATGCCTTTTTTTGAGTGGAAAACTTTCTAAAAAGTTGAACTGGATTTAAAAAAATGTGTGAATAATGTTTTATAATTCGTTTTTGACACCCTCTTTATGCGAGGAGATTTTGCATAGCAACTGACCTGATATCAGATGTGATTTTTAATCTGCTCTCTCAGCCCAGAGACAGAGAGTAAGGGAAGCAAACCCTCAGGGGGCTGTGGAGCAAGCACTAATCAGGTGCATATGCTGCATTGTTCAAAATGCAGAGCCCATGAAATGCTCCTAGCAAATAAAAATATTCAGCACCCACACCTCAGCCAAGCCATTCCTGGTAATTCCCACCTTAGTGCTGGAGCTGATGCTGTTAGGCTCTCAGGTTTGCCCAGCCTACAGGTGTTTGTGTGAACAGCTCTCACCCACATCCTGCTCCTCAAATAAATGCTCTCTGTACTGAATGATAGGAGCAGCAATGATTTTGGGGGGCTTTTTTATGACAGGTGAGAAAATGACTCTGAGCATCTCTGTGCTGCTGTCTCTGACTGTGTTCCTGCTGGTCATCGTGGAGCTGATTCCCTCCACCTCCAGTGCAGTGCCTCTGATTGGCAAGTACATGCTGTTCACCATGGTGTTTGTCATCGCTTCCATCATCATCACCGTCATCGTCATCAACACCCACCACCGCTCCCCGAGCACGCACACCATGCCCCACTGGGTCAGGAAGGTGAGCTCTGTGCCTTGGCACACCTGCTGGTTTCCACCAAATGCTGCATGTTTTATTGGCAGGTTTTCTAATAAAAGTCAAGAAGAATTGAGGAAGTAAATGGATCATGTTGAAGGTCTCTAGGCACAAGAGCCAGTGTTTACTACTTAGCTGTGCATAAAGTTAGCAAGATTGCTAAGGTACTCCTTTAAGTAACAAAATTGTCCACTGGGGTAGAGTCTTGCAGGGAACAGATGAGACAAAACATGGGCAGCTAAAGTAGGGAACAGGGAAAAGAAAATGTCCATCTGGACTCAAATTGCATATCCTGGTCTAATTCTCCATCTGACTGCAAGGCACTGCTGCCTGCCAGTGACTAAATCCACCAGTCTGCATGACTGCAGAGCACAAAGGCCACTGGGACTACCTGAGTTTAGCATCCCATTTTGCAAAAGATGGTTTAGCAAAAGTGAAAAAAATCTTCTCTGTACTTTTCCAGTATACAGTTGCTCTGCAGCCCTTTGAGATCCTTGCACAGGAGTCTAAATGGTAATCATAAGATGTAGAAAAAATGGGTTGTCTGTCATTACAAGATCTTTGCCTGGGAGACCGTATCAAAGATCATCTGATTTATTCAGCAATCCTTGCTGTTTTGAAGCCTGCCTGGGTTCCTACTAAACCATGACATGAAAGGAGGCTTTTCTGTGTATTTCTAATTGTGCTTTTAAGGTTACAGCTTATATTAGATTCCCTCTGCAGCACAAACAACCCCTGCAGAAGGGGAATTTCAACAGGAAACGCTGCACGTGCTTAACATTGCTCTGGAAGCAAGTCTCTGTCACTCCAAAGGAATTTACTGTAAATCTTATATGCCTGTATAGCAAACATTCATAATAGCGAAATCAAACCTAAAGAGCCAAAAGAGTTTCTTTATAGTCCATTCTTCAAGTCAGATCTGTAGGCAGTATGTTTCAAGTTAGATGAGATGGCTAGAGCTCTGTCAGCTCGTGCTAGCTGAGGATCTGCTCCGCAGCATCACTTCCCCCTTCCCGTGTGGATGTTGGGTGTACGGCAGGGGAGATGGCTTTCAGAAAACGTGTTGTCACCTGCGGGTCACTCCCTCTGCCCCGGGACACGAGGCTGACAAAAGCCCCGGTGTAACTAAGGCGTGGGCTGTGACACAGTGGGAGAGGGGGAATCTGTAGCAGAGCCAGCACGGGAAGCGATCTGGGAGGGGAGAGGCTTGTCTTTGTTCAGCACGCAGCTGCAGCTGTAACACAGCCCCACAGACCAGCAACTGTCATCCTCTCCCTTTGTTTTCAGATCTTTATTGACACAATCCCAAACGTCATGTTTTTCTCTACAATGAAACGACCATCAAGAGACAAACAAGACAAAAATATTTTTGCAGAAGATATTGATATTTCTGACATTTCTGGGAAGTCAGGTTCTGTGCCTGTCAACTTCTACTCCCCACTTACCAAAAATCCAGATGTGAAAAACGCTATAGAGGGAATCAAATACATTGCAGAAACAATGAAATCGGACCAAGAAGCCAGTAATGTAAGGCATTTCTTTGTGCATGATTCATTTCTAGCTTTCAAGTTGCTACAGCTTACTTTTTTGGCAAAATATCCCTGCCTTACAAAAACACTCCAAGCCCTGGTTTGGCTCTAGCAGTGGACAGACTTCTCCCCTTAATGGAGTCAACAAGGAGCAATAAATAATTGTCACAGATGTTAATTGAATATTGGCTTCCCAAAATAATAGAAAAGGAAAAAGTGTCAGTGCTAAGGTTTTCTTATGTGATATGTGAAGCCATAGAGATGGAATGTCTGTGAGTAGGAAACCAGTTTCAAGAACTGTAAGCAAGCTCCAAAACAGATTTCTTCTGTCTCCCACTCAGGCATCTTGCCCCTGTGGTAAGTAAGATCCTGCTGCTTTTGAAAACCCAGGAAGAAAGCCAAACTCTAAAAGACTAGTAGTGTTATCTGGGAAGTGTTAAATGTAACTTACTAATGATATTTCAAATTTTGATAAGGGTTTGTTTTATTCCTGAATACTACAAGTAGTCCCTCCAAATGAAGTATGTCATGAGCTACTCTGACTGACTTTTTCCACATTGCAAGCCAAAGGAAGGATAAAAGCATATAGAGTCACACATGGCAGTGTTCCCTAGGAAAACCTAGCTCTGCCTCCTAGCACATTCAGTACAATTAACCCCTCTTTTATTTCGGCTTTCACAGCTCACACAGCTTCTGCAGGGGTAACTCAGTCCTGGTATCTCACCTTCTTAAGTGGTCATAGACCTGTCCTGTTGAGCTGCAGGCTAGTCTGAAGACAGGGGAGCTCTCTGAGGAAATCATTTGACCCACACTCTTGAAAAGGAGGAGCTTCTTTCCCACAGACAGGATTTACACCACGGTGTTTGTTCCTGTGACCAAATTCCTGGAGCATGTGAAATGGCTCTGGCTGTAGTCTCATGTTCCCTGTGACTCCTTTGCTTCTCTGCAGACAAATTGTTGTCTTCAGCAGGGCTGGCAAGACTTCAACATCTCTGGGCTTCACTTCCTCCTTGGCTTACAAGGAGGGTCTTCAGGTTACCAGCAAATGCCCCCTTCGGAAGTGGAGCCCAGCTGTTTGTGTCATCTGGGCACTATTGATGTATCACTTCCAGGGGGTTTCAAAAGTCAAGTTCCCTAAATAAACTGAAGGTTGTGGCTTCTGAAGGCTATCGCTTCATTGCATTCACTTCTGAACCACCTCAAAACAGTATTCATTATCCGTGTCCTCTAGACAAATTATAACAGCCTCTTGTACTTGTGGGAGAACCAAGGCACAAGCAGAAGGTGCTTTAGGCCAGCACATGTCACTCCTTAAGGTGGAGTTCTAGGGTGGAAATCATGGGCCCTGCTGTACTTGGTGCCTTGCACTCTGCATGCTCTTACTGTGCTGGGTTCCCACCAAAAGCATCCAGTGAAAAGGTACAGAGCGAGTGGTTCATGGTGTCCCACAACTGGAAAAAAAGACTAATGGAGCTACCAAGAAGGTTTTACAAGACATTAGAGTGTATGGAAAGCAGGGATTAGGGTTAAATTAATAGGAATTGCCTAGAGATCCCATGAGAACAAAAAATCAATGGAAGACCAGAAGTCATTTGGGTCAAACTAAGCACTTTGCTTTCAAGAGTTTTAAACTCTCTTTCAGAAGCAACAATTGGCCTAACACTTAAGATTTTCAACCTTTTTTTTAAATGAAATTGTTCTGCAAACTGCCAGGGTTTCTGATTAGTTTAGTGTTGAAACTTGTATTTGTAGGTTGCTTAGGCTTTCTTAACCACTGACCTGCTTTTGAGAAGAAAATGGGCATTTTTTGTGTAGCAATAATGGCACTTTGGGAAGAACCTTTCCCTCCTTCAAGACAGTAAATTACAAGACTGCTGTAACAAACAGGGTTCTGCAGAGATTTTACCATCTCCTTTGTTTCTTTCCCAGGCTGCAGAAGAATGGAAGTTTGTTGCAATGGTGCTTGATCATCTCCTCCTTGGCATATTTATGCTAGTTTGTTTCATAGGAACATTAGCTGTATTTGCTGGTCGCCTTATTGAATTAAATCAGCAAGGATGAATGTCAGCTGGAAACTATTTGCTCCCCTGAACATCTGAAAGCATTGTAACCATCAAAATCTGACCAGTCCCTGAAAGGTTCACTGACAAGAATCAGTAACCACTGGGAAAGAGCAGAGATAATAAAATGTAAGGCTCCGTACTTAGCACTTCTGAGCTGCTGCCCAGTAGCATTTAATTGCCAAAAAGAAACACTTGTATTGCTGGTAAACTTGAATGGCTGTCAGCCAGGTTTTGATCCATTTTACCCTTTATTAAAAATGTTAATGTATTAATAAGACTGTCTGACTTTGAAAGCAACAGATACTATTCCAGTGAAGTCAATAGCATTATAATAAGCTTTAGCTGAGCTGTAAATCTGTATCCAGCTTTGGCATTCAAACGGGTTTTAATACCTGCTCTGTGGCTTTTGTATTAGCCGGGTCACTCCTCTGGTAACACTAGATATAACTATCAGAAATATCTCAAACTCCATGCTTAAGCACTTGATTTTCATGCACAAATCTGAACTGACTGACTGTCACGTATACTCTACCCATAGAAGCTCTTGCTTCAGCAGAGAGGAGAGACTTGTTCTTTAGTGTGGGAAGGATCTAACCTGTTCCTAAGATAATCTCCATATTCAGCCTACTCTGGTCTCAGAAGGTCGGTTTCTACTCTGCATTTGGAGTGATCACTAATGTGGGGGCACCTTCAGCCTTGACGGTGTTTATTTAAACTCAATTCTCTGTTTCCTGAAAACTGTCCCCTGCCCTGCTGCAATACACCGTGAGCATTAGAGTCAGTCACGGCGGCACACGGCTCATTCCCAGGGAAGGTTCATCCCATCCCATCCCATCCCTGGGCTCATTCGCAGGGATCCCAGCCGTGCCTGTGCGCGACCCGGAGCCAGGAGCGCTCCTCCCGCGAGCAGCGCCGGGAGCGGCCCCAGCTGTGCCCAAAAGTTGAGCAGCAGCTCACTCTGGTGGCTGAAGCAAAGCAGCGCTGCCTCTGGCCGAACACCGCCGCACTTTCTTTGTTCCACGTAAGCAAGAAGCCTCTCTGCGTTTCAATAATGCCGTGTGGCAATGCCAGAAGTGCTGCCTCTTCTTCTCGAAAATAAATTTAAAATAGGTGGGGCAACTGCGGCAAGTTACTCATCTTTTCCAGCTGGTTGTCCAAGCCAAGAGCACTGCTTTGCTAACAGCTGTAAACAATTTGTGAGTTTAGTAAAATAACTCTTATTATGTTAATGCTCCACAGAAACGTGTCATGCCTGCAGAGGACAGGCATTTGAAGCACCACAGGGAAAATGAGGCACTTGAGCAACACTCCCAGCATTGCGTAGTGTTTGCTGGACAATGTTTTGGTGAGCTGCTGTCCTAAGCAAACAGTTTGTCTGGGGTAATAGATCGCTTGTAGCGCTCTGCTGCGCTCTTACGCTTTAAAGGAAGGTAATCTTTGCCTCCCTGGATGATCATTAACCCTGTAAGCGAAGGCCAAAGATGTATTGCTGGGCGACACCTCTGCTGACAGAGGGAATGTTAGCTGCAGCTGGGTTTATCTCCGGTGGGAGTTCCCAGCTCCCAGCCCCCGGGGGAGCCACAGCTCCCTGCTCACGATGAGCTAAGCTGCAGCGTAATGGTGCCTGGAACTTAATTTGAGAGCCTCTGATTGGCACTAAAATTGACTAACCAATCCTCTTAGAGCAGCATGTGGTTGAATCTTAGCATTAAAAATAAACATCAAGTAACAAGATTCATGGTGAGCATCCACAGTATCTTTGTTCAGCTTCCCTAAGGCAGATCTGAGTCTTGGCCTCCAAATTCCCTCTATTTGTGTGCCAGAGTGAATGTGTATGTGTGTGCCTGCCTGCCTGCTTCTCCAGCTCTCCTTATACACAGCTAGGTACCAGTGCTTTCCTTCCACTTCATCAGAAAAAGGTTTGAAACTATTTATTCAAAAATTTTCATTTGTGCTTGTTTGACCTGTCTTATAGGCACAGCAAATCTTCTGCCTTTCTGTCACTTTGACTCTTGGTGAAATACTTGTGTCTCAAAAGATGTGACAGCAGGCAAAAATAAATGCTAACAAGTTCCCTTCTTAGGTTGCAGGTTCCAGGTATTGTACTCTGACTCTCCAAACAGGGCTCTCCAAGCATCAAATAAATGCATGTTTTTCTTTTTTTTTTTTCTCTTTGCTTTGCTTTGAATACTTGGACTGTAGCAGCCTGTATTTTCTCTTCCTAGATCACCTTTATGATACATTTTTCTTGCATACCACTTGTATACCACTAAGATCCCCTGTTACCAGTATCTATCTCCTGACAGAATACCCTTACCTACCTGCAGACTGCCTCTTCTCAACTGCTACTGTCCTTTTAATGTCAGCCCCTGCTAAAATAGTAGCTTTGGAGGTTGTAAATGTTCTGTCACAGTCACAGAAAATCTACTGTACATGTGTAAGTATGTGTAGTCTAATGATTTCTCATTTACAGCTCTGTAGCCCCCCTTGCAACCTTAACACTAAACTCTCCTCTCTCCTACATGGGTTGAATCAGCAGCCCCAGGGAGATGACCCTGGATAATACTCTGCAACCCACAGATACATCTCTGCTGCCTCATTGCCTAAAGCAGGCACATTTCAGCCTGGAGCTTCAACTAACAAATCTCATGACAAGCAAAGCAAGAAACAGGCATCACACACTCATTGTTAAATTTCTCTAATAAGTATAAAAAATAATGACATGCAAACATTGTGGTGCTGAAGTAAGCAGGCCTCATTTAAATGAAGGCAGACCAGGGGCATCTGGGTGGGAAGGTGTTGCTTTTATAGTGATAGTACTTGGAGCAGTTAACTGCCATCTTCTTGCTACTAAAGCTGCTTTTGTTCACTTTGAGCTTGTTGGTAACACCATATTTATGTCCTTAGTAGAATAGCTTCCTGGAATGTCTCCATCTTTTTCAGTTTGATTCTCTTTCCAGTTTTCAAACCATTTGGCAGTTAACTTTCCCCTTCCCATCCGTTCAGCTGACCTTAGCTACTTTCTACTGTGCCATGGATATGTTGCTCTCAGAGATGCAGTCACTCCCAAATCTCTTTCCTCTTTGGCACTTGTGCTTTTCAGGAGACCTGACTCTTCTGAGAGGGTTATTTGAATTTTCACAGTCCCTTATCTTGTACCAGCTCCAAGGGAGTGGTTTTACCTCTACATGAGTCTGTAATCAGAACAGGTTGCTGCTCTCCATCGTCACCAGACAGCTGAGCTGAACTCAGTGTCCTTATTCTGTCTCTTCAGCCAGTTGGATCTTGGCTTTGTGAAATGTAGTTGAGCTGATCAAGAGAGAGAACAGAAAAATGACACTCACTGAACTCCAAGCACTTGACTATGAGCTTGTGTATGCCAGGTGTGATCATTCATCTGCCACCAGTGCTTGGGTCCCACAGCCTCCTTCCGTTTGAGGGTTTTTTTAAAAATCAGATTATTGTTTCAGGCAATTGTAAGACAGTTTAAGTACTCCTTTTTTTTTTTTTTTAATCCAGGATATAAGTTGCTGCCAACCTTCCTGCTGTGGCAGTCTCCCCAGAGAAGTGTGAAAGCAGTGTGAGTTTCATCAGCGTGCTGACTCAGCAGTTCCTGTTTCCACAGCTGAGGCAAGCCACAGCGGGTAGGGACAGCAGGGCAAGAGAGAATGTGTAACACAGGACCACATAAGTGCATAAACACTGTGCTGCTGGTGGAAAAAGGGAGTACATTACCTCCCTAAAAGGTTTGTTTTCTGGTATGGTGGCAGGCAAGATATCACCTTTAAAGTCACTGACAGTTTAGCACATCAGGAATGTTTTTGACTTTGGACACTTTTAGAAGGTTGCTGTCCTTGGCTCCGGTCACAAGACCTCACATTTTCACATGTTTACTAATGCTAGATAAATTCTAGCATGGCCTCCAGGCCCCTAGGCATGCTGCTGGCTATAAATTACCTATCTCTTTCTTTTCTTAAAAATTGTGAAACTGATACAAAGTCTCACATTGCACAGATATTGACTTCTAACAAAGCTCTGCAGCACTCATCTCTTTCTGGAATTCAAATCCCAAATAGAGAAAAGGCAGTCATGCACTGCTTTGCAAAAGATTCTCTAAAATGATTGTACTTCAGTCACCGGTAAAGTGTAAGCTATGGAAAAGAGCCAACCTGTAGGCAAGCATTCCATGCTCACTGTGAGAGCCATGCTGAGTCCTGCTGGCTGCAGGTGGGTTATCTACAGCAAGGACAGGACAATTTCACTTGTTACCATGCAACAGGCCAGCCTGACCAGCAGGCAGAAGTCCAAAGGGGTTTGTAGGCTACTGCATCACAGTGATGATAGATCACTCAGTGGATTCCCCATAAAGGGACAATTCTTTCCTAGCAAGGGTTGTCACCATTTCCTGTCATCCCAGCACAGATCTTCCATTGCAGCACATCTTCCCAACTTCTAAAAGCTGAGCAGATCTGTATTAGTGTTTGCTATTTATCCCATATGGAGCCTGGAATAAACACATTACATGGTTTTTCCCCAGAACGTAGACAAGAGGAAACTGCCTCTACGTGACTTTTCAGCTAACCAATGACCCAAATGCAGTTTGCCGTGCTGAGGAACCTCATGTGGATTTGTGACCCTCTTTAGAGAGCTTTGGGACTGTAAAGACAGTAAACAGAGAGTACCTGCAGTTTTACTATCTGTGAGCACTGAAATTTTTGCTTGCAAGCTAATCTACATTGTGTGTACGTGTCAGAAAAGGGTACACATAAAAAATTGTACCAGTGTTTGTGTTTTCTTGTAATGCTCCAAGCATACAATGACACAGAAACAGAGAAATGACCTACATAAAAGCCTGGCAAGGTTTCCAGCCTTCCACTGAAGACAGCACAGTAATGCCATTGCTCTTATGACAGCATGTCTCACCATAATGCTGTGCCTTCAGGCAACTGCTCATCTCCTGGGGAAAACACGAAAGTAAGATCCAGCAGGTTAACTTAGCACACAGGTTACTCAGTCTTTGACCTTGCTGGGACATGTTGCTACAAGTGAATCAAGAGCATATTTCAGTTCTTCAGGACACCTGTCCCTAGCATTTTTATTTTAGATAACAGTGTTATATAGCTGCTGGGCTGGACCATGTCTATGCATGGAGTAAACAGAAACCATCTGAACACCTCCAAAATGTGAAATATGTGAAATCCTACAGAGACAAAAGCATGTGAGATCAATGTTGGCTCAAATAGACACTCAGGACACAGTTGTTGCACTTCAAACTTTGCTCCTGTCTGCACAAGCTACTCCATTACATATACTTGGGCATTTTTCCATCCAAAACCCCAGTGTTGGACATAAAAACATTAACAGAATTTTTCTTTCTAGAAAACTTAGTCAAGCTGAGAGGGAAAAGGGAACACAATCTATTGCTTGCCTGGCAAAGCAATCTCTGCATGAGTTAATTGACGTATGAAACACAAATACCTTCTGGGGCATCCTGCAGAGATGGGTAATTGACCTTCCCACATTTCAGTATACTGCAAACCTTAACAGGGAAAAAGCAAGCATCTCTTTCCCACTGTTTAATTACGGTTCTACTCTACCGTGTGTCCCTGCCTGGTGCCCGGCTATTCCCCAGGCGCCACTACCCCTTCCCCGCTGGCTGCCATCGGGGCCATCGGAGGCAGGTAGGGAACACAAAGCGTGTTGAGAAAGAACTCTGTTGGCAAAGCGAGCCCCGGGAGCAGGGCCGGGAGGAGCGGGGCTGTGCCGAGGGCAGTGCGGGGCGGCCAGGCCGGCACGGACACCAGAGCTGCCCCTGCGGTGAGGGCATGGCCGGGGAGGCTTTGAACGGGATGTGTCCTCGGCAGAGCCACCAAAGTCACAGTTCAGGCCGTTGGCACTTGGGGACCTGAACCCATCTCCCTGTAAGAGGGCCGTCAGTAACTCTGACTGGTATGAACTCCCACTGGGCAGCGGGCACAGAAAGATGGGACAGGGCCATCACCGGCACCCCGCGCCACCTGGGCAGGAGCACCCCACGGGGAGCCCCACCCCGCCGGCCGGGCCAAGGGGCACATGAGGGAGGCAGGGGCGGCCCGGCCGGGCCCTGCTCTGCGGGGCCGGGGCATGTGCGGCGGCGCGGGCGGCGGGGGAGCGGCGCCCCAGAGCCGCGCCGCGCCGCNTCGGCACCCCCGGCCCCGCTGGACGAGCGCCCTGCGGGTACAAGGGTCGGGAGCCGAGTCTCGCCTCGTGCCTGTCTGCTCTTTCTCTCTTTTCTTCCAGACTGCCCTGTCTCGGGCTGGACGCGTTCCTCCTGCCTCCCGAAGCCGTGCTGGCAGGCTGGGATCCCTCCCTGCTTCCCCTCGCATTCCCGCTTCCCCCGGGTTGGGCGCGTGCCCGCGGTGGCTGCTGGCGCTGGCCTCTGGGCGCAGCCCCCGGCCCCTCTCGGCAGCTCGGACCGCGCTTCTGCCCGAGTCGCCAGGGAGGTGCCTGGTGGCATCCTTGGCCATCTCTGCTGCTGTACAGCCACGGCTGGGAAATGCTGGCTGGCATGTCAGGGTGGGGAGAGCCACGCTGGGGCTGTGGCTCGCGCTGGAGCCGTGGCACACACCGCTGCCTGCCCGTGTGGCACCCACACAGGGCATCGTTATGCTGGTCACACACGCAGGTGTTTGCTGCAGCCTCCCTCAAGTGCACTCATCTGCAGCGAATGTTGAGGTGGACCGTGTAGTTAGGCTTTATGGTGGAGTCAACAAAGCACGGCTCTGCCCTCTGAGCTGGCTCTTGGGGACTTTTTGGAAGGAATCAACTTAGGGAACGTCAACTAACCAGTCTCCAAGCTTTAGTTTGTCTTGCACTTTGTTTGCCTCTGCTGCTCTAATGGCTGTGGTTCATCTTCTAATGAGCACCTTCTGGAGTGCAGGGCTGTGTGCCTTCTCAGAGAGTAGGTTTTCCTCAGCTACCATGTAACCTGTTTGAGCAGCCTCTCTAAAACAAAATGATAACAGCACTTGTCTCTGGCACTGAGGTGTGTGTGCTCAGGAACCCACCATGAGGTACTTCTGAATTACTCCTGAAGTGCATTCTCAAAGACAGGGCTGTAATAAGCAGCTACTCTCAGTTTTGTCCTCCTGGGGATGGGCAGTGTGTTTTGCTTCTCATTCACACCCTTTTCAACTCTGTCAACCTTCCCGTCTGTTTCTTCTGTCCACTACCTCTTGCAATCCCAGTTTGGGAGGATGGTGCAGAGACCCAGGAGGCCACGTAAAAAAGAAAAGGTCCTTTCAGAGCCTCGGCTTGGGAGCCTTGTCTTCAGAGAAGGTGGGAAGCATGGCAGCACTTTTTCAAGTGCTGTAAAGCACGAGGCAAGCTGAGCTGGCATGTACTTTCCCCTCTGCTGCGAGGGGAAGGAGCAGATAAGAAGGAAATACAGCTGTTCCAGAGCATTTCTGTCCTCTGTCCAGCCCGAGCACGGGAGGGGGAAGGACAGACGCAGAAAGGGAGATTCAGGAAGAGAGTATGGGAGGTTGGGGAGGGGCGAGGGGAGGAGAGGAAAGCTACAAAAGGAGAAGGAAAGCTCTTTACGTATGCACAAATGATATTTAAAGATCTGTTTAGCTAGAGCGAGAGCAAATAGCCTAAAATTATGAGATTGTTTCTCTTGAGTCCCTGTTATTGTTTGTCCAGAAAGTGCTGCTTTTCATTCCTCAAATATTATGTGTGTCTTTCTGCCTCACTCTTCTAGGCTCTTCAGCATCCTCTGACCTCAAGCTGAGCAGGACATTGCCCTTAGCATCTGCCTGTCAAATGTGTGGTTCTCCATGTTGTACGTGAAATGATTATTCCCATAGTTGGTTAAGGCGAGTTTCCAGGGAATGTGAAGCGAGAGGCACGCCAGTTCCTGTGGCTGGCCTTGACTGGAGTGCAGGCATTTTGGGACAGGGGCTGTGCCTGGAGGCTGTGGTTATCCTTGGCAGCTTGGGGATTCCTGCCTCTGCTCCTGTCCCTCCCACCCTTCTCTTACGTCTCATTGCTGCTCACCTGTTCCTCTGCCTGTGCTGCAGCTGCTTCAGCCTCTCCCAGTTATCTGTGGGGCTGTGCTGAATAGCTCACAAGTCTGAGCAAGGGGAAGAAGAGAGAGCAGGTACTCCCTTGTCTGTAGAGAAGTTCCCTCTCAGCCCTGTGCTGGCTCTCCCCTGCATCCTGCTTTTGAGGTCCCTCACCCCAACAACTGGGAATTAAAGCAGTTGAAGCTCTCTAGCTAATTACTGCTGCTGCCTTGCTATTTCTTCTGAAAGTGCACTTTTAACTTGCTCCAGGATTAGTTTACTCTCTGAATGGCATCAGGTAGTAAGGTACTGTCTTTGGAGGCTGCATGGCTACGAGACCACTAAACCCTAAACCTTTTTTTTTTTTAAGTGGAAAACCCAGTTACCTACCCCAGCAGGGTTTCACTGCTTTTACCTGTGTAGTACAGACAGAACTGAAAGTGTGCATCTAAGAAAAGGTATTAGCTATGGAAAGAGCAATTTCCCACCTGTGATAACAGTATGACCTTTACATCTGATGACCTCCAGACCCTGAAAAGGCCACTGAGAAGCACTAGCAATGCTAATCCCTTTGAGAAAGCAGCATGCTGCAGTATTTCTGTCCATTACCTACACTGCATAAAGTTCTAACAGCTATTTAGTTTTCTACCCTGTTTGTGTAAACACCCATCTGCGTTGTGGGGAAGAAAAGAGTGTGTGTTGGTGTTGCCTGACAATTGTGACATGACAGGAAGGCGTAGGCTTCCTTGGGAGCACATGTATTGTTGATGGCGTGCATGTACAATTTAGTGGAATATCTTTATGCAGCAGCTTTCAGAAATGTTCTGTGCTTTTAACTGCCTTGAATCTTCATCTGGTTAATGGATTTATGTATAGAAACCATATGAAATAATGATGCAGCAGAAGGGCGGGTTTCTTTAGTTTATGCTTTTGCCAAGGTAAACATATCTTAATTATGGCTTCTTCACAATAATGAAGTGTTATCAAAATTCAAATCTAATTAAATACTTCTGTGTTCTTTCTACTGATTTCTCTTATTCTTGACTCCAACACTTTCTCATTTTCTTCATCTGGTGCACTCTAATATTTGGTCTGTGGGATCTGTTATAAAAAGGACTGTTTACTGTCTTGGTTCAGAATCCGTGGTGCTAGCTGTGTTTGAGTAGGGGTGTGGAGAACCAGTATATGGGGAGATAATTAAATTCTGGGATGGTAGAACAGATTTTGGTAGTACTGAAGAAGTGGTTACTGTAAGTAGCCACAAATCTTCAAGGCAGCTGTCTGTCCTGTGTGCAGTTAACACCTACTTGTTTAGCTCCTTACTTCAAAGAGGTATGTGAAAACCTGTTATTGAATAATAACTGCTGAACTGTTAGTTGGCAAATAGCCCAGAAAAGGCATTACTAAAAAGTAAATTTAATAAAGATGTCTATAATCATGCTTTAGTAGGCAGCTTTATTTAAAGTGATTTGTGTGCTTGTGGTGACCAGTATGATAGCGTAGTGTTCTCATGAAGCACCAGGTACATGTGTGCATATGTCTGGGTATCTGAAGAGGGGAAAGGAGCAGTAACAAACTGTTTACTACGTTAGTACTCCGTTGTGATGATCTGTGAGGGCTGTGTCACTGCTGCTGAGCTGAGAGTGAAATATGAATAGTAAAAAGGTTATTTTTTCCAGTGGCAATAACCCTGAACATCAAGGCCCTGAAAGGTACTGGAGTTGCTCTTCATCCTTGCAGGCATACAAGTCTGCAAGTGCAGCTGTCCTTGGGCCTCATCCAACACAGTTCACAAAGATCAGGCAAGAGTGTCTCTAAGGCTGGAGACGCAAGTGGCGGGGGAGAAGTTTTGTCTAAATCGGAGAGATCAAAGGAGTTGAGAATAGAAAGATTTTCCTAATTCCTGGAAGGAGATAAACGGGAAGCGCAGGGAGTAGTTTGAGAGTCTGTTTTGTAACACTTAACTCAGCCATAACTTCATTAGTGTTGTTCATTTGGATCCAATTACACATCAGTATGCTTTGGAGTTAAAATGTATAGTTTTGTAATTCCTTAAACTACTAATGTTGTAGAAGCAGAAGTTTCTACATTTTAATGTGTTCATGTGGCACCACTCATCTTTGATCTGCTCAGTGTATGTATGTAGCTCCCACCATTTCCTTCTTGGGATAAAGCCCATGAGAAGGGCCCTCCTGTGTGCCTGTGCATGCTTTCATGAGAGCCCTCTTTCTGTTTGTGCTAAGCTTGAGCACATAACTCTTGCTGGAGAAACTACAGGATATTCTTTAACGGGAAGTAGTACAGATGTTAAAGTAAATGCTCTTAGCAGCTTTGGTGAGCCCAAAATAGCTTCTGCATGTTTCTCTTATGATAAGTTCAGGAAAGGGGGTGATTCCCTCTTCTTCCCTCTCTGTAATATTTTGAGTGCTGAAATCCTCTTGCCATGAAGAGCAGGCAGTGTGGAGCAGGCTCCTCTGTATTTTTATGGGCCCTGACTTAACAGGGCCAGAAGTGAGCCCTAAACAGAAATTGCATTCCTTGGCACAGTGTCCTGCTTCCTACAAAAATTTCCAGTAAGGTCCTTGGGGGGGGGGGGGG
>VXAX01006527.1:83059-121502 GCA_013399835.1 Leptocoma aspasia | reverse complement strand
TTTTTTTTTTTTTTTTGCCTTATCGGTCATGTTCACAGGGAGTTTTAGTACTAAAGAAAAATGTAGTGCATTGACTTTTTCAGAAACCTAGAAAATTTGATCTGGAAAAGAATTTGGTGAAATAAAGACAAGAGCTGCAAAGGAAATTTTTAGAAAGTGATGTTATTCCCAGTTAGTCGCACAACATTAATCTCATATTTTTTAAGAGCAGAAAATAGCAGACAAAGCTGTATACTGAATCCAAGTTTGAATCTCTCTTTGTTTAAAAAAAAATCACTTTAAAACTGTTAAAAATCTGGAAGCTAAGAAGAACACAGATCAGCATTTTAGAGAGTATCATGGAAGGAGTTAAGCTGTGAGTTAACTGCATCTGTGTTTCAAATCCAAATGCTACGAACAAGGCACCATTCAGATCTTCAGTTAGAAGTTATGCTGAATCCGTTAGGCTGCATTTTTTTGAATTCTGTTCAGAGGAGAAAAAAGAAAATCATGTCAGATGAAAAAAAATCATTACTCTTGTTTTGGTAGCTTGTTTTTTGAGTGATGAAGTAGGATTCTTTTTTTTTTTTGTCTAGCACTTACGCAGGTCATCTGCTAAGTATTAGCAGCTGTGGAACTGTGGTGTTGCATAAGCATAACTAAAAGTCAGTGGAGCCTTGCACCATTCTGCAGATCTGTGCATTGCTTATTCTCCCCAACAACAGATCAGTTTTGTAGCTCAGTTGACGCAAATCCCTAAATGTTAAGAGGGCATCAGCAAGCATGGCAAGTTGGGAAATCCTTTAAGTCGTAGAAATCAGATAGGATAATGCATTATTTTATTGTTGCCACAACCTGCTGTCCAATTAGACATGTGCCTTGGTGTTCTGTGAAGAGAGCTGTGTCAGAGTAATGCCCTGGAACAGCTGAGCCTTCCAGCTACATAAACCTCATTTGTCTGGGCAGCTTTGCTTGGAAGATGGTTATGGGTGCTATGCCTGGCTGCTGTGGAAGCAAGACAAGTGTGAGTGCTCACAAATGTATCCCAGATTAGCCATGCTTAGTGATATGGCTGAACACAACACTCTCTTTCTAAGCATTAGAAAAGGCATCTTTACATGTATGGGGCTGAGAGCCTGGAATGTCTTGGCAAGGGAGATACCTGCAGTGCACATGTGAGGGTGTTGGCAGCAGCAGCCCAAGGCTGGCAGGTCCAGCCTCTGCCCCCAGGTTTATGGTACTGGCTCAGCACATTGCAGGATTTGGTTAGCAGGGTACGTTTGTTCCCACTGAACCTGAGTTTACAGAGAACTTAACCTCCTGTGGTTCTGACTTCGAAGTCATAGAATATGTAATGAATTTTCTGATCCAGACTCTGGCTTTTTCAGGGATTTTTTTTCATCTTGTCTTTTCTTTTCCTGGTTTAAAGATCTCCACAGGCAAGAAAGACTCTGAAAAGGTGAGTACAGTGTTATCAAAATACGATCCTTATAATACTTGCTCTTGGAAATTAAGGTAAGATGAGTTTCAGCAGATAGTGTCCCTCTAGAAGAGTCCATGCACCTGGTGGCTCAGAGCTAAGCCCTGTCCCCTCTTTTAAGATTGCAAGAGGAGTTTGGCTGAGCTCCATTTTTTCCCCAACCCTTCTATTTTTTTTCTCTTTTTTCCTTCCTCCCCCGCCCGCCTTCCCTGCCATTTTTGAAGCAGTGATATGAACAGTTAAATGAGGGTTCTTCCCCAGATAAGTGGTGTTTCTGCTGGGAGCAACAGGTGGTGCTTCATTAGCTCCCCTCACCAGCAGGCTCTGGAAATGGTGGGACCTTTAGCTGCGCTCAAATTGCCTTGGTCTCTGAGGAAGGCTGCAGGTGCTTGGAGGCAGATTGCAGCTCCAGTTGAAGTAGCACTCCAGAGCTGCAAGTGTGGCATGGATCAGGAGCCTTCCTTTTGGAGTAGTCTGAACAGGATGGTAGCTGTTTGTAACTAGCAGCAGCTGGGTATCTGTTGAGTAGAAAGACGTGGAGGACAAAAGTATATGGTGGTGAGGAGAAGAGAGGATTGCTTATTCCTCACCTCTTACCTGTGGAAAGATTCCTCAGCTGGTAATTAAAGGGTACTGTGCTTTGATGCTCTTTTGGTTCAAACAGGGACAGCATTGGCCATGTAGTACTGAGCTCTACTGTCCTGTCTTCAATTTACTCCAACTTATCAGTCCTCCCTTGACCATCACATCAGTCCTTGCTCTCCTCATGTCCTGATTACCCAGCACTGACTGACCTACTTTGCCTAACATATTCCCAAAACTGTTTTTCTGGCATAGGTATGCAAAATAGAGAATTTTCACTGTTACTTTCACATTTGGAATTACTGAAGACAGTTTTCAAAGGAAGTATTAAATGTAAACCAAAAAGACTGCTGTGTTGTGTATGTTATAAGTAAAGAAGGCACTTGCTCACTATAAGTGGGCTTGCATGACTCAATGTAGTGGTGTCTTTATATGGATCTCTATTTGGTCAGATGCTCTTTCATGTATTTTATATGACTGTATGCCTTGTCTTGCTTTTAAGACCCCTGAGATAGGGAATGTATTTGAGCAGTGCCCTGTAGAATGCAGTTTCTATTCCAATGGGATGAAACGAAAAATCAAAGGATAGCAATGTGGTAGTATCCATGGGTGATTATTTCAGTTTCAGAAAGAATGCCATTCATGTGAGGCACACAGGCAACACCTACCAGTATATAATTGTTTATATCTGCAGGTTAATTTTAAACTATTCCAGACCATTACTACTTTGAAACAGAAAAAGATATTCCTTTAAAGTACAGCTTTTCCAGTCAATAGTCTTGATGGCATCTTGGAATCTGAAACTCTCAAATGGCAGCAGGCAGCACCAAACCTTTGTTTTAATACTAGGCAGAAACAAACCACAAATAATTATCACTTGGAACTTCCTACTGTATTTTCAAATAAAAGTTCCTCATTTGATCTTAAAAGGTGACATATGGAGGGATAGCATAATTGCTTCATGGCACAATTTACTTGAAATAGGTTATTCTTAATTGAATTGATCAGTGTCCCTTGGGTATAAATGAACTCATGTTCTTATCTCATTTGAAATTAAAACTAAACCAGATAATGCTTTTCAAAGTGAAACATGTTACTCTGAGGAGTTGCTGCATACTTACAGTTACTTGTACCCTTAGGTGGAACTAGAGCAATATTTATTTTTTCATTTAGTGGTTATCCTTTTTCAAGCAGCTCTCTGCAGGATCAGTGTCTCCAAGTTTTATTATAGCTTTTCCCTTTTTTTTCATTTGTGCATCCTTTAAAAAAAGTGTGCATGCTGACTGGTGTCAAGAGGAAGACAAATTAACTTGAGCTGCTATAGGGAACTAGAAAATGAAGTGTTCCATAACTGACAAACAGCTTGAGATGACTGGACAAGTTCCCTCTTTATTCATCTAAAATGTGCCAGTTGTTTAGCAGAACATCCCTGATAATGTGAGTGAATTGCAGGGTAAAACCCAGTTGGATGTCATCATGTGCAGTACTTAAATGAGAACACTGAGGGATTTTGTGTTTCCAAGGGAAAGAATTGTCATTGTTGTCTTCTGTTTTGTGTCACTTGAAGTTCCCCAAGAAAGTTTCCTCTTAGGAGGAATAATGGAGTTTATAGTAAGAAGGGTTTATGACTGCTCTCTTTTATTTGAAAGCTTTTGTACTTCTCAAAAAAATGTTTGTTCACCATCCGCTCACTAATTGGCCAGACTGAGGAGGCATTAAAGAAACCATGGAAATTATACCACATGATATCTAATACCACAGCATTTACAGCTTCCAAGGCCTTTGCTCCAGGCCATCCACTGTGAGATACGGACAGAAGCAAATAAGAATATAATGGGAAAACGTGCAAGAAGGGAAAGTAAAAAAAAAAACAAACCAAAACCAACCCAAAACTGTATTTTCACTTTTTTCCCTTTAGATAGAAATAAAGAAATGTTCCACTGCCATTTCTTAATGAGGCAAGGTTTTATGCTCTAGGAAGTGAGAACAAAGATACACAAAAAAATCACTCTGAGCTACCAGAGGCAGTGATAGATGTAACCTGGGCCCAGTCCTACCCTTGATGTGTGGTTGCTGTGGAAGATCAGTGCTGAGATGACACCAGTGGAGCAAGATTACTTCAGACAAGGTCAGGACAGCATTTTCCAGGACTTCCCTCTGAGCTATTTTCTCTTGGGCTTCTTGTAGAAGCTTTCTTTTCTTGTCTGGTCCATAAGAATATCTATTATCCAGATATTAGATAATATAACCAGAATGGTTATTTTATCTAATATCTGCTGGTTATTTTTACAAATCACCATTTTGAAGGTAGGATGACTCTGTCTTCTGCTCTAAAGCCCCAGTGCCCTTGACATCTTTGCTTTACAGTTTTGCAGGGTCACTTATGTTTTGTGCTGGGGAGGAAAAAACCCAGATTATCTGCAGGCTTGTTTGGTGCGTAAACCTGAGTTCTGTCAAGTGGTGTTGTCAAAAATTGGAGTTTAAATTTCCATATTAAGTCTGGCATGTGCAGGTTCTGGTTTCTTCATTTCTCAATGGAACATGTGACCCCTGCTATCGCTGTCATTTCCTCCAACATGCATTGGATCAGGATTTCAGACCCTGTCACCAGGGAATAATGTCTGGTATAGGACAAGCGTAAAAGAACTTTTAAATAGTTCTTAGGGGTATAATTATGGAAATAGCCTTTGGGACAGCCAAGTGTCTTCAAAATCCAAATTCCCCAAAGTGATACAAAGTGCTGGCTTTGGCATTTGAGGCTGAGAGAATAGTCCTTGTCCCATTTACCAGCAAAAAGCCCAAAGTTAACTATGTCATGAAGTTCACTTAGATCCAAACTAGTAACATCATGAAACATCAAGTAGTTATATACAGCCTGTATCACAGCTGGTGCAGCCGAGCCCCTGCTGGCAGCATGAAGTGACAGGGAGCAGGTGAAGAAACACCTTTAGACTCCCACAGTGCATGGGGATGCTTTGAGGCATTGCTGAGAGAGAGCCAGGAGTATCAGCTCACATTTCATCCTCCATAAGGAACTGTGCTGGGTCTTCTGGGACTTGGCCCACAGACCAACTGGAACCATTGGGCTCTACCAAAATGCCCGTGACTAATCTTTCCTACCCAAAGGGACCCATGTTTTCAGGCCAAGCAGGAGGGGTTTTAGGAGGTCTTTGCTGCTTTCCTTTGTGTTATTCTCTTAGGTCACTGCTGTGGTACAGCCTCTCAGGAAAGCCAGCCAGCTCTGCTGAAGAGTCTAGAAATTGGACTGTAAGGCATTTCTACTCTTTAGCAGCAGCCTTGCTTCAAATTACACAGTCTGGGGTTTCTGTTGAGCATAGGTAATGCCCTTGGAGCCATAAGCCATAAACTTAGCTGCAAACTTAATTTTTCAGTTCTCTACTATATACTTGACCTTTTGCTAGTGGGAGAGGGAAGAAAAAACAAAACACATGTAGAGGTGGATGCAGACAGATGATTACATGTTCAGTTATAGTTGTGTGTTGAACTTCTGTTAATGAGGGAGACCAGGTGCCAAGCTGTTTTGAGCCAGAATATCATACTGCTGCCTCTGCTTTCAAGCTCATACCTCACATTTGGGCTGTCCTGACTGTCAGTTCCCAAGTGTGCTACAGGAATTTGCATCAGAAGTCCAGCTCCTTGTATTTGTCTGGCTGTGGGAACATAGAATGCTCACATACCCTTTTGAGATAGGAGGTGCTGGTTTGTCTTGTGAGTGCAGTCTTCTGATAACTGACTCAGTTTCAGCAGTTGATGAAACCAGGTTTTTATGAATGGCAATATAGGGTGTTTTATTTCTAAATCAGCAGTTTACTCTCTAAGCCAGGTGAGCTGTGACTAAACATTGTTTTCTGTCAGGTTAAGTGTAGTCTTTATGCAATCAGTTGGTAACCCCACATCTGCAAGACAGAAGTTCCTGCTCAAAATGGCATTGCATGACTTCCATGCTGAGAGCCATCATGAAGCAGTCAGATTGTCAACAAGGATTGAGGCTGTTCCCTGATGGCTAATGAGTGATCCTTTTGGGCCAGTGATGGGCATGGTGGTGTGAGCAGTCTTGCTTGGATGTGTCCCATGAGGCTAGCCGTCACATGTAGGTGAGATGTAGGATTTCACAACAGGGCTGAGTTTTTTCCACTGTAAGGAGACAGAGAATGTTAGTCTCCAAGGCTGTTATCTGGATGCTTTTCGTGGACTCTGCAATTCTCTGTCACTTATTTAACTACTGCTCTCTGAAATCACAGTGGCAAACTCTCCTAATTCATAGTACTTGCACAGATAATTAAATGATAATATGATATGCAGTGTATATACATATTCATATGCTGAGCCTCCCTTTCTCCTGTGTTATTTTTTTGGGAGAATATAATTGTCAATAAATACCAATGAAACACAAGGACATGGTCTGATCTTGTGCATCACCTCATCTTGCTCACCTTATTTGGATATAGTTCAAGTCAGTATGAGATTGCTGGCACTTGTAGCTAAGCAGAGAATAAAATGTCATCTGTTATGCAGCAGAGAAGTGGATTCTATTTTATAATTACCCAGCGACTATGCATAGACGTCCATCTGTGGCTATATTTGGCATCCAGTTATTCCTGATGTGGAATATACCACCCATGGGAAGAATGCAAGAAATGGACTAAAGTTCCCAAAGATTGGGACTTGCTTTTCTTTTAAAAAAAAATTAAGAGGGTGTGAGCTTTGGCTAGGAGGTTCAGAATGTAAAGGGGAAATAAACTAAGCATCAGTAACAGCTTGAAATTGTATGGCCTGTGTCAGATAAAAAATTGCTCTTATCAATGAATATTGTTTTTGTGGCTTTAAAATGTGTGGTGTTCTGGTAGATCATGATTTCTAAGGTGTAGATTTGTCTAGCTTTATTTGCATGTACATATATGTATCCAGTATATATATGTACACAGATGTTGATGGGAAGTTTGAATGTAAAATATTACTCAGATTCAAGTGTGATCTTTTAAAACTGGTTGATTTTTTCCTACTGAAATAACCAAGTATATAAAAATTTGTCATCAAATTTTCAGTTGAATACTTTGAAAACTTTCTGACTCACGTGAATAGCTGAAGACAAGTTGCTCAATAATAAATATTTTAACTTTGCCATCATAGCAGTGCTTATGTATTGAGAAAAGGTGAAGCCTAGGCATGCCATTGGAAAAGTATGGCAAACACTGCTCTAGGAAAACAGATTTTACTGGATAAAAAGTGTTGAAAATAGTCTTTGGAAAGATAACATAGGTTGTTTCTCTCTTGATTGACCTGCTAAGTAAGTCCATATTCTTTGATAGGGCCAAAGAGCTTGTGTCCCAAGCTTATTGTATAAAAAAGCTACAAACTAAGAAATCAAGCTTTATGTGAAAATAAGTATTGGAAGCAACAACCAGCACTCTTACTTTTATTAAAACTTCCTTTCTGGTTCCTGAGAACATACTAAGGCTATTAGAAATATGTACAATGATCTGAAGGGACTTTGACACAAATAGAGTTCTCATGTTAGAAATATATCTGATTACATATATATGTGTAAATAATATATATGTACTGCAGAACTCTTTTTCAGGAGTCTGTTAATGTCTGTGTTAGAGGAGCAGGGAGAGCAAGTAACTTTGAGAGCAAGGTTTGTCAGTTCAGCAGTGTTTACTCAAGTCAAGAAGTACATAGAAATTTCTAGGCAAAAAGTACATTTTCTTAGGAATGGCTTTTATTTATGTGGCTGTCCTCTGAAAGGACAGCCTGTGGCTAAACCCAGGAGTGATAGCTGAAAATGTAATTTCATATGCACATAGCACTGTGTCAGGGGCTTTGGCCCAGAATTTGTTGAGTTGGGGGCCAGGGGCGAAGTTCACTGTTTTCAGACAGGACTGGAACAGTGTAAAAACTCTTCATTTTCCACATAGACACGACTAGAGAGTGGCAATCTGCCAGAACATTTTTGATCATCGGATTTTGTTCACATTCTGGAATAGGGAGAAAATAGATTCCCTGGTTTATCTGGTATGATTCTCCCCACCCCCAAGGAATGTGTTAATATTTCATGATTTCGAAGAAATGTAGTGGGCAACATTAAATATTTACATCTCTCCGAAGTCCCACGGATGCCACCAGGATACCTAGCTCTACATCACACATGCTCTAATTCACCCCAAACACCCACTGTTTACTAATCTTCAGCCCCCGTCTGTGCCGATAATGAGAGAGAGGAAATGGAAACAGCAGGGATTATATGCTACTGAGAAGTCCCAGTTTCTGGTTGTAATTCTTTCAACAAACTCTTGCCGACTGTGCTCCTGCTTTGAAGTTTGAACACCTCTGTATTAGTGCTTGGCCCTGGTGATTTGGCTGACAGATCTGGCCTCGGTTGGTTTATTTGTGGTTGCACACAATGGTTTACTCTTGCACTTGCCTGCGTTGTGCCTGCTCAAAGTTGGGGCAGTACAGATTGTTTTGCCCGAGCAGTGAGATGTTAATTGCTCAAATTTGCTGGTGACAAGTTCCAGATAGAAAACAGTCCCCAGCATATCCATATCCATGTTCTGTCTGTGTGTATAGTCATAGACATATTGGTGAATGGGGTGAGTTTCCATATAGTGAATAAACAGGACCCGTTTTTATAAGGCAAGAAGTATGTGTTGGTTTTGAATGCCGGATTTCAGCTCTGTTAGTCTGGATCATCATGTCCAGTATACTCAGATGTGTGGATTGTGCAAGTTTCTAATCTAAACCAAAAACTTCAGAGCCCATGATTGTGTCTTATCCCCATAGCACAGGACAAGCAAATAATTTGTGTAAATAGCTTTACATCAATGTCTATTAACGTCCTTCTGTAGCTTATCTGTCAGGCCACTGTGCAACTTATTGCTGCTGGGGTGGTCCTTTATTCATAAGCACTGTTTGATCTCATGGCAAGTGAGGGGAAGTCAATTTATGGCTTTAAAAGCAACTTGTGCCATCTGCAGGGTTACTAACACATGTCTCCATTAAGTACCCAGGTGTACATAAAGGAGAGCTTCAGGTATGCTTTCCACTCAGAAGCTAAAGGGATGGTTTTGTCTTGTCTATGTATGTATATATATGTGTGTCTGTGTGTAAGGTGAGACATAGCATTAGTTGCAAGTGGTTGGCTTACACAAGATGAGTGCCAAAAATCCCTGTTGGAGCTTTGCTCCTCTGAATGGTGCCAGCCAACAGATTCCTCATCTGTTAGAAGGATGGAGAAATAAACGTTTTGTTTACAGGGGACGGAATTTACAGGCTTCAGATGTTTCCCTTCTTGTCTTAGTGGTCCACAGTCAGAGTTGACAAATGCTCTGGTGTCAGTGGTGACTCAGCAAACCCCGCTGTGCGAGAGCTCTGTGGACATGGTGAGTCCCCCGGTGTCACACATCTGCCTTTGCTGTCCCTGCAGTGCCTCTCCATGGCCCCACTGAAGGGCATGCAGCACTCTGAGCTGGGCTGGAGCAGCACCCTGGGAGGCTGTTTGCTTTGGGCGTGGATTAAAAGTGTCTGCTAGGCTGCTGCGAGTTACCTGCTGGGTGAGCAAATTCCTCCCATCTTGAACAACCCCAAATGTCTGGAGGGGATATAAAAGTATATTTGCCCCACCAGCAACTCTAAGCAGAGCTCTGGCACAGTCTAGATCCTCACAGAGAGGTTGACACATTAAAAGTGACTTTGTAAAAGTAGCCCCTTCTTAAAATGGAGAGAAATAACCCATCTCTTGTGAGAGATCCAGGCTGTGTGAAAGCTCCTGGGGGAGCAGCTGGCTGAGGACAAAGAGGCAGTGTGCTGAGAGCAAGCATGGCCACTTCCTGAACTCTTCAACTTCCCCTCAGCGCCTCTGGAGCTCAGGGTCCGGCGTATCATGTCTCTGTGTGCTTACTGAGGGGAAAATGCTTAAGCTGCATGAGCCTCACAGTGCTCTCAAGTGTCTTCCAGTGTAAATAATAGCTTGGCCATTTGGCCCAAAACCTTCAATGGGGGCAGAGCAGGTGCATCTGCAGACATGTGTTTGCACATGCTTTCCTGCTACAGCTGCATGAGCTTAGAGGTGTGTGCACAAGAAGGGGGTGTGTGTGTGAGTCTCATGCAAAAGCGTCCATTTTATGGGCCAGTTTGTTGGGGGTTTGTCAGTCATGCATGTATTTCCTTTTGCACGAGTGTCCTATGCATGTTTACATATAAAATACTTGCATCTTTTGTTAGCTGGGGGTAATTTGTTTAATGCTTAGCTGCTGCTAAAGCGTTAAAGCTGTAAATTCTGTTGTTGCTGCTCCTTTGCCAGAGGTCTCACATCTCTGTGGATAGGAGGGATTCTCAAAACCATTGTTACTCCATTTCCAATTATTTTAACCCACTGATATGAATTACTGGATCTAGTTTGGCTCATTTGATTGTAATGAACTAGTGAGCAGTGGTAAGAAACCCTGAAGCAGCAGATGGGAATGTAATCCCTGGCTGGTGGTCACCAGGAGGCTGCTCACAACATTGATGTCTTCATCTGGCACAGTTTAATTATAAAGGTGACATTTTAGTGGAAACCTCTTAATTTATGTAGAAATTGCATAGAATTCATCTGCCCATGGGCAAAGAAGCAGCTCCGATTGACTTGCTCTGGGTCTCTCACTGTAGCCATGGTTTTGTGTGACAGCCTGGATAGTGGCAGAGCCAGCTTCCTACTAGCACTTATCTGGTTTTGCCTGAAAGTGAGAAAAGAGGGGAAAAAAATCTCATGAGCTTTTGGCCACTAGATCAGCTCCTCAGGGTGGTCCATGGCACAGGCTGTGGAGCCACTGTGCCAAGACGCTTGAGGCAGCTGTGGGGTCCAGTGGGAGAACTGAATGGTGGAGGCAGGACAGCCATGAATGAGTCTTGCTGCCGAAAGATTTGCATCCCAAATTTGCAGCATCACTGTCTCTTTACTCTCTTCCTGCCTTCAAGGTTTTCACATTCACACTTAGGTACAGCTAAAGCAAATATGTGCCCCAGCAAATCTGTGCCTTTGCAGTCAGTCTGTAAGGGACGCTCTCTGGGTTTGTAACCCACTGCTTTCACACAGGCCTTGCCAGGCTGATCAGTCCCCCAGGCTGTTGTTATTTCAGCTCTCACTAAATAAAGGAATGTGACATTTATCTTCACCCCTCCATTAGCTTGATTGATGAGTTTTTAGTGTCTTCCACAAGGAGCATCTTCCAGCAGAGCAGTATCTCCTTGCTGACTCTGGTGTGACCATTCTGCCTCTACTGTGACATGGTAGTCTTCAAACTTTATCTCCAGACTGTGTCAGTATTCTGCTGGTGGTGCACTTAGGGTTAGATTGCCTTTCCAAAATTCATGTGTCTTTAAAAAAAAAAAAATCTGATAAAGCACCACCTATTGAATAGTCCTGTAAACATAGTACTCTAATCCAGGACTTTACTGCCCTTCCTTTTGTGACATATGTTCACACCTGTTTGCCCAGTGCTAGATAACAGTATGTGGATGCACACTGCTACAACTGAGAAGATCTCTACTCTTCTAAAGACATAAAGACATAAACTACTTTTCATGGGACTAAAACTTCTATTTATTGTATTCAAATGAAAGTATTTCTGAAAATTGCCACTCTGAACATTTGATAAACAAATACCCTTGAACTGAAATTTCCCACGCCTGCAGTGTAATTACATTCTCCACTACTGCATGTTTCCCCTTTAAAAGAAGGGCGGGAGGGACACTGAGCATACTGTGGCAGAATCACATTCAGCATTTGGTATTAATATATAGTACAAAAAGGTCCATTGAATCATGGAGTGACTCAGAAGGCAGTAGAGGAGGGCTTTTTGGCTATGCAGAAATGTCAGTGGTTCAACATTAGATCAGAAATTTCTTTAACACGTTGTGAGGGACAGTTAGTTGTTTCATCTGATGTTAAAACGTAAGCGAATCGAGTCTAGCAAGGTGCAGTGAGGAAGTGTGTGTCACATGCTCCTCCACAGGAAACGAGACTGGAGCTGCTGGGGAAGTTCAGAACTGGGTGACCTCCAACAGATTCAAATAGCACAGGTTAGTTCTCTTAAAACATCTCTTTAGCTGTCCTGCAGGGGTTCTGCACATGTGTGTTCACTGATTTTTGGCAGCGGTGGATAAGGAGTGGTCTGTGTGGCAGTTGTGGTAGCGGGTAGTAAGCAGCATGGGATTTCAGAGCAGAACTCTACAGGGCAAAAATAGGAAGCTCATCTGTGGGGTAGCTTGGTTTGTGCAAAGCTTGGAGCCTGCCTTGCAGTACAACAGTGCTGTGGACCTGGATCCACATTAGCAGTGTGAATGAAATCTTTTCCATCTTGTTAAGACTTTCATAAAATAAGTTAAAGATCTGAATTTTTAATAGATGTGTTCAGTGTTAATAAATACCAGAAAGCACTTTTCCAAGTAGAGGTTAAAATCATTGACTATAGTGAAAACTTAATTTCGTTTGTTTTGGCTGTACCAAGTATGTAGAGCTTCTCTTTGACTTTACTGGCACAGTTTCTTGTTAAGGTGTTCTCTCATTCCTGGTGATTTCTGTTGAGAAATTGCATCATGACTTTTCTGTGCTGGAGGGTTTCAACTTGGGAGCACATTGCACCAGGAATGAAACTAAGCTAGGTTGGTACTGGAGAATTTGGGAGCTCTCAGAGGGAGATGCTTTAATGGGATGTATGTTTTGTACTCCAGCACAAAGATAGATTTGTTACTTTTAAATTACTAGGCAATTGTGATTAATTACAAATCTTAAATGCAGAGTTGGAGTGAAAGTTACAAAGAAAACAACCTTCAGGACGATAAAATGTATAATACAGTAGCAAGTGCACAGAATCTGAAGGAAAACTAAATCCCAGTGTGGGGTCCACGTGGTGCTGGGAGAGCGTGGGGAAGAGGAGGTGACAGCCCCACAGCCAGCTCCAGCAGTGGTGGCTCGAGGCCAAGGTGCTTGCTCTGCACGGAGAACCCCCTGCTCGCCCAGGGTCACAGCTTGTGAGGCAGAGGGGCTTGGACAGGGGTAGTGGCAGCAATCTCACACGAAATGCAGCTGCTGGGGAAGACAGTGCTGTAACAAGGCCATGCCAGGCATTAAAATCAGACATCTGAGCGTCAGGCAAGAAGTCCTAAAGTTGCCTATACTTCTTCCGAAAAAGAAGTAATAAATTTTTAAAAAATATTTCCCTGGTCATGTAGAAAACCAGACTAAGTTGCACAGCTCTTTCACCCTCACTGTACCACCTAGTGCATTCATCCTGATGTGAGTGTAGAAACATCTCATAGGATGGACGCAGTGGCTCCGAGCAGACCAGGCTGCTGCCACCTCCTGCACCTGGAGTTGGATGCTGCCCATGGCCCTGTGCAGGGCATGGAGGGTCTTGGCAAGCTGGGAATAGCAGGGTCCTGTTCCTGGGCAATTAAACAGCTCTGTGGCTCAGCCTTGCAGAGCTTTGCTCTCTTATTTTGGGCTTTGGGGCTTTATATGCAGGGAAGGCTTTGGCCTTAGCTGGGCTGCTCTGCTCTGTAAAACTAGCAAGTTTTCAAAGAGCCAAAGTTCTGCCCCAAATCAGCCTTTCTGATGTATTAGGGTTTATAGCCTTCACTGGAGCACTGTTTAACTAGGAATGTGATTTAAAAGCAATTTAGTAAAATCCCACTGCAGACATTTTCATTTCAGCCTAATCCTGTCTTATAGTAGCTCATCTCAAATAGATTAGGAGTTGTTTTGAGCTAAATATAATGGCTCGTAAATAATATATTTGAGCCTCCATGCAGTGGCTTGTGCCAGGTATTTGAAATGGAATTAAAAAATAAACTGATACACATTCCTAAATAAATAAACTCTAACACTTCTGTTTTGCTATCAGGAGTGAACATAGGCAACCAGGATTGAAAGAGCAGGAGAGTTGTTGAAGAGGGGGGGATTTCTGAACAGGCCTTTTCCAGCAGCTTGTATTATAAAAACCAGGGAAAGAATGTTTCTTCCTCTAACAAATTAAAAAGGAAATCTGCAAAAAGAGGAAAGGGAATAAAGAGTACAGACTAAACAAAATGAATTAAATATGCATTGGAATGAGAGAGAAGGAAACCAAAAAGAGAAAATAATAAAAAAATGGAACCAGATGGGGACAAATTCTGTGCTCAGGAAACAAAGGCTACTCTTCTACTGCGCTTCAGAAGGAGGAGAGACTGTGTACATGTGTTTGTGCACATATCATCTATGGAAGAAAAATTCATTTTTCTGTATGTTTTTTTAAATTGTTTGCTTGTTTCTTTCCCTTCAGCAGTGCTAATATAGAAGTTTATTGATTTGAGGGAGCTTCAAAGTTAGATGAAAGCATCATTAAAGAATCTTTAATTCTGCAAATAAATAGAATAAACCACTCAATGTCACCTTAATCACTGGGTGGTTTTACTCCCCCCAAAACTATGTGGTTGTGTTGCACTGTTGAGCTTGTGTCCACCATGCACTTGGATCCATAGCACAGGGTTATTCTACTATTTGCAAGGGAAAAAACAGGACTTGAGATGTGCAACAGCAGCTAATGCAAACCGGAACTGCATAGGCCAGCTTCAGAGAGTTTATAGCAGAATCCCCTTGTGGGTTTCATTTCACCACCATAGCGTATGCAAAGGCTGCATGGCTGTGAGGGACCGGGGTCTTGAGACTGGTTTCTAAATAGAAGTAAATCTGTAAAATGCTGAATGGCTACTATTCTTACATTTTATTTTAAAATTACTGGATTTTTAAAGATTTGATTTTGTTGGTTCTAATACTAAACACATCAAATGGTCAAGCGTATTTTTTGTGGGGGTGTTATTTGCAGCACATCTGTCACATCTTCCAGGCTGTTGCCTCTCCTTCCCCCCACACGTTTGTTTCAGCTTTTGCATGTGTTTTTATCTACCCTAAACTACAGAAACCTCCTACAAACCTCCTCCTTACAAAACTAGTTGTTGAACCATGTCTCTTACGAGGAGCAGCTGTTGTACGGGATAACTCTGTTCAGTCTTACCATCACATCCATGGCTTTTTATGCCTTTCTGTTTTCCTTCCACCGTTTATATTGGCTTTTACTGTATTTTACTGTAGCATACATATGTATGCTATGCTGAAGTTGGAAGAATTGTCTTAAATTTGTTTGAGAACAAACTGAGTCCTTTGGGCCTCAGGGAGAGATATGGAGAACCCAGCCAGTGTGTTTTCCTATTCTGATTCCTCTTTAGAAGGAGGGAGGCTCTTCTTTACAGTACGCTGCCACTTTCTCATGCAGAATTTCTACTTATTCAAGGAAATACATAAGGGACACATGCTCAGGCTCTGTGATCCCCAACAGTTCAATTATTAATAGTTCTTTTCCTTTCTTCCTTGCAGGATTGTGCAACCTGGGAAATGTTATTGCAATTTAATTAACTTCAGAAAGTGTTAACTTCAGAAAGTGTATTCTGGACTGAATTGACCAGACCTCCTATTCTATGCAAGCATCTCCTGCTGGTGACCAGGTACAGAGCCTGTGGGGTTTGCACTGAGGGGTGGGAGTGGGTGGGAGTCATGGTGTGAGCAGCAGCAGCATGGGAAGCTCCTCTGCTGTGTGTCATTCCTGGCTTGTAAGAGTTGGAAGCCACAGAGCCATCTCCTGTTCTAGGGTGCAGTGTGACAGTACAGGAGTCATTCTTCCCCAGGGCAGGATTAATGGCAGTGCCAGTTTACAGGCACGCTGTGATGTGCCACACCTTTCCTAGTGTCAGATTTAGGTGCCTTGGGTCACATCAGATTTTATACCAAATCCATAAGCTTTTAACATGTGCATTGTGTTACTTTGTTTGGGTTGGGTTTTTTTTCCCTATTCCAGTAGTGCAAAGCTAACTGTGAAGGGATTTAAGGCTTGGCAAGTAGGTCAGGAGACCTAAGGTATGGTATGACCAGGTACAATGAATCTGTAGTTGTCCTGACTTAGAGCAGACGACATTACTCTTGAAAACTGCACAGTGAAGCAATGCTTACAGTTTGGTGCTAATGAACAGGTATAGTATGAAAAGGTTCACTGAAACACATGGTTAGTAAGAAAGAAAGAATAATGTGTTTACTTTTTTTAAAAATTTTAGTTTAATTATTTTTTAATTTAATTTCTGGTTTAATATTTTTCTCATTGCAGCGCAGGCTCTATCAGAAACATGTGCTGTAGATAGGGTACAGTGTACTGATCCAGAGCTGGTGCAGCCCAGCAGATCAAGTATTTCCTATGTCAAATGCTCTGTGTTGTAAACCCCAACTTCCTGGGGCTTCCTTATGGTTAATGGGCCGTGTAGAAACTGATGCTGCGAGGGTTCCAGAGTGGTTTGGGATTTTGGTTCTCTGTAGACATGAGCACAAAACCATTCAGGGTTTCTTCTAGATTAAGTCTATAGCTGGTCCTTGTGGGCTGATGCTTTGGTGTCATTTCAGCAGTGCACTTGCTTTGGAAACCACAGTCTGGAGAAATCTGGGTGCTAGGTTTGGGAGATGTCAGAGGGAAGGCTAGCCCCAGGAACAGAAAAATATCTCACTTCATTTGTGGATCCAGAGCTCTTAGCAGGCATGATGGACTTAGCAGGCTGGATGAGGGTTGGTGCAAAGACTATTATTTGAAGAGTCATTCCACAGGACCAAAAAAGATGGTTCTACTGTGTGGTCAGTAGTCAAACATACCTGTTTGGGTAGGAAGGGATGGCCTGTTTGAAGAAGGGAGACATGCAGATAAGGAAAATAGGAGCATTTTTAAACTGGCATTTATAAACTTAAAATGCAATACTGAGATAAAGAGAGTGCATTGTCACTCTCACCCATTTCACATGAGATATGGGATTATGGAATGTCCCAGGAACAGCAGTAATGATGACAGCACAAATACCACCTATGAGGAAAGACTGGAGGAAATATGATTGCTTAGGCTAAAGAGAAGTTTGAAGAGACATGTAACCAGTTTTGAAATAACCATGAAGAGGAAAGGAATAAATTCTTTCATGCATCACTGTAAATAGTATGAAAAATAGTAAATGAAATTGCAGCAAACGGAGGTCTAAATAAAGCACTGGGAAAAGCTTCATTAGCTGTTAGGATAACAAGATAGACGACAGGAATATTGCAGATTTTCCATCAGTGGAGATTTTTAGAGAAAAAAGAGATGAATACTGCCAAGAATGATATAATCTATGGTGACTCAGGGGAAGGAAGTGTAGATGCCCTCTTCCAGCCCTGCTGTCTGTTGTTCTGTATTTTTTTCTGGTTATTGATGAAAGCTGAATAGTTATTTTAAAGGCAATAAACATTTCCATATGGATGGTACAGTATATTTCATACTCCACTTCTCAGGAAGGGAACGGAAAATGCTGTTTCTGAGTTTCCTGAGGAGATCTTTGTCTCGGAAGTAAACAGATAAAATGAGTGTATTATACTCTGTACTGTGGCAAAGTATTGAGTTATCATTAGCAGCTGGCAGGGTAACGACCAGGTCTGCTCCTGGCATAAGAGGGGGACCTGAAAAGGCAGCCCCTGCTGCTTTCTCAGGTGAACAGTTTTGGGAAGCCAGAAATGTTGCAAGAACATGTTATAAGTTTCTCTGTATGCAAGCCTGCAGAAAAATCTTCCCATGGGAAAGCATCTTTTTACTGTCTTTTACTCTGTACAAGTTTCTGTAAACCAAATCTCGGAGCTGTGTTTCAAGGACATTTAGATTTCTCTGCCTGTCTCCTATTAATGGGAGATGGGGGTTCTCTTCCTCTCAGCCTATGAGGTGAAAAGTTGTTATCTCTGATT
Source organism: Leptocoma aspasia (assembly GCA_013399835.1). Taxonomy (NCBI): domain Eukaryota; kingdom Metazoa; phylum Chordata; class Aves; order Passeriformes; family Nectariniidae; genus Leptocoma; species Leptocoma aspasia. Next base: position 103,626 of record VXAX01006527.1, on the reverse strand, counting down.
GTGTAAGCTATTCTGGCATTCCTTGGACAAAGCTTGAAGCAGGAGCTTCAGATGCTCCGTGCTGGGCAGATAATAGCCCAAATCCTTTGAATTATGGAGTCATGTTAATAAATCATATTTAGCCTTCTGATATTATTGTCAAGAGTCCTTTGTCAATGAATGGACCACGGCAATAAGAAAATTGCTCATGTGCATCACAGATCTCGAAAGTCTGGTACTAATGGCAAACTTCAAATTCATGCTGCCTGTGCAAAACCAGCTTGGTCTGCGTTGAACAGCGTTCCCTAACAGCAAGTTTTCATGGATCAAGGCTCACCTGAAGAAGAGTTTGGCTGCAGAGTTGAGGCTTTGTTCACACAGCAGCCCTGGTGCTGCTGTACCCTCTCTGTGCAGAAGCAGGGCTTTTTCTCTGTGTTGTGGTGCCTGGACTGGCACTCCCTGTGACCCAGCCTCCTGTGAGCCTGCCTGCTCACAAGGGCCTTGGCAGATGTGGAAGAAAATAATGATCCCTGCACCATTATTTTTTGAGGACTGCCAGTCATCAGGGCTGCAGTTTAAAGTAGACTTCATGGGAGTAATAATGTCTTATGACCTGATAAAACCAATACAAAGCTTCCTTTCAGCTCTGGGTTTGATGCAGATACTACAGCTCTCCAAGTTTAGAAAAAATTTGCTTTTTATATGGAAGCTTGTGGCCTCAGATTTGAAGTGGCTCTTAACTCTCCATCTAATTACAAATTCTAGTTTTGAGAGCAAAGATGTTAGGAGCTATAGGTCAGTCTGCTATATGCTAAATTTAGCCTTCAAATTTACTTAAAATAAAGTTCGGTTTTACCCCTGCAAGCTAATCAAATCATTCAGCCAGTTTGATCAGGGTTTTGCCCATATTTACAGGATTCAGCAGATGTGATGATATCTTTAGCTAGGGTTCAACAACTGTGACAGCCACTCTCATTACAAATGAATTTAAGGGGAAATAGGTTGCCACCCTCCGATACTTGCTGTTTCAGGGCACCTGCACTGAGCACTACAGCCTGCAGGGACCAGTTTCTTTTCTCTTCTGAACTGCTGGTAGACTGGCACTAGCAAGGGCAAATTACAGCAGCTCTCTAGAGTAAGAGGATTTGTTGAATGTTCTAAAGAGGAAATGCAAGTGCTGAATGATGGTATGTGGCTGCTTTTGGTTTTGTGGGTATGTTTTCATAGCAGTGGTATGTCATACATACTTTTTTTTTAGCTTGAATGACACTAAATTACTATTTCCATGCAAGAAACCTGCATTTGGAATACCAGCAGGAGCTCAGCTAGACCTGCTATCTTGAATGGAGGCCAATAGCCTCCAAACCCAGCTGTTCACTGGATCCCAGTGAGTTCTTGTGCCACTTGTGTGGTGCCACCTGTGTGGCAGGCTGCCTTAGAGGTGCCAGCTAACACAGAGGTGCCATGCTGGCTGGGCACCACTTCCAAAACACTGGGAAGAGCCAGGAGCCACTGCTGACCGTGGAGCAGCTGGATGAGGCACCTTGTCTCTCCTCAGGCAATGGCTTGTGACTCCTGCCAAGTTCAGGCAAGATGTGGATTTGTCCCTCTTGGCATATTCACCTTCCTGGCAGGTCTGCCTGGGCCTAACCTATGCAGTCACGAGATGTGGCCTTACATGGGCTGTCACTACAGTGGCCTGAGCCCCTGGTAAACCCATGCCCTCCAGGGCAGGCACCCACATGGCACACTGCCTTTGGTTACTCTGCTTCATGGAAACATTTTGTTGTTCAAGGTCACAGAAAACAGTTAGAGATATAAATATTTAAAATAAAATGCAGATAACTGAGTGGAAACTCTTGGTTTTTACTCACCATGACTTGGGAAACACTCTCTTTTGATATGTGTTGACTGAGCCAGCTTTAAGTATAAAGTGGAGGGGTGCTGTATGTTTCCAGCCTGGGTAGCTGCAGTAGGCGATGCAGCTGTGCTGTTTTCCCTCTCAGGAAGGCAGTCCAGGACATGCCTCTGTGTAGGGGGAGATAACTAGTTTGTGTCCTGAGCTGTGCAAGACTTTGCCCTGACTATTTTTTTGGCAGAATCCATTAATAATCATTCTTTCCAGTTTCTCCTCTTTGCTTACGAGCTAAGTACTTGCCATGTGCAGCTGTAAAAAGTTGTTTCCAAAGAGAAATAAACTGGAGCAAAAACTTCTGTAATTGGAGATGGGGAGGAAAGCAGAAGGGCGTTTTCAATTTGTTGTCCTTGGATGCTTTTTGTTTGATTTGTGCCATGCTTTAAACCAGAGCTCTTTACAGCACTGTGCCCTCCTGCTTGTCTGCATCTGTGTCCTCCCAGTCCCAGCTGGAGCAGCACCAATTTCCCCATGTCCCTCGTGGGACCAGGGGATAACTGGGGCAGTCAGCATCAGTCAGAGAGCCCTGTGCTTCATCAGCAGTGCCATGTCAGTCCATTAAGATAGAAATCTCTTCAAGTCTCAAACTTTGACAAGAAATAAAAAGTTTCCCTCTCTCTCTTTTTTTTAACCCAAACCCCACATTATTAAACACACACAAATTTTAGTGCCTCTCCAGGTAGATCAGGGAATTTAAATTCCTGCATTGTCTTCCATGTAACATTAAATTTGCTCTGAGTTTGAAGGAACCACAGACTGATGATAAACAGAACTGGTACCTTGCCATTTATTAGATAATTGCCAAAACAAGTAGAGAAGCCGATTTCATAAATGAAATCTTCAGAAGCTATCTTCACTTATAGGGCTTCCAGCTGAATGATGAAACCTTAGATTAGTCACAGACAACTTAACTGTGTGCCCATACTTGTAGGTGTTTAAATTGGCATCGCCTGCTGCAGATGTGTGCTGTGTTACTCGGATGCATATGTGCAAATTTCATGGTCCTAATATCATTGAGTATTCAGCTAAAGGCCCAGATGTATAATCTGAAACCTCCAATTCAATGTTATCTCACCTATATTTCATAAATGTAAATATTGCATAAATATCAAGTCCTGCTGCAAAAGCAGATGGAAGGATTTAGGTAAAAATGGCTTTACAAAGCTATTGTGAGTAAAATTTTTATTGTAGCTCTGTTCTGGTAAATGAAACAAGGTGTAATTGTGGTTGGTCAATACTTTGATCTCAGCTTGGCTTATAATAATATAAATATGAAGAATATTAGTATTGCTTGGATTTTGTTCTTTGCATTTTGGCAGCTTATTCATGAAATAATTGAAACGTCTCTTAGCTGTACCTTTCTTTTCCAAGTGACTTTTGACATTTTTTTCTTGCCAAAAGGCAGTGTTGGAAATACTTAACAGAAAAATTCATCCTTGTATTACTCAGGATGTTTTCCAGATTGGACCAAATGGAAATTGCTGGTGATAGGAACAGCACATGAGTATTGCTGGTGATTGCACACATGCAAACTCAGATGCTGAAGGCTAGGGTCTCTCCTGTAACCTGTGGAGAGCTGTTCAGTGTGCTGTGGGTTAGATTTTGACTGCCTTGCAAAGAGACAAACTAAATCCAAACAGAGGAGGAAGAATTTCAGGTTTGTCCTTTCACTGCTTCAGGTGCGGAAGGGAATCTGAGCGAGCAGCCACCAGGGTGTCAGACTCCTTGCCTGGGGATATCTCTAAACACCAGTCCACAGGTTCCAAAAGCCCCTGGGGTGGAGCTGGCCTTCTGCAGGGCAGTCTGTGGGTCACTAATTTACTTTGGAGCTCTCCTTCCCAAGGAGTAAGTCTAGAGCAGGAGATCCTCTGCAGGGTTTCTATATATACTTCCATTAGGTAGCAGTTCCTTTTGTCCAGTAACTGGTGTTGGAGGCAGGGAAGTGCTGGTCAGCTCAGAATAAGGCATATGATGGATTCAGCAGTTCAGTACTCAAGGAAAAGATTAATCTTTATTGTCCCTGCTGCTAGTCTGCTTTAGCCCTAGAACTTCAACTGGCAGCCCTCATCATTTATCACACAGATTCTCATTACTACTTTTGGATCATATCTTCCTCTAAGTCTAAGAAGACTTCCTAGGTCTGGAATGAAACCAGAGCAGTTCCTATCAAGTGAGGACAGATGGTACTTTTTTTTTTTTTTAATGAAAAAATTAGACTCTTAAAATTAAGTTTTTCTTGTAGTAGTTCCAACACAATTAATAATCAGTTTAAAATCTGTGTTTTTTAGAAGAGAGAAAATGATGGTCAGATTTAGTAGATTTTTATATATGATGCAAAGAACCAAACAATGCAGAGATAATGGGAACCTTCAGTCTGCTTTACTTAATGGTTCCTTAATGGTTATCTGGTCTGTTAGTTTTGTACAACCCATCTAAAGGTAGTTTTTAAGTTGTCTTATTGAACATTTTTAATAGTAGTAATGTATTCCTTCTTTTGTCTGTATCTCTGAAGTTGCAGGAGAAGTTTACTGCTGGATTCCAACCAGGCAGATAATTGGGTGGTGCAGGAACATAACATTTTGGCTTTGTTTTTAATATGGATTAGAACAAGGCATCATTTGCCAGTACTGCCAGGATATTAGGTGATCATGTAATTTCACATGTGCAATAATGTGTTTTCAGTAATATTATTGCTTTTCTTTGTTGTTTATAAATTGATCCTTTTCAAACCAAAATGTGTATGGTAAGATATGCAAGATTAATCTCTTATCCTTGACTTACCTTCTAGTTGGGTTTTTTTATTGCTGTGGATGCAATTTCTAAAGTTTTGTAGACCATTTAGAACAGATTATGAACTTTTGGCCACAGTATCTTGAGTAGTTTGGGATGAGCTAAGATTGGCTCCGGTGTGAAGAAGGGGCACTTCAAGTCCCAGAGTTTGGGGAGGGATTGTTTGCTCAAGAAAACCCTCTTTTCTTCAGATTATTTTTGTTCCCTCTTTTCCCTTCCCTTTATTATTTCCATCCTGATTTTAAAGTCTCTTCCACAGATTTGTTTTTATATTGCCCAGAACCTTCAAAAATAATTACTGAAACCATAGCAGCCCATCTGAAAGCTTTCCGAGACACAGTATGAGCTACAGAGCAGGCCAAACCTCAGAGGGCAGAGGCTCTTTTCCAAGCAAGGGAGAATGGACACTGAGAGTTTCTTTGGATGTTTGTGCAAATGGGTGCTTTGTTGGATGTCCAGCATACATTGCTCAGCTTCAGATATTGCCCATATCTGCATTTTGGGGGATTGGAAGTGATAGTAATTTATTACTGTAAGCTATCATGTAAAATTTGTTAGAGAGAGTTTCATTTTGTAGCTATTCTCAGAGGAGGATCTAAGATAAAATACCTGCCTTGGTAAATACTAAAAGTATGCAAAGTATTGGTATATTTTGTGTATATTCAGTTTTAACTCAGTAAACTGAAAATTTTCAATTGCTTTGTTGCCAACTTGTACTAATTCCTTAGGCAGTGTGAATTGTGAAAAAGTAACTGTTTTGTAGCAGTCCAGCAGAATCTACAAAGAACCTTTCCTGGCCACATTCCTGAAATAAGCCTTGAAATGGTAGATCAAATTCTGTTTTACAGCTTTTTGAAGTGGAGGTCAGAGAAGGTTTGTGAACACAGGATACAAGTCATATGCAGAATGAGTTCTCCTTTAGTACCTAGTCAGTTAGTAAGTTGTGGCGTGAGTTTCTGTTCAGTTTGTGGTTTGTGAGCAGGGCACAGAGGGTAAGTTATGGGGAGTTTTTCAATAGGTTGTGGTCCTTGGAGACAGATGACAGCACATCTTGCTGGTTGTTCTCCCCAGGTTCATGGAACAAGGTACCAGCAGTGCTGAACACAAGGAATGGCATCTGTGTGCAAACTATGGCTGTGGTCCTTGCTCCACCAGCCTTCCTAATCCAAAGGATGGTGTTGTGGGAGTCAGCCTTGCTTGCTGACTGTGACACTTTTCAAATTCATTACTTACATGCAAATATTATTTGGTGCCTCACAAATGATCTGGTTTAATGACTATCCCTGAGTTACAGTGTAAATCCCTCCACAGGAGAAAACATCAAGGGATGTTTTCAAGTCAAGGACTTTATGGGATGCACTCTTCTTAATCTCTAAGTCTGATCTCAAAAAGTTCAAATGCTTCAGCAAAGTCAGAAGGAACAATGAGTGTCATCTAGTCTCCTCTGAAAACTGGCCTGAGCCTTTCCGTGAACTCTAACGAGAATAAATTCAGGCTCTCCATCTCTACCCAGTCTAGTGGAGCTTTCTCATCACTTTGTGGCCTCAAATAATTCAAAATAAACTTTAAGAATGGAAAATTAGATTTTTTTTTTAATTAAAATCTCTACCAGACCTGGTTGCCTGTTTCTCACAAAACTGATTTATGGGTGTTGCTGTGCTGAATTGAGGCTTTTATTGACAGTAACCTGGCTCTGAGGTGGTGGTTTTTCTGCACTGTCTATGGTGGAGCAGGCTCCCTTACATTATGCAGAACTGAGGCTGGCTTTTGTTTTGTTTTTCCCACACTCCAGGCAGATCAGTCTTTGATTGCTTCTCTAATGACAGGTATTCAAGTTACTCTAATTTACGTCAACACCTGGGCTGTAAAAACTCTAATGCACTCTTGCTTGTGCAGTTGGTCTTTCCCTGATGACTGCCCAGGCCACTTAGCTTTTTGTTTGGGCTTTTGATGTGAAATCTGAGCTGATCTCTGTGCACTGTAGTTTTTCAACATTCTCATAGGAATATTGTAATATTTATAAGAGGGATTGGAAAACGGTGCTTTAAATTCGTTCCACATGTCTTGCCCTTATATGCCTCAGATTTCCCCTTTAGAGGCACTTACTCTTTTAATATCATTTTATAGATGCTGCCTTTAGTAGAACAGCCACAATTCACTGCATGTTTAGTAAGACTTAGTTGATGGTGATGAAGAAAATGCTTTATATTAAAAAAGCCTATTTGAATGCTGAAGCCAATTGAATTCTAAACCTACACCTACTGAGAAATAAAACAATCTGACAGTGTGGGAGATCCTTGATCCTTTTCTGTAAACATCCATTATTGTTAAATGTTTTTGACTGTCACTTCATGTCATCCTGTTGGTAAGAGAAAGATGAATGAAGGCACCATCAGCAATGGTGTTGTGCAGGTCATGTCATTATTAATTTAGTGCCCTGGGCATGGAGAGGATGTGGTGTGGGGTGTCCCATAGCTCCCATGATGTAATCTGCAGCTCCAAACTGGCTCTTTTCATCCCAGCCTCAGGACTGGCAGAGAGAAACCCCTCTCATTATAACTGCTGCTCTGAAGGGGACTGCAGCACAGCAGTCAGCAGTTGTGAGCAGCAGAAGTCCACCAGCAAAATCCCACAGCTTGCTCTCCATATTTGATTGCTTTCTTGACTTTTTCCTGTGTATACTGAAAGTTGCAACAGCTCAAGTGTGCAAAAAAACCTCCATTTGGACTAATTTATGGTACTTTTGGTACCATTTGGACTATTATGGTACTGTTATGCTACAAAAAAGTGGATAGAAGGGAAAAACATGCTCCAGGTTTCTGTCAGTTGGATTCAAATAGCAGAATTGCTGTCATGTTACACAAAGCAAACAAGTGCTTGAGCTATAACAGCCTAGAAATAAAAGTGGAGCAAGAGGTGGAAAGGCAAAAGGTGAATATGCTCATGTAAACAAAAGCTGTTTTCCCATGGTAACAAGCTGGGGATTCCAAAGGCCAGGCCATGCCTTTCTGCTTCTGGGTCACCAGGTGTGGCTTGTGGGAACCATCCCTTCCTGCCCCTTGCTGTTTGCTGCCTGCTGCTGCCAGGCCGTGAGTGACCCTCTCTGGTCAGAGATGAGCAGTGCCATGTTGTGAGGATAAGATGGTGGAAAAAGTCCTGTTCTTAAGTGCAATTATTTTTGTTCTGATTTAGGACTGCATAATCTGGAGGCAATACTCAGAAATCCCTAATTTCTGAACTAGCCTGTTCACTCTACCAACAGCTTCTCAAGCTTAAGATGGTTTTGGGGAGAAAGCTGTGCAGTGCTGAGCAGCTACATGACATTGAGTGATCACTACTACAGCAATGACCAGGTTGCTATGGTGGGGAATGTGACCTGACCCTTGTTGTCTGAACAGACAGGAGTATTTAGTACACCTCCTCTAAGCACACTGGCTGAAAGAAATGATAGGAGTATGGATTAGATGTAAGCAATTTCTGTTTTCAGTGAGTCAGATACTCTCTGGTATAGTGTGCTTGCTCTGACATTATCAGCTTTTCTCAAGTCAACATCCAAACACGTAAACTGACCAAAAGCTTAGCTGTTTTTTCCAAACAGGGACTATATTGGTTACTAGAGGCAGTTCTCCAAAGTTAGCCTTTGCCTGTGATCCTCTGCATATCTTGAAAAGTATTTCACTGAAAAAAAAATCTTCTTAAGATACTTGGATTAAAACAACGTTCTGTCACCATAGCAGCCTATTTCTTAGCTGTAATTTTCCATGGATGCAGCACCACTGGATTTTCTCCATATAACTCTCAATTGTGTTTGACAGATGAAGTTTGCTGGATGCAACTTGCTGTGGACCATAGGTGCATCTGGCTGTTACTGCTCTAGGCATCTGTGGTCCTGTGCTGGCTCAGGGGTCTGTTGACTCACTTGTCACTGACACACACACTAACCTGCTCTGTTACTGTATTCCTGTGGTGGTAGGAAGTAGATGCAAAGTGTTTAGGAGGTTTTAGGTCTCTGGGAAATTGCCCAGTGTGAGCTGCAGATTGTGCTGACTGGAAGATCACTGCACTTGGCTGGATGCTCTGGGATGAGGCAGTGAGCATGAGGAGTGTGGAGGAAGATGGAGATTCTGGGATGACATGCATAGAGATGTGAAAGCACCTGACAGCATCCTCACTTTTTTTTTTCCTAACTAGTCATGTCTTCTGTTTGTTCTTGTTATTATTTATCTTTACTGGTCCTCACTAGCTCCCCAACACCTGCACCTTTCACATACCTCTTACAACGGCATAACTGAGCTAAACTAACTGCAGTTTATTGAAAAGGCTATGTCCAAAACAAAATAGAAAATATATCCTCTCTCTGCAGCCTAAGTAGGGTAGGAAAAATGCTCACTGTGATACTGGCTTGATGTCTGTCTCTTTCCCAAGAACTACCCCATGCACTCATTTCTGCTAGAGACCCTTCAGGCTCTTGCCTTCCACTTCTCCCCTTTTTGGTCCCTGCCTGCAGCAGGATGGTGTTGCATCCCCCACATCAGTCACTGCCAAATTGGGAAAGGTGCACTTCCCTATGGGAGATCCTCCTGTGTGTTGTTCAGCTTGGGCCGAATCCTATTTCAGGGCCTCATAGACCTGATCCACTTCCACATGTGCCTGTGAATAAAGCTTATCATCCACCATTGCTCCAATGGCAGTTTGTGCGAAAAGAAAGGAAATGTCAGCTCTGGGTCTGGGCAAGAGCTCTCCATCACTGACTGATATACCTCCTCTGCCCTGGCATTTTGTGTAAGGGCTGGCATTTTTCAGTGTGGTGGAAAGTCATACTCAAATCACTCATTTCAGGTACTGCAGAAAGTTTCCTTGAAATGCCAAAAGTCCCCAATACAGTAGGCTTCCTCTCTCTGGCAGCGGCAGCTCCCCAGAATTTCCCTGGGTCTCAGACATCCAGAGTAACTTCCCCTCTGTTGGTCTCTCTTTTGGCTGTCCAGATCTCTGCAAGTGGTTTTAAGGGTGAAAAGTTAGTGCCTCCTTTTGCTACCACAGCTTCCCCCAGACAGGATAGGACAATTTACATTCTCACACCCTTGTAATGTCCTGTCTCAGGCCACAAAATCTTGTAATCCCTGCACCAAAAAGATTGTCTTCTCAGCCACAAACTGTTCTTAAAAGACTATCACTGGTGTTAAAGGACCCAAAAATACTGACAGTAACATTTTAGATGTTTCTTTGTTCCCCTGGAGCTCCTGAGCTTCAGAAGTTTTATCCCAGTTAGGAGAATGAAAATCCAGGCTCTCCTGCTGAGTATAGGCTTGTTATACAGCAGTCCCCAGTGTCTCAATTAAAACTTGTATCAGGTTACTTGAGTGCCAGATAGGCTTTTCACTCTTGCATGTGCAAGTGATTGAGGCCAGAGAGTCTCCTAAATATTTTTTCTTTACTGTATAAGGGAATTCTTCTTCAGTATCTTATGGTAGCCTCATACTCAACTGAATTTGGTTTGGTACCCTTGTTGAACTCTTGAGGGACTTAAACTCACCTATCTGTATATTTATTTATAGATTTCTATATATTTAGAAACTTTAATAAGAAGAGAAGAAGAAAAACACCAGATTTTTTCAGGGGGGATTTCTGGCATGGTGTTGCATGGGAGGAGCACCTTCGGCATCCTCCAGGGTTCTCATTCACACTGTGCCACACTCCTGGACTGACCCGTGGTGCAGGCAGCCCCTCTTGCCTTGGGAGGTTGTGGTGATGAAATGTGGGACAAGTAGTCTTACTAAAGGCTCAGGTCTGCCAAGGAAAGTGGGAGCATGGGGGGTCAAATTTCATGACGTCACTGTAACTATTTTTGGCAAAAAAGTTTAATAGCTCAGTACTCTGTTAAAAAATGATTAATGAAAAAAATATTGTGGTCTATATAAAACTGATTGTAAGTGATTTTCCAGCTACTTTGTAATGTGTTTAGAGTTAGCTGTTCTTTTTGTTCTGAGAGCTACCTTACTAAAGTACTTGGTAATGTAGCCCAATTTCCTCAAATTCAGATTTTAAAACAAAAAAAAATTCCCTTCTTTTATTAGGAGAAAGTAATAGATTTTGAAAGAACCAAATGAACACTGGTTTGGAAGTTGGATCCTTTTGCATAGGGAAGCAATCAGCATTTTAACTGGCAACTTCAGGAGTTTTTTCCCTTAAATTTATAAATTCTGTTTTATTTCTACAGTTGTTTGTTCCTTCCTCTTTTTTTGCTTGGAAATTAATCATGCAGGAAATGATTAACCACAGTGAGCTTGTCTGTCTGCCTCTGACTCAATGTTTAAGAGGGAGGGCCATCAAGCAGCTCAAAATGTCTGACCAGATACAAACCATGCACTTGCAGTGTGCTTGTTTGTGCTGTCCATCTCACAATAAAGGTCATGTTTCTTTTTTGTTTCTTTTTAGCACTTTTAATGCTCCTGAAGTGATTTCTGGAACACCAAGTTAAATCTGAAGTGCCCAAAATTTGTGTTTCACTAGATTCAGTGTAGTGCCATCTTACGCGGGTTAGTTACTGCAATCCTTTCTGCTGCACCAACAACACTCACCTGGACATAATGTTTCTATATCGCTTCTTAAAAGCTTCTGTGATAATTTATACTGGTGCCTAGAAAACATGCTAGGACACGTGTCCTGGGTTTTCAAGTACCAATACATCTTCAGCTCTTTTGGAACCAGTTCCTTTTTAACGCCCCACAGCACCAAGCATTATAAGAAACTTGGTTTTTAACAGATTTGGTGGGTAAAATTTATTACTAGGTGGATTGGTTACTATTTCAGGTATTTTATAGTGACAGTCGTTAGCGATTTAACATAATAGCCTTTTCTTAAATTCAACTCTTTCCCACTGACCAAGAGCAAATAATTATGTGAGTCCATTGCAGAAGTGTAGGACAGTAACCAAAGCCTTCCTCTAATTGCAGAGTTACACTTAACATCTCAGGACATCTCTATGCTCTGTGAGAAACAGTCATCCTGTGAATTGGTGACGAACAAAGCAGCAGCAGAGTTTGAGTTCAGCATTGTGCTGACTCAGCTGCTTCGGTTCTGCAGCCCAAGAGGTGCTCTCATCCCAAGGGCTACTCCCAGCACTGCCCTGTGCTGTGAGAGCAAGTCACCAGGTCACTGCATCTCTTCAGACCATTGTTGTTATTCATATAGGCTTACAGTGACCAACTTTTTAAAATCCAGAGAGCACCTCTTTTATTTTTGCTTACAATGAGTCAGACAAAGAAATAGATTGTACAAAATCTTAACAACTGAACAGCAAAGATAAGTTAGAGCTTCAAAGACAGAAGTGCTGTTTCTTTCTGCAAAGTTTCAGCTTGAGTTTCTAGAAATCTTTTTCATCAGCAGAAGCAGAGTCAGAGGGACAAAAGTAAGAGGGAAGCAGTATTGCAACTTTGGTTTTAAACTGAAATTTGACAATGTAGGGTGTTTTATGGGCTCTGTAAGTGTATGCATTATACGTTTTTGTGTGGGCAGACAAGTTTCTCAGTCATGCCATGTGATCTCTTTTCTAATGGTTCCTAAAGGAAGTGTGTGCTCTAGAGCACCGTGAGTAAACAACCCTGCAGGATGCTCGTGTTAAACTTCAGGCCAGTTTTGCCAGAGTTTGGTTTATTACAGAAGTTTGTCCTGTGCTTCCAAAATGCTATTTTCCAGCCTGTCTCTGAGGGCTATAGACCTTGTTCAACAGCAGCACACGCAATCTCACCACTGTGTGCCTAATTTCGATGGCAGTTGAGGTGAGAGAGCCCTTCAGTACCAGAAATACCAGCTAGTGTGCAGCAGTTGAGTACAGGTACATGTAAGATGGGATGGAGAAGGAGAGAACACCTAGTGCCTTTCTCCCCACTGCCTCCTTGCAAATCATGTGTGCAGAGAGGGTTTTGGAGAAGCTGGGTGTGTCTATGGGTAGTGGCTTCCCCTTAGAGAACTCAGGCTTCAAGCATCACCTTACTTCCTCTTTATGCCACCAATTCCTTAAGAAGCTGATCTAAAACAATCCAGTTAAAAGGGAAAAGAAGTAGAACAGAGCAGCCCAAGTGGGAAACAATCTCTAACTGACAGGGAGGTAGACAAGTTATGGTATTTTACAGGAAGTGCTTTCACAGACCACCTGGCTCACTTACTGCATTCAGGTCTGAGCTGCCTTAAAGGATTCATTTAAAAGTCTGATATCAAGCCAAACTGTATTCTGCCTGCTCCAGAAACTTTCCTGTGACAAATAAAGTGCCAAAGAGACTGATGGTACATTATCTAGACAACTTTGACTTCTTAGCAAAGCAAAGCAGTGCAGAGAGAAGAATTTCTTTTTAATCCGATGAAGCAGTTAAAAACCCTCATGGCCCAGTTAAGCTAGAGACAACTGCAGCTGTGAAAAGACTGTGTTAAGAAACAGGATGGTTGTGGTCTACTGTAAGAAGTAATTTTCCTGTTGACTATTTTTTTTAAACAGGAAGCTGAAGAACAAAGCAGCGTTAGTCTTGGTGCTTTTAATAGGTTTCAGATTTCAAATATTGCATTTAGAATATGTTGATTGGGAAAGGATAGGGCTTTGTGCAGAGTTTTATGTAACAACTGAGAGCTACAAATTTGGAAGATGAGAATATAACTAAATTCAAGCGGATCCTCTGAATATGAAGCTGTTGTTTCTGTGGAGGAGCTTAAGATGCTCCTAATGTAATGCAGCAGAGGACTGATGAGAGCAGGCTGGTCTGTTTGCAGGACTCTGTGAACAGAGCATTTGCACAGCACTGTGTAGGCTTGGCTTCACGCAGTTTCCTCTTTGTCAGTCAGTCTGTCTATCCGCCAGCTTCCCCTCTGCTTTGCTTGCTCTTTGGAAGTAACTGGAAACAGTTTCTGCAGTATGGGACAAGAAAACCTGCAGACACTCCAGACCACTAGTGCCTCACACCACTTTGAACTCCATGACTTTTCTAGACAGCCAGAGCTATGGATGATGCGTCTGACTCCTTCCTCCCTAAAGATTTTACACAAAATCCATTAAAGTCTTATTTCAGAAAATATTTCTTCTGAGGAAGGTAACTCAACAATTTGGGGGGGAGAGGGGGGAGGGAAGGGGGGTTACAGCTGTATTCTAATTATTTTGAAGCATGAGCCTCTGATGAGATAAATGCATACTTCTAAACAGTTTTTTCTGACACACATATCATGGATCATGTCAGAGCCATTACAGACTTCGTAAGTGGTGACTCACAGCAAATGCCATTTTGTTTCATTCAGCACATTTTCCTAATGTTCATTTTAACTGTAAGGGGTACTGTACCTGGCGTGATGTTGATTTGACAGATACTATGCTATTACACTTCCCCTTGCTTTCATCTAAAACAATTAAGTTACTTTAAAAAGTAAGAGCTGTGTATTCATGTAAATAACTGCCCTGGGGACCTCAGCCATCAGCCTGGGGTTGTCTGGAGAATTACCCTTGTTCCTGTTCCCAGTGTGTTTACCTGTCTTATGCAAACATTATATAAGTGGTGGCAAATCATTGTTACTAAAGGTGACTCAGGTGAATGGCTAGCATGGGTGAAAGCTCAGATAAAAGAGTAAAGCACATGCTGAAATGCCATAGCACTACTAGAAATGCTCCAAAGCCCCTGATAGGCACAGTTCCAGGAAGCTGTGTACCAAAATGCCACAAAAAGCCCTTGTGACTTGAAAATATAGTCCTTGACACTTGGACCTTTTTCTTTTGGTGGTTGTTCCATAATTTGGTTGCAATAAATCTCTGTATCTCAGGTGTGACCCTCCTACGATTGCCTGAGGCTGAAAGTTCAGCTTGGGGTGGGCAAAAGTGGGAGCCTGGTCTCTGGCAGGGAAGCTTGTGAAAGGCTGAGCTTTAGCAGCCAGGCTTTTCTGTCTGCAGCAGCCTGCAGCTGAGAGGCCAGGCTGCCTGCTTGCTCTTCCTCCTCAGGGAGAATATCCAGAACATGTCTATGTGTGCTGCTTCTGAGGAGGAGGAAGGTGCATTCAGACATGATGATGGAGCTTGGGATCTTCAGAGCAAGCAGGGAGAGAGGAAGAAGCATGAATCTGTCCCAGAGCTCTGCTGTTCCACTCTACCCGTAACAGTGTAGGTGGAGGAATCTTTCAGTAACTAAAGGGATTTAACAAGTCAGCATCTCTTTCTGAGTATGATCCTAAAGTATGATGCCTTCTTGAAGTAAGGGTTGATGGTGTAGCTATAGGGCTATCCTGAAGCACTTCCATGGGAACAAGATGGTTGGGTTTAACAGAGTTGAATTTGGTTACTGCATTTTGTGCACTGCCATGGCAATGCATGTCTAAGTATTCAAAACTGGATGTATATCTGGGAGTTTGTACGGCAGTGGGGATCATGTAGGGAGCCCCTGTTTAAAGATGTACCTGGTTTCCAGACAATTAAAGTGCTTTTTACCTATTATTTAGACTTCAAAAATGTAGGAGATAAACCTGTTAGCTGCAAGGATGTTTTTTAGCTGAGTAGAAATTTATTTATTAAGATATGTTAATCTCTGGACTGTGTGTTTGTGTTTTGTTGTGCAGGTTTCCTAGCAATAGCAGACAGAGCTCAGCCTTCCACCATGCCTGTGCCTCCCCCTCCAGCTCCCCCTCCACCCCCAACACTGGCCTTGGTAAGTTCTACAGGAGGTAAATATATGCACTGTTCTCTGCTGCTGCTTGTCACTTTGAATAGGATGTCCAGAGATACTGAGATGTGGATGAGTATATCCATGATATTTGGGGAAAGCCCTCCGAACATATTGTTTATGGTTGATCATTGATCCTACGAAAATGACCATCGCTTCCACTGCCTTCCAGTTCTCATGTGGATGTCCCAATCCACTCTAACTCTCCATCCTTTTATTCCTCCCACACTGGTGGCTGATTTGGTGGAGAGACAACAGCTTGTCTAAGGTGAATTGAAGTCTTACATTTCTCCAAATCTGTACTCCACCTTCTCCCTTGTTCTACTCCAGTACTTCTGTGACTTGAGCTGGAAAAAAATAAATCCTATTGTTTAAATTTGATAATGATATCTTTTAGCTAGCATAGCTCCCTCAGCCAGCCTGTGGTATCAGAGCACAGGATCCACTGCTGGCACAACATGGTGGGTGAAACTACATCAGACCTGACTTAAACTGGAATAGAGCTTGTGCTGTGCTTGCCCTCCCAGCAGTCAGTCACCTCAGTGACAAGAAGGAAGGCTTCCTGAAATGCCATTTTGAAGTACCTAGATATTTTCAGAGCAAAACCCTAACTGATTACACAGAATGGGCTGTCTCTCAAGAGTCTTTCTCCCGTTTTCCACCTCAAGCAAGATACAGACTCTGCTTGGTTGCTCCATGACAATTCTCCCCACCTTTCAGGAAATCTCCATAACACTGATCGGATAAGTTAGAAAATGTTTCAGGAACCATTTCCTAGAAGAAAGAGCCATATATATGTGCATGTATATGTGCATATAAGTGTATTGTTTGGAGGGTTTTTTTGTTTTTTCTTAAAAAACTGTGTCACCAAAGCATAAAGTGAAAAGAGAGAACCACAAACCTCATATGTCCAAAGGCTTTATTTGGTCTATATGAAGAAGTCAATATTATTGAAGTGGTGATTGCCATTTTTAAGTTTTTCTATCTAAGCTAAAATAGTAGACAAAGATCCATCTTTGCTCTAATTTATCTAGAAATTCTATTTCACCACAACTTTCAAGAATGTCCACCTTCTTGTATAATCAAGTTATGTATGTAGTCTGTTCTTGTTCCGTCTCCAAAATGTCACAGATAAGCCTTGGCTTTAAAAAATGAGAGATTCTAAATCACAAGTTCAAAAAAGGTGAATTCACATAGAAGTGTTCTGTTTCTAATGAATAATGTGCGTTAGAAGAGCAGTAGTGCTGGGGACTTTGAGTCAGCAGCAGGGCCAGCTACCTTTAATATCATTCACAAAACTAGACATGGCATGCTACCTACCCACTCCAGTGCTGTTAAAACAGACACTGAAGTCTCAAGTAACGACCATATTTGAGCAGAATTTTGTATCTAGAAGTTGCGGTTTATTTTGCCTCTTCATTTTTAATTTTCATTTTGCAGGCAAATACTGAAAAGCCATCCCTAAGCAGGTCAGAACAAGCAGGGAGAAATGCTCTATTATCTGATATTACCAAAGGAAAAAAGCTCAAGAAGACTGTTACTAATGACAGAAGTGCTCCAATTCTAGACAGTAAGTATGATTCTACATGTTGGAATTTTGGTAGTCATGAATGGTTCTACAGATCTGAAAGGAGAAAATTATTTTATATATCATCAGATGAATTGCCATGAGAGTAGATAAAAAAAAAGGCCAGAAATTGACATGCATATAAATAAATTCTATTCATCATGAATGAACAGTCAGCTGAGAAATCAAGTACTGCTTATGAAATGTGAATGCTAATTTGTTTGCTAATTCTCAAAAAGTGGTTTATTTTCCTGTTTGCTTATATCAGAAAAATATGCAAGTCCTACCTGGAGTTCTGCTGAGGATCTGCAGCAGATCAGGCAAACAAAACCCCCATAAGGACTAAGGAGAGGACAGAGAATAAAGTGGAATTTCAGACTCTACTTTTGCATAAACAATATAAGAATAAATGCATGCCTGGCATGACACCATTGGCTCCAGTACCACTTAGAGCAAAACCAGAGCCGGAAGCCACAGCTCTACCTGTCACTGCTGCACGCAGTTTTGCCACTCCTGGAGTGACTCAGGGGTATTATCTTTTTGGCTGAGCCTTGCTGCTCAGCCAGCCCAGCAGTACTGCACAAGGCAGTGACTCTACTTACCTGAATGGAAATAAGGTCTCTATCCAGCTGTGCTGCTGCTGTGTCTCACAGCACATCTTGGTAGGTGCCAAGAGGAGGCTGGAGAAGCCCATGTAGCAAAAGTATTGGGAAGGCAGAACAGAAACAGGAGAAGAGTGAGGAACACAGGCCTTTGCTGACAGAGGAACAGCATTCATTTCCTAAGGAGAAACAACGCTTTTACAGACTGATTAGCAAATGTGATACACCTCAGTCTAGGTTTGGCCATGCAGTTAAAGGCTGGACTGTGATAGGAACATGATGACAAAAGAAGGAAATGCCTAGAGGAGTGTGACCAAATAAAAATAATTTTTAAAAAAATTAGATACAGTCCTGCAATTAGCCAGCTACAATTTCTAAAGATCATCTCTGAATGTGAAGTTACATGTTCTAGCTATAGTAATGAGCTGGAGGGGATTAAAGGAGGGGGTAAACAGTAAGATAAAAATGATGCAGCCTATTATCTAATTTACATGAATTAACAAATCATGATGAAAGACTAAACTATGGTAGCAGCATTTCTCCAGAGGTTCACGCCCTATCTGAGTCAGAGCCAAACTGAGCTGACATGGTAAGAAAGAGAAGGATAATGTGAAACATTCCCCCATGGTTACACTCTTGCTTTTTTCTTGGGGAAATTTTTAGAAGTACTTTTCATCCACAGGTTTTAATTACTCTGAAGTCAGTGAAACTTTTACCTACCCAAACTTGTGGAAATCAGGATTCCAAGAAGTTAAGCAAGTGATCTTAGCCTATGTGGCCCAGCATCTGAGAGCTGATCTCCACAGCTATTCCAACCTGTGCACCTGCTGATTTTGCAGTGATGCTCTGAATAAGGCTCTTCTGTGATTGTAGTTGTGGAAACACTTTGATTTTATTTTTGGCTACTCAGTTGTCACAGCAGAAATACTGACATTAGAGAGAAATGGGAGAGAAAAGGGAGGGCCAATAAAATAATTCCTGCCTATTGGAGACATTAACAGTTAATGATCCTGTCACTGCACTTCTGAACCTACAGAAATGGCATCTCCTTTCCTACTAGGCTTTGTTTAAATAAGTAGATATGTTGTAATATAATCAATAATGAGAGAATTCTGTGCATTCCCAGCAGTGATTCCCAGAGACACCTTCAAGAGGAAGGACCTTCTGCCTTCTTCCTTCCTTCCCTTTTCCCCATGAGATTGCCCTGTCTCTGCTTATGGAGAAGTGGAGGGGAAAGATAAGAGAGCAAAAGTACAAAGAAACAGGAAGAAGCAACTAAGGTGCTAACAAAGACTACATTATATTCTCAGAGGTCCCATCCCTGCTCAGTTCCAAATTCTCTGCAGCAATTTGCTCTGCTCTCCAGTCGAGAGCAGACTAAAGTGATGATGGCTTAATAAAGCACAGAGGCTATGGTTATTATGGTTACTGCACCAGCTCCTCCATGGTGCAGTGGTGGTGGTGATGATGGTAGCTCTGATGATCCAAACCTTGTGTGTTTTGAAAGTTCATCCATTTTCCCCCAGCTACAAGTATTACTCTAATGAAAGAGGTGACTTTGCAGGATCAGTCTTGCTTCACTAATACGGGGGATCTTTTTTCCCAACAGAACCCAAAGGATCTGGTGGAGGTGGCGGCGGTGGCTTTGGAGGAGGTGGCAGTGGCAGCAGTGGGGGTTTTGGTGGTGGCAGTGGTAGCGGCTTCGGTGGCAGTGGACCACCTGGCCTTGGAGGCCTTTTTCAAGCAGGAATGCCAAAGCTCAGATGTACTGCAAATCGAGATGCTGGTAAGAAAGACCTTGAATTTCCAGTCATGAAAAAATGACATTGCTTAAAACCTTCATAGCACTGCAATAAATTACCTGCTGGGATTGAGAAAGCCATCAAATATCGTAGGCTCTTAGGAAATGTAATTTTCAGTTCGAATCCTGTTTTATTCTTACTATTAGGTTTTATGAGGGAAAAGCCAGACTCCCTTTCCACCCATCCTCCTCATTATTGATGAAAACTAAAGATCTTGGTAGTGTTGAATGGCTACCTGCAAAGTACAGTCAGGCAGATTACATCCTGCCTTAGCTGTTGGGTGTGCAGGACAAGAGGGGAACAGAGGAGGATCCAGGCTAATTCTTTCCTGTGCACCAGGAAAAAGGATCTACTTTCCAAATGGAAAGTTCTTGTGTCAGCTCCACAACAGCATGATTTGCTGCTGTGAGTGCATGAGGCATCCCAGCTGGCTGGTACACACACTGCAGATGGAGGCTTGTCTGGAGTGTGCTTCTGGCTGACAAAACAGCTGCCCCAAGCCTCATGCCCCTTTAAACAAAGGACATCCGGGGCCACTGAGTTTTTTAACTTCAAGGACATAGGATTTCATACTTGTTGAAGAAGGACTATGCCATGGGGGTTGTAGAGTGTTACAAATATTACATATTTTATAGCCTAACATAATTTTCCAGCACATGTGTACAAAACAGTCTCTCAAAGCTGGTATTTTCTATTGTGTCACAGTCTATTTTTGGGAACTTGTATCCATACAAAAGTTCCTGGCAGCGCAGAATAGTACTTGTGAACTGCAGGGCTAGCTGCCTTCTTCCTGATGTGCACAGCCTCATCCTTAGATCACAGCTACTAGAAAGAGCTGAAAAAAGCTTTTTGCTGAACTTTTGTTGTTAAATGTAATTTAAAAGCAAAGATTTCTGTGCTCTCGGGTTGATGGTGTTCAGTACTTGTTCCTCACCATTTCTTCCCTCCTTGTTTTATTGCTTGCTGTATGATGGCTGCATCAGTTGTGTTACTTTGTGGCCACTTAACTCTGCCCCGTAAGCAATATCAGGATGTCATCGGGTACTCTGGAGTGGTTTCCCAATGGTACCGGGGTTGGGGCTGAGCCTCAAGGCAGGGCTGCCGTGCCGGGCTGCGCCCTGGCCGCTTGCAGAGCCTCGGGACGCGGCCCGTTCGGAACCGCAGCCCCGGTGCGACGGTGCTGATGCTCCCTCTCCTGTGTCCGCAGACGCCGGGGGAGGCCGGCCG
>VXAX01006527.1:25258-82981 GCA_013399835.1 Leptocoma aspasia | reverse complement strand
CGGCTGCCGCAGAGGAACATCTCGCTGGGGTCGTGCCCGGCGCCCGGCGGGGGCCGCTCCGGACCGCTGCCCCCGCCGCCCGGCGAGAGGCCGCCGCCGCCCGTCAGAGACCCGCCCGGCCGCTCAGGTAGGGAGCGGGGACAGCTGGCACGGGACTGGAGTGCTTTGGCCGGGACAGGTGGCACGGGACTAGGGTGCTTTGGCCAGGACAGGTGGCACGGGACTGGGGTGCTTTGGCTGGGACAGGTGGCACGGGACTGGGGTGCTTTGGCCGGGACAGATGGCACGGGACTGGGGTGCTTTGGCCATGGCCGCACCAGTTTCACATGCACAGCTAACACATCCCAGGATGACATCCCTGTTGGGCACTAGGGATTCTGCAGTTGGAAGCGAGGGTTTGTGGGCGTCACGGTGGCTTAAGGAGAGTCAAAGTGCATCACCGGTGTGCTCACGTGTACTTTTACATATCTTGGATACTTTCATTATAGTCACTGTAATTGAAGAGGGTTGCAAAGGGATTTCCCCATTACGTTCTTTGATGCAAAGAAGCTTCTGGTAAAGTGACAGCATCTGACTTCCTGAGTCAACCAGCATGAGTTAATGGTCGCGTTCTCGCGAGTGGAGGGTTGTGGAATCTGACCTTCTACGTGTTCAGAGACACAAACACAGTCAAATACATTAGCTTTAATAAAAGACCTAGCCTACAGTTGTTAAATGTAATAGCACTTGTTAGAGCGTGACTAATTGTTGTTACTTGTAGATATCAAATTAGACTAAAAGTAGAATTGTCTCCATTGAGCAATTTCATAATGTATTTTATCCTCTGTGACAACTGTTGTTCATAACTTCTAAGAATTGCACATCATAACTCAGCTCTCTGATACCTGATAGTTGTCCCTTTGGAGATGAAAGAATTTAGGCACAATTGAGCCCTGTAACATCAGGTGGAGAAAAGCATTGAACAGAAGATACTGCTGGGAAACTCCACAGAGTTGCCTTTCATTTCATCCTTCGGAATAAACTCAGAAATCACCTCTAGCCTGGCCAGTCCTAGATGGTAGAAATTAATGTCATGGGAGCTCCCACAGACAGCTATGTTGCTTTCCAACTCCTTGAACCAGCCTGGATCTCCAACACCTACAGCAGCTGTGCAGCTACAGAAAATAATGGCCCTGTAACTGTGCTTTGTGGAGCTGGTTGCCAGCCCAGAGGATGGCACCATGCTGGTGCAGCCTGCAGTGAATAAATCAGAGAAATCCCATTACAGTTGACCAAGGGGATGGATCCAAGTTGCAGAGAGTGTCTGCAATTATTCAGTCACTTGCAAGAGTTTGTTTTGTGGTAGCCTTGGCTTCCACCAGTGCTTTCCTGGTTGACCGTTTTCTGAGGCAGATGGTTTTAGCAAACCTGCACTAACTTTCTTCTGGCTCAATTCTGGCTCAGTAAGTAGAAGGAAGTTGTAGCAATACATTCTAAATAAATACACCTATTCTGCAGCAGTTCAGTGCAGACAATGGAGTTTAGCTAGGTTTAGAGAGAGAAAACAAAACTGTTCTGAAAGTTGCTGAATGCGTCTCATTCTTTGAAACTATTCCCTGAAGGCAAACTTTAGTAATTTGTAAAATAAGAAGGGGAACAAAAATACACAAAGTACAGCATGTTTCTTGAAACCTTTCAATGCTCGTTGCTGGAGACACAATATCTACTGCTCTCTTTTTCAAAGTGCATGTCTGTAGATAGATTTCATCAAGACAGGGAAGCATTTATTGAAAATTAACATAATGGTCAGTTGCCCAACTGCACCAAACAGAGGTAGTGAGACTTTTGAACATGCGTAACTCTCCACACCCTCTGCTTCACCTTCTTGTGTCCCAACCATGGGCACTTACCTCTGTGGCAGAAGCAACTTTCCTGTCTTTATTTACTTTTCTTGTGGAAGCACCCTTCCGTTGCCCTCAGGACAGCCCTGGGTGTGTATTACGTAGGCTGTGCCTTTGTATTTGACCTGTCACGTCCATGTCACTTACAGATACATAAACACTGGAAATGCCAGTCTATGTGTGAGGTCTGTTTCCAGTTTACAGGGAGATGGATATGCTCCAACTACTGAAAAACCTGTCATGCAGCTCATTTGTTTATAAATGAGTGAGCTGATGAGCTGCTGCTTTACGCAGCCACTCCTGGGCAGAGCTGCCCTGTGTGCCACCACAGACCCTGGCTGTGACACCCGGAGGGAACCACTCCTAAGGACAAAGAGCCTCTGGGGGCAGCAGGTGTCTTTGCTACACATCCTCTTGCCTTGCAGTGGTACATAGAAAGGAAATGTGTTACAGTTCGGACCTCCACAGCGCCCTGAATTCCAGCTGTGGCTTCTGCTTGTTGTGGCCACTGGTAATTTAGAGTGGTTTAAAAGTAGCTTCAAGGACCAGGACCTCTACAGAGGCTTCTGTAGCTGAGGGGAATGGGAACATGGACACTGCAGTGTATTTATGTTTAGATACGTCCTGCTCCTCTGAGCTGTGCTCTCCAAATCAGCACTAAATCCCTGGAGAGCAGGGTGGTGGGTGCCCCCATTACCCCTTAGGGCCAAGGGTCCTGAAACAGCCCTTTTTGTCAGCGGGAGCCCTTGGGATGCCAGCGGTGGCTTTCCACTGGCAGAGTAACCCCTGGTGGTAACAGCATTTGTGTGCTTGCTTCTTGCCTTGCTCTAGGCCCGCTCCCGCCGCCTCCTCCCATAAGCAGGAATGGAAGCACTTGCCGGGCTTTGCCCAGCACTCCGCAGCTGCCGTCCCGGGCGGGGCTGGACAGCCAGAGGGGCGGGCCGCGACCTCCGCTTCCCCCCGAGCGGCCGGGCTCCGCCGCGCCGCCGCCGCCACCGCCACCTTCGGCAGCGGTCAGAAACGGCTTCCAGGATCCAGGTGATGGTGAGCCATCCTCCCAGCCCTTTGTCCTCCGTAGAGAAGGTGTAGTGGCTTTTGGCCCTAGTAACTCAAAAAAGGATTGGGATAGAGACTTTGTTTCTAGTGCCAACCTTTTTTTTTGATTTTTGACCAACAGAGGTGTCACTTGGGTCTCAACCCTGGCAAGTAAGAACAGAATAAATATGCCATACATAGAGCAGAATTGCAAAGTCATCAAAACAGTCTCCAAAATAACCCTTTGAAAAAAAGGGAGGAAATTGTTTCAACTCTAATATGAATTCAAGCCACAGCTACACCGACACTTTGGAAGTTGGAACAAGTTCGATGACTCAAAAGCTGAAAGCTGAAAAACAGATGAGGGAAGAGATTGTCAGAGCATTGCTGAAAATGTCAAGTATCTATTTCTGCTAGTGTTTATTAAAAAGATGAGATCTAAGATTGCTGTGTTTTAAAGATTCGTCATGCTTTTCTTTTTAATTGTTTTCTGTTTGCATAGAACAGATAAATCCTTCAGTTAATTACGGGAGGCCAAAATTGGTATTCCTGACATTTATACGGTTAGAAAAAAGCAAACAGAAAATGAAACTATAACTCATGCTTTTGAAACATTTTCACACATCAGGTAAGGCAGAAGGATCACAGGCATATTTCTTCCTGCACACAAGTCATTTGCAGGGTTCAGAACATGCAGCTCCTTTACACACTGGTTTCTGATTGCAACCATTGGAAGTAAACATAGAAAAACTGGGTCTAGCAAATAACAACATGTACAAATGCAAGGTGTGACTTATTCAGCTGTTCATTACGTTATGCAGTAAAATACAGCAATATTGCAAGAAAGTTATGGTTGCAAAGTCCTGAAGCAAGCAAGAAATGACAAAGTTTAAATTAGCCCACATTTTCTTCCTTAGGCTTTCAAAATCAGGTGCAGAACAGAGCTCTTGGAACATTTCCTATTATTTCAATGAAGAAACTGGTCAGCTTGCTTTATTTAGAATTCTGTAGACTCAGTAAGTACAGCAAAAGGCCCCCTGTAGTCTAGAGAGATATAGCTTCAAGTGATATATTTTTCTATTTTTGACACTAGTTACATACAGGATTCTCTGTCATGCATTTTAGCATAATGGTTATTTTTCTTCTTCCAGTATAAATATTAAGAGAGAAAAACCAGTGCTTATAGGAATGTGCTTTTAATGATGCTTTTGAACGTGGTATATCAATGACACATAAATATTGATAAATTCTATACCGGGAACAAAATACTGTTCTGAAGTAGGAGAAACAAGGCAGTTCTGGTAGCACATATATGTGTGTGTGTGTTAAAAAAACAGATCTGTTATACATGGAAGGGAGAGTAAGACATTTTAGTGGAATTATGGCCATTTTCCTGATCTGTGATTTTGCATTAAATTGGCAAAGCGATCAGTTAAAGTTGATAGAAATTTTCATTCCCAAATTAACCTAAAGCATCATCTTCCCTGACTTCCTAAGATAATGCTGGTTCAGTATGCAGCTGTGTAAGCATTTTGCAATTTAAAACATGCATTAAACATGATATCAATGTCAATTGACTTTCCTAGGCTGTGTCAGAAAATTAATGAGTAAATTGCATGGGATTTTTTTCAGATGAATGGGAAAGCAGATTTTCTTTTCATCCGATATCTGATTTGCCACCTCCAGAGCCATATGTACCCATGAACAGAAGTTATCCCAGTAAACTAGCAAGAAATGACAGTAGAGGTAAGTTGGAATTTCAGTGTATTGTCCTAAAACCAAAGTGCATGGGGAAGAATCTGGATGCTGAGGTTTCCAGACTTCTCAGACTAACAGTCTGGTCCTTCCTCACCACACAGGAAAAGCTAAATGCAGGTTCATAGGTACAAGCCCTCTAAAACTTTTTGAGTGGGAAATTGGTTTTTTTTTTAAGTTGAAACATATACTGTAAGTGACCAGGTCTGCCATTGTAGTCCGCCCTTCTGCTCTAGGCAGCCAGAACCACAAAATGCCTCAGGACTTTCTCCTCATTTCCCATCTAAATTCATGCACAACTCATTTATTTTTGTGCCAGCATCATCCTTGAGTTTAGTTTTCCTCTCTTCTTGTGTGTTAAACTCTTCATGTTTGTTAAGACAAGAGTCGTATCTTCCTCTTTGTTCTGCTGGGCTGATTAAATCCAGAGGTACTACACTCTGCTTCCAAGCCATGTTCCCTGATCATCAGAGCTGCTTAGGTATACATTTCTGTTTGTTTTTGTCTTTTCCAATCAGTGTTACATGCTGTTCCAGCTTAGGTTTCAAACGTGTCTTCTACAGCAGCATAAATGTTTCCTATCTCCTTTACTGGTATTTTGCCTGATACACCCAAGGATCAATTACTTCTTTCACAACCAGTGACTTTGGTGGCTCATAGTTATCCTGTAATCATGTGTATATGCAGATGTTTCTCTCCTGTTTCCAGATGATGAAGTTTTGGTTTGAAGCAGAGATTCCTATTAGTCTCTGACTGTTCACTTTGCCCTGTTAGCTTTCATCCCATTTGTATTAGTCCACAAAGGAAGGCCAAATAACATACACATATTTTTGTGTTTCCTTTTATGAGTTTGCTATGAAAAATTTCATACAGGGAAAAACATTAAGAGCTTTGAAATTTTACTGTGTTTAGAGTTTGCCACTTTTTGTTGAGATTTGCATGTATTGCAAGTAGCACTGAAAAGTTGTGTGTTCACATAAATCAGTAAGGCTAACAAGAACTATAAGTCTGTTTTGGAAAGGAGGAAATGGACCAAAATAAATATGTACTTTCCAGGCATTAGGGATAGCATTAATTAAAAACATTATTTTACAGTGATTGAAGTTCTGATGTTGTTTAATAAACTAACCAGAAACTCTTTTTAAAAAAATGATTTTTTTTAATGGCCAGGCCTGAAAATTAGTAGATCTTCATCAGTTACTGAATTATTTTCTTGGATGTAAATACCCCCTTCAAAAGAAGGAGTATTTCAGGAGGAGTAACAGGAAAAAACCTTTTTTCTCTTTTAGGTGGTTCTGTCCGAAAAGAAAGAGGTGCCCCCCCACTCCCACCTATACCAAGGTGAAATGGGTTCTGGCCCATCTTTGGGTGACATCTGTTCTCAAGTTTCCTTCAAGTCAGCTCTCCTGTCCACATGGCTGGAAAGTTGTCTGTCTTGATTGATTTCCACTTTTGGCTTGTCAGCTGGAACAAACTTCAGTCTCTGTTACAGAAGTAATAGATGTGGCTTATGGACTATAGTTGCTCAAAGCTATGAATTTTATTCGCTTAAACTGCAGGCATTTTGTGGACCCTACAGAACATACATGCATCATGCTTACCGTGTCCAACCCTGTCCCCTGGAGAGCTCCGTGGGAAGTCTGGCTTTGAAACTGATAGAGCTTGAACAAAGCTGTTTCATTCACTTTGGGTACAGTAGCTGTATTATTTTAATGATAAAGTATTTGATGTTTAAAAGAACAGTTGGTGGGTAAAAAGTGTAGCCAAGAGTCCCCTGGATCCTTCTTTGCATGCCTAACTCAGCCTATCTGCTTCTGCAAGCCATAGACCTACTACATGGTGACAAAGAGTTCATCTTTAACTTTTTCACTTCAGCTTAGTCAAGCAAATCTTAAACAATGCACAACACATCCTGCCTCAAGGATGGAGTATCCCTGGCCTTGTTTTTATCTGCAGAGAATCTTCCAAAGAAAAGCACAAGTGAAGAATTTATCAGCATAAAAAAATATATATTTTTAACCCTCTTTCCTATTTTTTTAATAGTGTTATGTGTTCTGTGACCTAATTCTCTCCTACTCTTATGTGGACCAACCCACATCATGTCATCTGTGCCTTGGATTACTGTAACTCCCTCTGCCTGATACTGCATGTGAAGAGTCCTCAGAAAGTAGTCTCAGTGCAAACACAGCAATTATTGTAGTCACAGGCTCCTTCTGTAAAGCATCACTAATGCCAGTGCTCCACAGACTGCTTTCCAGTTGTTTCTTTGGTACAACTAAATGATGGGGTTTGACTTAAAAAGCTTCTTGGCACTTAGGTCACAAGTATCAGAGAGCTTGTGCTTGACTTCCATTATGGTAGAGCAGCCAAGGTCAAAAATGTTCCTCAGTGAAAGCCCTTTGATGTTGTGAGAGGGGTCCGGCATTTGTACATTTAAGTGGGAGCATCCAAAATTTGCTGTCTGCACTGGTTCAAGAGAAATGGAAAGATTTGGTCTTTTGAGTTGGCCATGAAGCTTGTCCTTTCAAACTTTGCTGAAAGGAGTCTCTACAGAGAGCTGCAAGGCTTACATTGATAGAAAAAAGAGTATTCTAACATTGTGGCAAGTGGTTAATATGTTTAATGGCTTTTGAATTTTGTGTATGAGAAAAAACCTCATTGCATGAGTGAATTTTACAAGTGGATCTAAGTGCGTATAAAATGACTTTGGAAATCAGAAGAAGATTATAATTCTGGATTTGAAATACTGGTGAATGATAGCTCTTCGTTAATTGGACCTCTGAGTTTAGCTCTGAAAAATGTCCCCTCAGTCTCATCAGCAGTACGTTTCTTCAGTGTGCTCCTTGGGATCCCTACAAAGCCTGTGTCAGCTGCCAAGCTTCACAGGGTGTTGCTCAAAAAAACCCAAAATAAAACATAGAAACTAGTCATGTAGGTTAAGAAAATGTTTCTCTAGCATGGGAGACATGATCCTAAGTACACTCTGCGGCTAGAATGAGGTCATTCCTTGAAAATCTAGGGAATTTAGCCAAAGAGAGTCAGGACCCTGCTGAAATGTCTGTGCATAGGGCTTCTTGCTCTGTCTGTGGGCGGGGAGGGGCACATCTGCTTTCTGCCTGGCACACTGGACATCACATTGAAGGGGATGAGACTAGAGTTGGATTTGGCCAGATCAAATTTAATTTGGTCTTTTCAGTGTTTGTTTACAAAATCTTGTTAGCTGTGACAGCATTTGATTATGTACTTGTTTTTTACATTTTTGTATCTAATGACCTATTTTTAGTCACTGTTTATGGTCTTGAACCTGCAATTAAATGCGCAGGCGCAGGGATGTATCTACATCCAGTTGCAGGATCGTGGCTGTAGGAGTTTCTTAAACAGATACTGGTGGGACCTCCATGTGACAGGTGCACCTTGGGATCAAACCTGGCACAATGTTGAATTTGTATATGTATTTTATGGATGTCACTTAAAGTGCCTGTCTCTTTAGGATTTTATTTTGTGAATAGAAGTCCAAATAAGATTTTTAGGCTAATAACTTAAAGGATAAATTATTGTATTCATATTTTAAAACTGAAACACTTAATAACTTTCTAAGGAACAATATTTTGAGTTTAAGAATACAATATTTTCAGTACCTTGACTTGCCAAATCCTTGTTAATATCCAAATAGCTATGCAGCCAAAAAAGCCCCAACCCTCCAGAAATGATATCTTTTTTACAACTTACCTGCTTCCAAAATGACTGTTTTACTTTGGTAAGTTAGTGAAAATGCTGCCCAGTGTTCTTCCAATATTCTGTATCATTCAAAATGTCCTGTATTTTGTCATTTCAGCAAGATTTTCTGACCAGAAATCTGGACCACTACCAAAGGCTTGGAAAACCCGCTTCAGTTTCATTTTAAAATGTGCCGTGTAAAAGGCCCCCAGTTAACAAGCCAAAAATCTTGAGCTGCTTAGGTTTTAGCAATTCTTTTTTACTCTAGAAACCTCTTCACAATAGATGTTTGGCATACATGTAAAATAGCTTAATTCTGCAGAAAGGGGCATTTTTGTTCACATAACAACATTTCCATTTATATGTTTTGCTGTAAAGGTCCCTAGATATATTCCAGAACAATGCAGCATTTTATAATTCAATATATTGCTTCACGTAGCAGTAGCTATTTACAATATGATTAGTATTAAGGTATTTATTTCACTATGAAGTGTTGAAAAAGAATAATACAAAACAGGTTGAATCAATGGTGCCTTATGACTTTTTTAGTCAACTTTTCTGTGTCTAAATGTAGAAGAATTAATAGACATTGCTCTTCCAGGTCCTAACTAAATAGTGCCGACAGTAGCATTTTACAGTGTTTGAGCCAAGCCCTGCTGCTGTGTGCTCAATCTGCTAACTCCAGGTGGAGCTCAGTGTGTGGAGAGGCCACTGGATCAGTGTGTAGGTGAGGTGTATGTGGGCACTGGTTGGCTTCACAATTGCTGGTATTGCTGTCAAAATTTAGGCCTGTCCCAAAACCAGCATCTGATGCTGCTGTCAGCAGCACAGCCCAGCTGACTTCAGTGTGGCTGCATGGGTTACAGAACTAAATTTGATTCACTGCTTGCATAAGATTTGCTGGGTTTTTTTCAATGGCATTGTATTATAAACCCTCACACCTCAACCTGTCTTCTTACCTTACCACTGAGGCTTGCACTGCTTGACAACAGCCATGGATCTTCATTTTTGTTTAATTTGACTCCATAAATAAAATGAGAATAACTTTTGTAC
This sequence comes from Leptocoma aspasia, assembly GCA_013399835.1. NCBI lineage: Eukaryota > Metazoa > Chordata > Aves > Passeriformes > Nectariniidae > Leptocoma > Leptocoma aspasia. The sequence continues at coordinate 73,541 of VXAX01006527.1, read as the reverse complement.
CATGTAAAAATAATTTCTCCTCTATATTTTTGGAAGAAAAGGACATGTTATGTTTGTTATGACTTTCTGCACCAGCCATTGGGAGAAGAGGTCACAGCGATGAATGTTCAGAGTTGTTAAAGGAAACTCAGCTTGTGATTCAGGAAGTGTATATTTCTGTAAATGAAATAAATAACATGATAAAATTCTTGTTTAAAAGCCAGCATTTCCCAACACTAAAAGAATCATAAGGTTTGTTTGGTTTTTTTTCTGCAAGACAGCACTGTGAAAGAAGTTCCTTATATTGTCACTTGAAAAAATGGGCGGTTGTTTCTCCTTGCAGCATCAACTGTTTGCATGACACTTGTAGAAGTTGATCTGTCTTGGAGCGGAGGATAAAGGAGCTAAACTGCTATCATGCATCACGTGTATTGTAACACAACAATCTTCTGTACAGAAGTATGGAAATAGAAAGGGTACTTTTTGCCTTGGAGGTAAAGAATGGAGTTGCGTGATCAAACTGAGATTATTTCAAGCAGGATGTCAAATGTTAAGAGACCTAGAGAGGGCCCCTTGGCCACAGGACACTGGAAAAGAGAAGATTGCTCAAGGAAATAAAAGCCAATTGGCTGAATGTTGTTACCAGTACTAGAGTAAAAATTATGGTATAAAATATGCAGTTTGGAGTTCCACGTTGCAGTGGTGTGAGCACCTTTCATCTCACAGCTGGGTGCAACAGCCTGTTACAGCGGTACATCGACTCCATGTAACACAGATTGTGTGAGCTTTAACCTTTCAAACAGTATTCATCAGAAAATAAGGAGAATCACTCACCTAAGATATCCAGGAGCACTTTAGGTGCAAATTCATGGAATGGTTCTTCATGTACATTGGAAGAAAACAGGGATCTTGTACCCTGTAAGATGGATGTTTGGACCATTCAGTTAAAATCTGAACTGGGGCATTGGCAAAGAGGGGAGTATTGGAATAATTCAGGCAGAAGCAGGGCATGTGTGTATGGTCTCAGTGAGTATGCTGCAGGTAGGTATGCAGATTTAAAAAACAAAAATGGAAACCACATGTATTAAGGGGGTAACCTTTTATGTATGTTGCCATTTTGAAATACAGTTTGTCTGTGGTAAATATTCCTTAGTGTAAACTAATACATATGGAGGAAAACATCTAAATTTGGACTTCCAAAGCCACACAGGAGGGAGGGAACCATGAAACAGGCTGAGCAGAAAGTAACATTTCTATCGGATGCTTAAAGTTTGAGCTTTTTATAAAATATTAATCTAGTTCTGTGAATTTTTTGCTTAACATTTATTTTGTAAGTGATTTTGTTCTCCTTATTTTTCTGTCCTATACCAAATAAATTTTACTTTTATTTAATTGGTGGTGCAGACTGTTATATTGAGGACAAAAACCATTACTTCATTGACAAAAGCACGTGTTGGCTTTAGCAGGAGCATAGCAGTGAGCCTGGCAGGAGCTGGGGTGAGCTGTTCCCTTCCTCTCCTGTGTGCCATTGGACAGCAGCACAGCAGTAATTCTCAGAGGACTTCGGTCCTACGTACAGTGAAGGACACCTGCAGATAAGGAGAAATAATGAGTTTACTTTAGGATAAAGAATGATTGAAAACCAGTGGTACGTGATGCTGTACTTGTAGGTGGCTGTTGGGTGAGCTGTGGCCATTGGCTCTTGGCAGGGCAAGCTAGGCACTTGCCAGGGGAAGATGACATGGAAAATCACTGTAGTTAAGTGTAGATTTTTATTTGTTGTGTCTCCACTCACAATGCAGAAAGCTGCCAGGGAATTTAGAAACAAACGAAACCCTCCTTTTGATTTTGGAGCCCTGTTCTTTATCATGTGTTAAGCTTTTCAGATAATTTGGACCAGGTTCATCAAAGAAAGACCCTTTGATAAAAGTCCACAGGAGGTTCAAATTCAGGCTGCATTTCCAGCTTCTCAGAAGTTAGAAGAGTCATTTTAAAAGCTAAAAAGCTCTGTACTATAACTCATCTATCTCGCAAAGACTTAAGCATCAGGTTTACTCGTACGCAGGTTGTGGATCCTTTGACATCTCTGGGGACTGCTTGTTGATACCTTCATTTTACAGACTGACTGAGACAAAGACCACTTTCTTAGAAGGCCACCAACCCTTGTGTAGCTGCAGACCCAGAGAAACCATAATGGAGAGTGAGGGGAAGCTGGTGAGCTGTAAAGGAGCTGGCTCAGCAGGCTGTGAGACCTTTGCAGATCTCAGTGGCAATAGCCTTGAATGAGAACACAGAGGTATGAATCTAATCATCAGCTAGCAGGACTGTCTATTGCATGTTTTACCAAAGAAATGGTTTTTTCTGGTTTTCAAGAAATCAAATAATTTGCTTGGCTTCAGAAAGAGGAAACTGGGCTGAGCATTCTGTGACTTTGTCATAACCACAACATATTCCTTCCTTCATTTAGCTCAATAAATGCTGTTGATTTAAAAGAAACCCATGGACTACCCTGTAAAAGAGTTCTGACTGCTCCCTGCAGTTGCAGGAAGGCTCATGTGTTGCACACAGCACACACAGAAATATGCAACTCTTTTGATCATGGTTCAGCAATTTCCAATGTCCTTCCTGCCTCCTATGCACAGGCTGCTCCCCTCTGCCCTCTCACCCAGTCTGACTCCATTTTACACTGAACATAGTAACTTAGTCCCAGCAAATTACTGATTTCAGAACTAAATATTGGCCCATACATCTCTGTAAAGTACTTAATATATTGTTTAGGTTAACTAATGAAATAGATCATTGGCAATCAAGCTCTTAACCTATCTAAAGATTTCAACAGCAGTCCAGGTACAGAAACAATCCCGAGGAAAGGATGACTGGCACAAAAATATTTTGATTAAACATAGAGAATGAATTGGGTGGTTGCTGCTAACATTACCTTGTGTCCAATATCTATCTGTCTACTGAACAACATCAGATAATCTCTTCTTTAATCCTAAAATATATTTGTATCTTAAGATACATGACTTCAAAAAAGCTACATTCAAAATGTAAAATAGCAATCTACCATGAAAGCTGTCTATATGATATTGCAATAAGGCTCTTATCATTCCCATAATTTCTCCTCTTTGTTATTACTACTCTTCTTTTTCCTGCAGATAAAAAAGTTTTTTCTTTGAGAGTGCTGAGATTTAGCCTACATAAATACATTTCTCATTTTTAAAATGGGATTCTTCTTGTTATTTATTTTCTTTTTTTTCCCCTTTTTTTGCTAGAGGAGACACGTCTGCCTAAGCACCTCTAAGTTAAAGGTGTACAGAGAGCGCTGTTGGTTGCTGTCCATCCTTTCTCTCTGCAAAACAGGAACTGGTGATCTCTCCCTGCAGTTGGGGCAGGGCATTATCACTGTACAATGCCCTTCCCAAAGGGGACCACTTTGGCTACCTTTTGCATGTGCCTATGTGCAAAAAAAATTTGGCTCCAACCTGGTGTGAACACTGTACACAATAAGGCCTTTAACCAGTTCCCTTCTGAAAATGTTTTTGTGTTCATGCAAAGATGGCTGTTTAAGCAGTGGGTGTTGGGTGTAACCCAGCTTGAAGGAAGCATTTATGTATACAGGGATGTGAAAATGAGTCATTCCTGTCCTTCTCCTTTCTAGCACAAATTTGAGTAAATTCAGAGTTACTGGTGAGCCCTCGTGTGCCCTGTGGAGCAGCAGAGCCCCTGCATCTGAAGGCTGAGCACTACCAAGCCATGAGAGCAAAAGGCAGCTGAAGCAATCAGAGCACTTTGAAGAGAGCAAGGTAAAGGCTGTGGGTTAAAGTCCAGGCTGAAACCCCAGCCTCTATCGTAGGTATTTTGATACTGGAACTAGTGTACCTTGTAGATAACATCATTGTGCTGTTTGTCAGAGACTACAGAGCCCATCAGTATTTTCTGTGCTGTCTCAAAACCAATCCCCACTGCAAACTGCTGAAATCCTTCTGTTGAAGTTTTTTTCCCCTCCTTACTTAAAACAGAGACTTTCACTTCTGCTATTTGACCAGGAGCTTGGGTGCCTTATGAAACCTGGGAATCTTTGTTTGAAAACATACAGATACATGCTCCTTTCCTCTAAATATATACTTTCATCTCCTGAGCTGTGCCTGCAGGACTGCTGCTGTGCTTTCATCCAAGTGCGAGTCAACTGTGGGGCTGGTGCGTTTGCTCCAGTTTATTGCTGTTTTAAAAACAATACCCTGCTGTGGGCTGTAAGAGAATTACCCTCTGTGCCAGAACCTTCATTCCTCTCTCTTATACATATGGCCACTTGTGAGCAAGGGGAGGAATTGAAAATATATTTTTTAACTGGAAACTGTGTCTAGTCCAAATCCAAGCATGCATCAGAAAATGAGAAGCCCTGTGTGTTTGTTTGTTTTTAACCAAGCAGGTGGGAACAGGTGTGATGCGCCCCCAGCCTGGCAGTTCTCGTGGTGCTGCAGTTGCTCGTTCCCGCAGCTGCTGCCGGGGCAGCGTGGGGCAGCTCCCGGCTGCTGCCGCCGCTCCGCTCCCGCGGCCGCGCGGTGTCGCCGTGGCCGCGCGGTGCCTCCGCCCGGCCCAGCGGGGGAGGGTCCCGGGGGCTGTGGGGACCTGGGCACGGGTCATCGGGAACGCTCACCGCCGTTCCACGGCGTGCACGACCCCGACTCGTCAGCCCTGCTCCTCGTGCCTAACTACCCTGCGCTGTCCCTGCCCCCGGCGGGGAGCTCCAGCATCCCTAAGGTCCCTTGAGCCCAAAGCGTTCCGTGAGGCTGCGCACATTGCAGCGTTTTAGGAATACTACGCGCTGATTCACCTCGGCGATTTCGCTCCAGATGCATCCGGCCTGACTCTTCATGCAGTTACAAAGTTCTTAGGCAAGTCAAATTCCAGTATTGGCATTAAAATGATGCAACAGAATAATACACCTGACTACTCCGTTTCAGTTCAACAGAAAGCAGCATGCCATTAGACCTAAATAAATCAAGTATTTAGCTAATAAAGTTTAACTGCAGCTGGAGAAGGAGCTAAGAATTAAAACAAAATACCTTTTTAAATTAAAAATGCCAAGTGGAAATAACAGGGAACTGTAAGGAAGCAACTCTGTCAATAATGTAGTCTCAAATAGTTAAGAAAGAAAGTTCTTTGTATTGTTGTTGGCCATTAATTTAAATGTAGTGACAAATTGCTGAACATAATGAGGAAAAGGTACAGCAGCTTTCTGCTGGAGAAGCTTTCTGCTGCTTTCTTCAGGAAGAAGAGGGTTTGTTAATACAATCCTGTGACACAGTAGCAGGAAGGATTTAGTGAGGTAGTAGTGGTGAAATGAATATGAAATAAATAAACAAAAAAAAAAGTTGGATTTCTATCACAAGAGGCAATACACTGCACTCTATACATTTGATGGACAGCATTTAAAGCGTATTTGTGTAAGTAATAAATAGTGGCTTGCAAAATGGTGGGATATGGTGCCACCACAAATGGAAACTTAATATATGGAGAGATTTTATGGAGATGTGGGTCACATTCTGAAAATATTTCCAAAGCTTTGAATTTGTGACACCAAAATTGGTTTTTGTGGGTTGTTTGGGGTGGTTTGTTGGGATTTTTTAAGGGGGGTGGTATATTTGGTGGGATTTCTTTACTACTCAGTTGCTTGCTGAATAAGCAACAGCTGCAGCTGGTCACACACCAGAAGCAGCTTATTTAAGCACTGCAGCTTGCTTTAAAATGGTTTTCCTGAGCAAAGCAGCATCTGCTAACTTGTGTGTAGCAATGATAGCTCTCCTGGTTTTGTTCAGTTTTTTTTTTTAGTTGGGGCTTTGGGTTTTTGAGGATTCAGGCCAAATTTGAGTAGTCTTCCAGTGACTGAGCACTCTGAGTACTGAGAACATGTAAGTAATAAGCTGCCTATGCCAAAGTGAGTGAATAGGTTTTCTTAGGTTGAGGAAGAGCTGTAACTCTTATGCCCTGTTCTTAATAGTTTCACCACATACTGTTAGTCTGTTAGTATGTGAAAATACTATAATATAAATATTATAAAAGTACTTAATATTTTAAGTGTCTACCTACAGTAGATACAGCTCTAACCATAATATGAGACAAATGGACAAAACTTGATAATGATTTTCCAGATAAAGCATTTGTAATCTGTAAGTTAAAATAGTGATTTTTTTTTTGTTTGTTTGACTTTTGCATATTTTTCCCCAGTTGGACTGGTTAACTATGTAACAAATTTTTGAGTACTTGCATTTGAGTTTAGCACACTTAACCTTCTTGATGAGCCAAGTAAAATGTTGATGCCCTAGCACTAAAGATGGAATTTGTACGTTTACGAGGTCTCGTCAACATTGTTTTGTTTCCCCCAAAAGCAGTTTCAGAAAAAAACTTCTAGTATTGAAATCACATGGGGTTATTCTGAACTTTATTTAATTCCATGTAATTTAATTTGAACTTTTTTTTTTTTTTTTTTGCTTTAGAGAAGTGAATTTCATCATGCACAGTGTTTACTGGGCTTAATTTCTAGAGATGTCTATTTCAACATACCTGAGCATACATAATTATTGCTAAAGTCTTAGTTTGACTTTCTGCAATCTGTCTGTACTAGCTTCATGTATTTTCTTTTGGCAGATACAGTATTTTCAAGACTATAATTGCACCTTCAGTTCTGTGGAATTGTCTCAGCCACAGAACAAAGTGGAAGTGAATGAATGCAGTACAGTAAGCATGGTTTCAAAACCAGCTTGAACATACACACTGTCTTACAAAAGATGCTATATGAAAAATACCAATTAAGTTCCCGTAACCAACGTAGATAATGAGGTGGACTACTGCGAAATTATAGATGAGCTGATAAATTGCTTTCTTAAGAAGGAAGGTGTTTTACAAAAGTGTTCCAAGGTAACTGAGGTGAATATAAACATCCAGTGCACCCCTCATCATTTCTGTGTTAACAAGATTCAAGCTTATGGGTAACAGTATCTGGCATTCTCCTGATCTCTGTGTTATGTGGCTTTCAGGACACTCGGAATTTCTCTCGGGTGTTGCAATTTTATGGTATTTAGGCCTCAGAAGTTTTAGAAATTCTTTCATGGGACAAATGCTTTTCATTTGACACCACCCTCCAGAGACACAATTCAGGGGCCTATTTCCTGTTTACAGATTAATTTTCCTCAGGTTTCCCTTGTTGCTTAACTGCCTCAAACATCTGTGTATTGTTGACTATAGTTTATTTGCCAGTAACCATGTGAGTCAGTGTAAGTGACCAGACACATCTAGGTATCGATAAGCACTTCGTGTTCTTCCTGCACGCCCTACGCACAACTGTAAGAGAGCAGACATCACAAACCAAAAAACTTTCTGAACCCTGAACTACAGTTTTAGATAACCAAAGTTAGACATGCATTTTTGGATGGAGTCAGCTAAGAAAATTTAACAGAGGTTGAGCACGGGTCCCTGCCTTGTGCATTATATAATCCATTTACTTGTTAAGCAATGAGCAGTATAAAAAGGGTATTTTTTTCCAGTACTAGAGTTACAAAGCCACATTGTCTGTAGGTGTAAATCCAATGTCCATATAATGTGTCATTGTCAATAACCAAGGAGCATTGAGGAAGTATTTTTCCTGTGATTGATGAGGAGATTACCTAAGAAGTGCTAATGTCTCTACCCATTGTCGCAATTACTGTGTTGGTAAGATACTTGGATTTTTCCATGCTGTTGAAAACTAGGTGCGCAGCTGTCTGGAAATTGCCATGACATTATTCCTGTAAATTGCCAGACAGATTTCATCCTGATGCATTTGCTGACATTCTTCTTGTCTTCTCATATTCTGTATTCTTTTTTTTTTTTTGTCTATTCTTGGAAAAGGTATGTTTTTCTAATACCCTACTGAGAGGTTACTTAGAGAAATTTTGCACATTTTTGATCATTAATGCTGCTTTGAAGCTCACCTGACACTTCCTACTGTAAAGCAATGTTGTCTTTCAGTTATCACCACACCCTAACAATTTGACAACAACTTCCATGCTAGTTCTCTAGAAAAAAAATTTAAATCCAATTTTAGTATTTTTAGAAACAAACTGGAGAAACTTACTTGCTTCCAGTAAATTCTTGAGTGCTTTTCTTCAGAATACTCCACCATTTCAGGTTTTGCAATGAGTGCTTGAGTTTACCAGTGAAGTAGCCTTCACACCTTGCTATGTTTACCAGTGAAGTAGCCTTCACACCAGTACAAAGATACATGTGTGACTTCTGAGAAAAACCTTTCCAAACTGGCTCAGTTTTATGCCTTTGTAAAATGTTTTTATGTGGTCACTGCCAATTCTTAAAAGTGACATTGTCTGATGGACTGACAAACCTGCTGTCACTGAGAGAGTGAACCTCTCGCAGTTCCTGTGTGGGCCCAGCCTGTGTACGTGTAATTGTTGCAGGGAAATGAGTATGATGAAAGCTACAGGACGACTCATGTAATGGTTGCTCCAGCTGCTTTTCATTGGTTCAGCTGCTGCCCAGATGGAAAAGCAGAAATTGTCTCCCATATCATCTGTTGACTACTTTGGTGGCACATAAGTGGATGGAAACATGCAATTTGAGTGAAAAACAACAAAAATCAAGGAGGAAGAATAGTTAATGATTGAACAATGTTATGTCATGTTAAGGGAATGCTCAAGAGGATTGAATTAAAATTTGGGAACAGCTTTTAGTTTAGTGTTTGTTTAGTGGTTTTTGGAAAGCTTGTCTTTGCAATGGCAGTAACTGGGTTTTCTGTGGTCCACAGTTCAATTGCCAAAGCTGAGTTGCCAGTGGTAGAAGACAGCTGTGATCAAGAGCTGATGGACTCTGTAAACTTGTCCTCCCAGGAGTCTGTGTACAAAAAACTTGCCTTTCCCATGCATTGGTCGTACTGTTATAGCTGTGGGTATTGTTATGTTTGGGGGTTTAATTAATGCATGGGGGCTTTTTGATACTTCTGTGGGTTGGGTGAAACTCCATGAGAATTGATGTCCATGGCTGTCACCCTTAGTTTACAGAGATCTTAAAAGGAAAAAGAAATGAAACTCTATTATGAAGGCAGGATGTTGGAACACAAAGATGCTCCATGGAACACCAGGGCATGTTCAAGGCCAGAGAACATATGGCTCAAAGAAAGCACCTATGGAGCTTTGATTAAGTGTTGAGGGAGCAGAAAGGAGGTGCCAAACAGTGAGAAAATACTGTCTTTTGCTGTCCTGGGAAGCAGGACTTTCTATGGTCTTTGGATGTGATCAGGAGTATCCTGTATATTGAATACTGTATTAGAAAGATTTCTTGGCTCCAACATTAAGTTATCATTGCTAATTATCCAAACTGAAAAAAGCCAGAAAACCTAACATTTCCCAGCCAAGTGGAGAACTGGTCCTGTAATCCAGTGCTTGGGTTATTTAGAGTGCTGTTCTGGTGGTACAGTCTGGTTAATAATGATTTCATGTTTCTTAACAGGGCAAGGGATAAGACCCTAATGTTCTTCTCTGTTCATCTCGGAAGAGCCTGCATGTCAATGAGAGATAGTTGCTAGGCTGCTTATAATATGTTTTAAAAGATTAAAATCAGTAGAGGAAATATGCTATATTAAGTCCTATTTATATACTTTTGCTTCGTTTAGTTAGACAGCAGCTAGAATAATTTTATTGGTTTTTTTTCCACATGCCTTTGATACTACATTTTCATACTTTCAAGTATTTTACTTTTTCAGGGTTTTGAGGTTCTTTACTATTTACTTTTTTGAGTATTAAACTTTTAATATGTGTTCTCCAGACTCCAGACAAGACTCGGGTCAAGTGTGCTTACCTGATTTAGCACACTGTGTATGCCAGAGCTGAGATGGAAACTCAGCCTTGTCCTGTTACTGCTGATCCCTTGGGAAATCAGGCTAGTGGTTGATGGATATCAACAGCAGTCAATGAGCAGCCTATTCAGCCAAATGTGTGCTCTTTTAAAACAGCTGGAGGATTCTTGTATTTTAAGTACTTCATTATATGCTTAATCACTAATGATCTTTTCAAAGGGAAAAAGTGCATTCAAGAGAAGGGAAGGCATACATTTCTACCAAGAGTTGTTAGTATGGTCTGGCATACCTCCCTTGCTACTCCTCTGAGCATGTCCCTCTAAGGTGTCATTTCTATAGGAAAGAATGAACAACAGCAAGCCAAAAAAATCAGAAAGGCCTTATTATACTGTATTTCCAAAACCAAATCCAAATCAGTCTGAAAATGGTCTTTGTCGGGTACCAAACAGAGAAACTTCAACAGTGAAAAAATTAACAAAAGAGCCTTCTTTATTAGTGTTTGCATCAAAACAAAGTCTGACCCTAACGTTACTAGTGGGTGAGTGTTACCCAACAGGCTGCACCACCTTCCAGCAGTAAACATACATAATAAACCTTGGCACAGCTTTGGAATAATCCCTTGCTGATCTTTTGCTTGGGCTGTGTTGGCCCGGAGTTGGGACAGGAGGTAGACAGGAATGAGAGGCAGTGAGGAGTCAAGCACTGACACTTCTGCTTCATGTCAGTTGAGGTTCTAGTAAGTGTACCCACTTCTAGTGCAGAAACATAAAATTTAACCATCAGTATCTTTAAATTAAATTTAAAGCAGACATATGATATCAACAACATAGTACCTTCAAAAAGTTTCTAACAGCCATGTTTATCCCCACAAGTTTTTGTCCCTGTCTGCATTCTTTACAGGATTTTCTTAACTGGATTTCCAATTAATTCCCTTAAGTGCTATTTCTGTTATATTGCTGCTCTTGCTATATAATATCAGTTTTGTTTCTGGTAAGCATTTCAACAGTAGACCTTGTGAACAGAACGAACTATGGAAAAAATTAATATCTGACACAACGCTTTGTAAATTGTCAGTAACATACATCTTTTTTGGTTGAGATAATTCTCCATTCTGTTTTGGTCTTTTTTGGGTGTTACCTGAAAGGGACAGAGGTTTTGGGGTTTGTTTGTTTTTGGCTTTTTCCCCTGCAAGTTCCTTGGAAGTTTTTTGAGCGTTTTTGAGATTTTTTGCTGGAAGTTTGGAATGGGAAGCTACTGAGCACACAGACTGGTCGGCATTCCACAAGTCGGGAAAAGTGCCTTACTCCCACTGGGCCACCTATTGCCACGTGTCTGGCACACTTAACGAGCAAGGCAAGCTGGTTTGAGTCTGATCGGGAGAGGGGAATGAGCTGCACCGAATTCACACTTGCTGTCTTTGCAGCAGCAGTATCTATCTTGGTTCTTAGGAAAAGGGCAGCTGGAACTGCTGTGTCCTCAATTGCATTACAGAGGGAAAGCCTTGAGAAAGCTGCGTCCTCATTTTCTGCAAGAGAATCTTCGGTCATTACCAGTTTTTAGTTTCTACTGCAGAAATTACTGAATGGCCATATCTGTGGAACCGATGGCACGTGGAAAACACGGGTTTTGTTTCTAAGCGCTCTCGCTGCTAGGAAAGTCGGAATGGCTGTAGGAGGTTGAGGGACAGGCTGCCGCCGGGAGNCGCAGCCCCGGCCTGCCCGGGGTCCGCCCGGAGCCCGCCCGCCCGGGGCGCTGAGCCGGCTGCGGGAGCGGGGCGGGCCGGGGCGGGCCAGACCTCCCCTCCCTGGCCTTGGTACCGGCGGCCTCGGCCTTGGAGGGGTTCTCAGTTTGGCATGAGCGCAAAGCCTCTGCACGCACCCCTGTGCGGAGGCGCCTACCGAAAGCTAAGTAGGTAAGCTGCCCGCTCCTTTCCCCGGCTTCTGGCGCTATTTTCTACTGAGGCAGCTGTCACACAGGGCAGTGCTGCTGGCTTTTTATCTTTGACTGAAAATGCTGTGTGCTCGTAGCTGGGGTGACCGTGGGAAGGAGAGCAGTGATGGGCCGGGAGGGGCCAGGCGAGAGGCATTGGTTTTGTTGTAGCTTTCTTGCCGAAAGTCAAAGGATTTTACATCCCAATTTGGCAAGCGGTGTGCAAAAAAAGCAAGTGAGGTGCTTTTTAAGGGTGCTGGCAAGAAAATGTTATCTGCCTTTTGAAAAATGTTTTGCTATTTACTTCAGAAGTATGTATCTATTTGTTGACAAGCCCAAAGATCAGCCTAAATGAAAATTAAGGGGAGGTCTGTTTTTCATTCATAATCTGAGTTGACATTCGGTGCCGCTGGCAACTGTTGCTTCATTTGGTCTTGTCTGAGCTCCTGCACTGCCGAAGTTCTGTGGAGCTTGAAGCGTGGCTGTGCTCGGGGCTTGCTGAGCTCAGGGCTGCTGAGCTGAGCTCAGGGCAGGCCTCGGCTTCCCCAGGTGTCCAGTGCATGCGGCTTCCCCGGCTGCTCCACAGCCAGGGGCTTTCTTGCAATGGCATCGTGGGAGAAGGATGACAAAGGAAATGTCATCTTGAAAAACAACTGCTCGGAGACACATAAGGTGTGTGATGTTTCTTGTGGTATTGTCTAGGCTTCCAGATATAGGTGGCCTGTTTCTTGTGCTGATTGCTGTTGTGATATTTTTCTCTCTCTGTTTTCTTAGCCCAATAAAAAGTAAAAATTGTGTTAACTTGCAATAATAGGAACTGCAGTAATCACTTCTTCCCACTTACTTTTATCATTTTATCTCCCTAAAGTTGCTTCCTCTTTGACTTGCTTCACAAATTTTTATATGAAAATGCATGTAGTACCTGCTTATCTTAGCTGAGAATGGAGTAGTAGAGCTGCTACGAGCGGTAACTCTTCCTACCCCAATTCCATTTTAATCTTCCTGAGTAAAATAATGTGTCATCCTTACATTAAAGTAGGAGAGTTTCTGCATTGCATTAAAGTAGGTCATGTTGTGGGATATAATTTATGAACAATGTGCACGGTCTTGCCAGTGTCACCATATTATCCTGAGAGTGATTATCTGTTGAAAGCTTAAGAGTGAGAGACCAGAGGGGAGATATACATTGAAGTTATCTCTTTTATTCACTCATGTCTTTGACTTTCATTAGAAAAAGAGGATGAAAGGGATTTTTGCCTTCCTTTGGTGAAGGAGACAATTTTTCTATTTCTGTACTTGGAGAGGAACCTGATGTTGCTTAACTCACAGCTGCTGGAGAATTGAGTTTCTGGTCTGGTGAATTTTAAGACTTTATAAATATTGACAACCTACAAGAGAAATGTTTCATGGGAAGTTTAAACTGCACTTGTTACTTGCTCTGTGTCTATTGTTGGTCTTCATACAAGGCTTCCTCTCATGCAAGCTGACAGTCTGGCTGCAAGCAGCTGTGCTTGGCACAGTCAACAGCAGATAAGGCAGCATTATTCTTAAAAGCTGTGTCTGTATTGACCTGCAGTTCCTAAAAATGCAGCTGTGGCTGAGTTCTCAAGGATTCAAATCTCAATCCTCAATCCCTGAAGGGATAACTACAAATCCTATGTTCTATGGTGTCAAAGCTAAGTGCTTTCCCTTGCAACTGTATTATATTTCCTTATTTTAGTGTCATTTGTCTGGTTAGTTTGCTACATCTACTATAACAACAAACTAATTTCTGTATAGAATATATCAGGTTTGAGGTTTGCATGAGATCGTTACCTTTGATTTCATTAAGAACTGTGAATTGAAAATAATTTCACTCTTGTGAGACGCTAGTTTGAGATAAGCCTGAGGTGTAACAAGGCTGTATATTAAATCTGCCATTAGTCATTACATAATCTCACAACAGTTATATAAATGTCTGTATCCTATAGAGCAAAAAGTGCTGAGATGTACTCACTGTGTTAAGCAGAATCCAAAAGCTTGCATTTCTGGAGAACACTGCTTGGCAATAGATACTCTGTGTTAAATATGAATGGTTTAGGATGTGCATGTCTTTCGAGCTGAAGAGATGATTCACTCTCAAAGCCCTCTGAGGAGTGCCAGTAGCAGCTTTTACTGTGATGGAGTTCTTCTCTTTCAACCTCTTGTGATTTACCAAAAATTTGTCCTGTATGACTTGACAGGGTCCCTTGTAATGAAGTTGAAGGTAGGCTGAAGGAAGGCTGCAGGAATCTATCTATCTATCTATCTATCTATCTATCTATCTATCGCTTACAAAAGATGGTTTGGGATGTGTGGGTGTATATCCATGTCAGTTTTGATCTAGTGAGGAAGATACAGGATTTAGTATGTGCTACTCACTGATACAACATAAGAGTCAGTCATATTTGTTTAAGTCCTGAATTATGAAATGGGGACAAAGACACTTCTGTATTTTGTAGCAATTTTGTGAGGAGAAATGATGATTTAATACAGAAGGAAGAGAGCCTTGTCATTAGTCTTGAATAGGAAGGCACAGGAGAAGGAATGCTAGAATTTAGGGATAGATAGGGCTGGAATACACTCCCAATACAGATCAAATGTTGCATTTGGTTAAAAAAGTTTTAGCTGTATCTTATTGCTGAAAAAAATACCTTGAGAGAGCAGTGAGTAGGTTGAACATGTTGCACTGCTGGGAGCCATACCTCTGTGCAGTGCTGTAAGCTTGGAGAATTTGACATGGGGCTGTGTTGAAAACCTGTTTTTTACCTTGCAACTAGTGTAGAATGTGGCTGATTTCTTTCAAGAATTCAGTGTTGGAAATCTGTCTTTAAGACATTTTGCAAATTCCAACAACATCCTTAAGTTTTTTTGGTAGAAGAAATGGTTTGTTGTTTGCTTCATTTCTTGCATATTTGTTCTATAGCAAATAATACTTTGAGCTCCTGGTCCAAATACATCTAAGCTAATGTATCATCTCTAATATAAGAAAAGTACAGCATTGAAATAAGCCCTACTTGGAGTGAGACTCATTTTCCTTGGGAGAAGGGATAGCCAAGGCTACTGGACAGATTTGGATGATGCAGCAACTCAGTCCAGATGAATTACCACAGCATGCATCATAGAAGTGCTTACCAAAAGCCTCAGGCATAAATAAATATGAGTCAGAGTTGATGCTTGTGAATATGTATATGCTGGATGCCAGGGTGTGAAGTAGACCTTACAAGACCTCACCTTTGCACTGACTTGATTTACTTGCTTATTTACCTGCCTGCTGTGTTCTGTGCTCCTTGTGGATAGGATACAAAGAGGCTGGGAAGGCTCTTAAACCAGTTGTTAATTTGCACAGATTGTGCCATACAAAGCACTGTTTGGGACTTGGCAACCTTGACTTTACCACTGATACCTTAAATAGCTTAGGGGAAATCAGTTCACCTTTGCCTTAGTTTCTGTCCCTACAAAGTGGGGTAAGTCATTTTGACTTCCCAAGCAGAGTACTTCAGGATTTAGTCATGTCAGAATTTTATGTGCAGAGTTACCTGATGGACTGCACAGGTTTCAGAGCTATATTGCCAAAGCTATATGTGTTTTTGGCAGGGTCTTGCTATTGACCAATGAACATTTCTGTTTGACGTCCACTTTCTTCATCTGATTTGCAGACTTTACATGTCTGCTTGCATATAGAACCTGCAGTGTTGTAATCAGCCCTTGCAAAGGGAATTGCTGCTAACGAGTGAGGAGCAGGGGTCAGCAGGTATTTCTGTTGTACATAAATGCTTCATGCATGCTTCAATTTCACTGCTACAGACCTAAAGAACTGTGTGTAGAAATATGGCTCGGCTCTAGCGCAATGAATTAGATCACCGGCTGCTGTGTCATATGTGGATTCTTTGCTAACTGAAAAGTGTATCATTAGCACATGATATTGAAATGTTGGGAGAGGTCAAAGTTGCACAAAGCAAGGTACAAACTTCAAGGGTGATATGATGATTTAAACTCTAAATCTTTCTGGAAGGTAGAGAGGACCTTGCCAAATGTTTTTGTACCAGAGTGGAGGAGCTTTGATTCTTCATCAAATTTATCTTTCTTTCCTGGTGCTCAGTTCTTGTAAGGGCTATTCCTGTTGTCTATTCTGTAATAATTCAAGAGGGCATAAGCTTGTACTTCAAGGAATAAAGTTAATAAATGTACTTTTGTTCATTTTACAGATGAGATCATTTCACACTCTTCTTTTGGAAGACGTGGTCAGAGGAAATGGATAGCTATTCAGACTTCACTGCAAAGAACCTCTCATCTTCAGCTAATATGTCTCTTTCTTTGCCTGGACTAGCTGGACTCAATGCCACCAGTGGTACTCCTTCTATGTCAATAAGCAGGCTTTTCCCAGCTCTCTTGGAATGCTTTGGAATAATTCTTTGTGGCTACATAGCTGGAAGAGCCAACATTATCACATCAACTCAGGCCAAAGGACTGGGAAATTTTGTGTCCCGTTTTGCACTCCCGGCTTTACTGTTCAAAAACATGGTGGTACTTAATTTTTCTAATGTGAATTGGTCCTTCCTGTACAGTGTTTTAGTTGCCAAAGCTGCTGTTTTTTTTTTAGTCTGTGTTTTAACATTGTTAGTAGCCAGTCCTGAGAACAGATTTAGCAAAGCAGGTTTGTTCCCTATTTTTGCTACACAAAGCAATGACTTTGCGCTGGGATATCCAATAGGTAAGTGTGTTTTCTTCTTTAAAATTAATTGTCACTGTTCTAGACATGTTTGCTTTTATATTTCCATAATTTGAAATTGACTTCTGAATTGAAGTTCCATGCAATTGCAACAATTTCTGAAGTGCCTCTCAAATTCTCTTTGAGACTGCTCATCATCTAGGAAAGGTTAAAACCAAAAAAAGTGAGCAAGTTGGTTCTAGCAAGACAAAAAGCAAGATGTTTGATTACAGAATTGAAAATACAGTTACAAAGGAAAGGTCAAATATGCAATTCCAGATTATATGTAACAAGTAGATCCATATTTTAGGCTACTTTAGGAGTTAACAGTATCTTTCTCCTTACTCCAGGGCAGCATGTTCAGGAGAATCCTCAGTCTTTCTTATTTTCTTCAAATTTGCTTGATATGTGTAAAATTTAGACAAATGCAATTGCATACTTTTTTTTTGGATGAAAATACTGTGTTTCCTTCAGTTGCATCTCCTGAGATTTATTCCTCTTGAAAGAAATCAGAAGTATGGCACAAATGGGGCTGTGAGGATTATATCTTTGTTTGTTGGTATGCATTTTAGATGCCAATTAGAGTTTCTGGTTTTTTTATATATGTATTTTGGGGGTCTCTGAATGTATTTCCATTGTATCCTGGTTAAAACATTCTTTCTACTTTTACTTTGTTGTAAGACTGCATATTTCTTCAGGTACTTCATAATTTATAAGGTATGGTTTATATTTTTTCTATACATAATCTTGCAAAAATCTACACAATTTAGAGCTTCACTGGAATAGTTACTGCAACAAAAACATTGTAGGCTCATAAGGTTTATTTCCTCTTGTCCTTTCCCTTCTCCCATCCCCAGACTTTCACTGGTGTTGGGTTCATTCTGTCACCTGTGCAAACTTTTTGCTATTAGTAAAATATTACCCAAGCTTCTCTGAAGTGTTTGCAGGACTGGTCAACAAAAAATGCCTTGCTGTTTTTCTGTGGTAGAGGTAGTGTTTTGAACAAAGCCTGCACTTTTAATGAAAAAGTATTTTTAAGTGCTGTAGCAGTGGAAATTTGTAAAGGAAAAAAATAAATATTGACAAATTGTGCACTAAAGCAACACTATTTAAAAAGACAGTTTGAACTCTTAATCATTCCTGA
This sequence comes from Leptocoma aspasia, assembly GCA_013399835.1. Lineage (NCBI taxonomy): Eukaryota > Metazoa > Chordata > Aves > Passeriformes > Nectariniidae > Leptocoma > Leptocoma aspasia. Next base: position 55,913 of record VXAX01006527.1, on the reverse strand, counting down.
GTCTTCATCCCATGTAATTTCTTTAATACATTACTATTATTATGTATTATTTATTATTTCTTTACTATGCTATTTTTTGTTGTTTGAAAAGATTTCCACATAGGGAAATCAAAATGCGGGTCAAATTTTTGAAGCTTATCACTATTTCTCTATTATTATGGTTATGACAGTTGTATATTAAAAAGTGGTGTTGGGATGAAAAAGAACCATCTGGCAGAGAACTTTCTTAGCACACCCATGCTGTAGACAGAATTACTATGGTAGAAAGCTTTGGGGTTTTTTTATTACTGGATAATAATGATACAACTCTGTGTGTTAAAGCACAGGTGTAACAGAGGTGTTGTGTGGGTGACAGTCACTGTGACTTTAATCATACTCATTGTATTAAGCATGGACAACTAGTGTGTTATTTATATGTACTTTTGAGCAGCTGGGACATGGAGAATTGATTTTTTAAAAAATTAAATTATCTTTGATTTCAGTTTTTTGCTATGATCAGCAAGCAGGCACCGTGATTTAAATAAAAAGAAAACTTTCCATCAGTGATATAAGTTGTGGATTATTTTTACTGTCTTAACGATTCCTTAAGACTAATTTCTTATTTTTTTTCCACCCACTGACTCAGTAATCTAATTCCACTTTTTGTACCCAGTAAAATGCATTCTGACATCATACATGATTTAAAATACTTATAGACCTTAATTTACTGTCTAAAATATGCAGCTTCACTTTACCAGAAATTAAAGATATTTTAAAATTTTCACTCAGACATTACTTACACGTTAGTTGTGTTCAGGTGACGGGGCATTCTGTGTAAAGCAACATAAAGCATCAGTCTCAGGTTTGAGGTTTTAGGAAAAAAACTCTTTGCATAAACAGTGTCCAGTGGGTTTAAAGTAGCTTTGATTACCAGGATGTGTTTAGTGCTTAAAACTGGCTTGTTAAATGCAGTAACTAACCCCAAACTTGGTACTTCTGTTTAGCAGCCCATTTAGGATTTTAGTACAAGTAGTTCTTGTACATGTACTTTAATAATGGCCTGTAAAAGTAAAAACACCTTTAGTGCCTTTTTTTATACGTGTAAGAAATCAGCTAGTTGAGAATGTCAGTTTATTTGGTCTAAAGAGGAGATTGTTCAAAGTGAGTACTGATTTAGCACTTGGGCGTTCCTGTCCTTCCAGAGGCTTAAATAATACAAAGGAAAAACTCTTTTAGATTTTGAAAAATGTAATCATGAGGAAAAACTTGTTCAAAAAAGGTCAATAATGTTGTTTTTAATAATTATTAATTGTATGCATAGTATAGATCTAATACATAGTATATATAATAATTATGATGATACAATTAACTGTATATACATATATTATAATTGATATGCTATTAATACCTGTAGCATATTATTCAGAATTACTAATAACAAGAAAATTATTCACTATAACAATTATCAGGTAAAGGAGAACATTCTACTTTTAAGGAATCAGGGTTTTTTTTATTCACATTAGAATTGAACCTTTTATATATTTCCAAAGTATTTTCATTATTTTTTAAGTGCCTTTAGTATAAACTTGAAATATGAAGCAATTCTGCTTTGACTCAGAAGTATGTAGTAGTAATGAAAGCAAAGGCTCATGATTTAGAGTTCCTTGAGGGACCATAACTACAGCAGTAACTCCTGTCCTAAGTAGTCCCAAAGAATGAACCAATAATTATGTGATAAACTTTTTTTTTCCCTGTTGTTGCTTTGTTGTGTTGTATTGAATCAATGTAGAAAGATCACACCTGACTTATCCATTGAAAACTGATTAAACTCCAGAGAAGTGAGACTCCCTTAAGATGGGAAGTATCCTGCAAAGGTGCATTTAATTCTCCACAGCTGTCATGTTTCTGGGGAGGAAAAGCAAGTCAGAAATAAAGCCAAAATTTTTCCAGCATTTGAGATGACTCAGAGGAAACATAGAATTATTACATTGTTTTCTTTCTTTTTTTCTGTAAATGTTGACTAATTGTAGGATGATTAAATAGTATTGGATAGTTAGTTTTTAGTCTTTAATGTGTTCTTTAGATACGTGTTGCCTAATACAATTGGACATACTTCTCTTCTTGCATTATCTTATATTGGTTTTAATTAAATGGATTCCTTCAGTTCCTTCTGGAGGAAACTTGAATAGTTTTCTTTAGTTTTCAGAGAGCAAAATTTATTTTCAGTATTTCATTGTATTTTTCTGCTGAACTGTTATCACTCATGACTCTTCATTTCCTGTCTTCTAGTTGAAGCTTTGTACCAAACCACTTACCCAGAATATCTCCAGTACATTTACCTAGTGGCTCCAATATCTCTTATGATGCTAAACCCCTTGGGGTTTATCTTCTGTGAAATCCAGAAGTGGAGGAATAATCGCACCGTGTCACAGAGCAAAATCAAAATAGTGGGCCTAGCACTCCTTCGAGTTCTGCAGAACCCAATTGTATTCATGGTCTTCATAGGAATTGCCTCAAACTTTATTCTTGGCCAGAAAATTCCTGAATACCTTGAAAACTTCCTTGATGGACTGGGCAGTTCATTTTCTGGCTCTGCACTTTTTTACCTTGGACTGACTATGGTGGGACAAACAAAAAAACTGACAAAGGGTATGTTTGTTGCACTGATCCTTCTCATCACAGCTAAACTGTAAGTTCAATTTATGTATTTTTATAATTTTGTTCTTTAGATGTTTTAAGCTCTGAATACCTTGCTCAGATGGCTTTTCTCTCAAAAACATTATGGTGATAGTGCATTTCACTTCCAGTATTTGAGTAAGTGCTTCCCAAACTCTTTGATAGAATACAACTGTAAATTTTTAAAGGAACTTCAGTAGACTAAAAACGTGTTGTCAGGCGCTGCAGAGAAAGAAAATCAGGGGTGCTGTGCCTTCATGGACCGCCCACAGGCCATCTGTCATGAATTGGGTATTTGGGGAATTAGTAGCTTAAATTAAAATTTACTGAATAAATCGTTAGACAGTAGTGAGTTTAAGTATATTTGATTAGTATTTGTATTTTGTTTGGCTTAAATAATGCATGTCCAAATTACTTGTTTTTCCTTTATCTATAAGTCTGTTTGAAACTGCTATATTGGAAGAGCATAAAAATGGTCACTTTATGGTCTAAAACTGCTTGACTTTTAAGCATGAATAAATGCCAAGTTCTATTTAGACCTATATTATCAATATCTTCCCTTGAATATATCTCAGGGAATATTTATTTATTTATTTATTATTAAATATTTTATTTCCTACAGACTACAATTAGCATAATAGAATGTTCGATTGGTTTTTAAGTTTATATTGTAAAATTTGAAGGTGCATTTGAGTATCAAGTACAACCAACCAGCAAAGCTAAAGACCTAGTCTGTAAACCAGCTTAATGACAAATTCTGTAATGGAAAAAACGTGGAAAGCACTGGGTTTTAATGTTACCACTTTGCCTTAGTGCAAGCGTGTGTAAGGCTCACATGGGGTCTGTGTGAGACCTGGGCTGCTGCTGAAACAGCCTCGATCCCGGCGGTTTGCTGGCCAGAACTTTTGACATGGGATACTTAAGCTTGAGCCCTCATTATATTTCAGACAGCTTGCAAAAAGGTGAACTGAATTTCAGAGCTGCTGACTGTTATTGCTACTATTACTGTGACAGTTGAAAAATGAGAGGGTTTTTAATGTTTTGCCATTCTAAATATGAAGTTTGTACAAAGAATGTGTCTGCACAATCAGGGAAGCTGCTTCTATACCCGAGTTTGTTGTCGTGTTTGTCCTTTTTATTTTAATGTAAGTTGTGTTGTAATATTTTTACACAGCTAGTAAATATTTTGATAACAATAAAGGCAATAATTCAAAGTGGTGTCAGTATTTTGCTTTTCATAAGTAGTATTCAAACAAGCCTTAAATTTCCTTTTTATTAATTTTGTCGGTATTAAGAGTCTATTGTTATAGGTTGAGTAATATTTTTTCAATTACTTTTTTCCCCCTTTTTTCAGGCTCATGATGCCATTTCTCTGTAGAGAGATGGTGGAGCTCTTGGACAAGAGTGACAACGTGGTCAATCACACCAGTTTATCAAACTATGCATTTCTTTATGGAGTTTTTCCAGCAGCGCCTGGTGTCGCAATATTTGCAAGTCAATTTAACATGGAAGTAGGAATTGTATGTAGTTAAACTTTTCCAAATATGTCCTAACTTTGAGCTTAGCTTCGTTGGTGAAATAAATAAGTAGGCTTGAAGAATTTGCTTTTCTGTAATATAGATATCTTAGAATTACGTGTACTCCCAGGATCTTTCCTGATGTCTTAAGTGTCTTGATAATCCTCATCCTTTTTTTTTTTCATTTGTGACTCTAGTAGAAAGAGATAGGATAACTTTAGATATAAAGAACTTGTATCTTTGTTGTTTTTTGGGGTTGTGTTTTTGTCTGTTTTTTTTTTCAACGACCTTAGCTTTGAGATGTTTTTGTAGGGGGAAAAAAGAAATTATGTTACTGACCTCAGTAAGAATAGTGTCAGTTTATAGCTGAAAGTTTAGGAAAGATCTTAAGCTTTAACAGATTCAGTTGTGCTGCCCTGCAGTTAAATCTTGTGATAAGAAAGGATTTTACTTTTTTTAATATGTATATAGTAGACGGTACCAATTATCTTTTCAACTTAAAATAGAAATTTTAGAATTGTTGCTTCCACTTGAAGTGACATTAACACATTTTTGTTGATTTTCATTGTTTGTAATGGTTTCTATTTTGGAGTTGTTTAGATGTATTAGTTTTTTTAAGAAAAAAGGATGATAGAAGTAAATCTTGAAAGATAGAATTTTATGCTCTACAAACTTAGGAAATCTCTTTAAGGCAGACTCTCTAGTATGAGTAACAACTCACACTTCCATCACTGTGCAAATTCTAGAAAGTAGAAAGACAATGAGTAGCCAAACTAGAAATCACTTGTAAATATATATGGTTTCTTCTCATGAATTGCATATTAATATTTGCATAGCTACATGGTTTTTTTAGTTATTTATCGTGTGAATATTTATATCTAAAAGCAAATTGTGACAGTGTAAATTCACCCCTATATTTGACACCCATGAAAAAGCTCTGTAGAAATCTGCAGTAGGAAACTCTCTACTCCTGCTATTTCAGAAGCTTGTTAAAATTTTCAATTTAGCTTTGTGTATAAGCCAGATACTTTCTGGCTCAAATTCTAAATAATTTGTTATAGAAACATGTCATTATTTGTTAAAGGTCTAGGTATGTTTAATTCAAAGGTCCAATTTTGCCAGTTGTTGTATTCCTGAAAGCAGATTATTTAGCTTGAGATGTGGTTAACTCCGTTGTTGTTTCTGTTTGACTCTGGGCAGATTACCTCAGGCATGGTGATAAGCACGTTTGTGTCTGCCCCCATAATGTATGTGTCTGCATGGCTGCTGACCATCCCATCCATGGACCCCAACCCCCTGGCAGCTGCACTCCAGAACGTCAGCTTTGACATCAGCATCGTCAGCCTCATCTCCCTGGTGGGTGCTGCTGGGCTGAGGCACAAAGGCACTCTTGGTCAGGCAGCCCGAGTGCGTCAGCAGCAAGCTGAGTCACAGCAGGAGCTCTATTTCCTCATCGTGCCCTGATGCAGAAGGATGAGGAAGGAGTTAAAAATCTTGATTAAGCAGTGGGTCTGCTGGAAAGCTGCACTGCACTGAAAGATGAGTGACTGAATTAAAGCATTTAGTGCAGAGCTTGAGAGGTTTTTTTGTTAGGTTTGTTTTCTTGTTTTAATGACAGGGTGTGAGGGAATTAAAGTACTAGCTTACACCACAGAGACTAGTTGCATCAAGCCAGGTGAGGTGCTTGGATATCACAGTAATGAAGGCTGTGTACAAACTTCAGCTCCAGAAATGTCAACGCGTATTTGTTTAATGAAGTCTTAATGAGCATTAATGCAATAGTTTAACCTGAAATTTTTGTTTATCAAATTCCTTTACTAGAAAATATTTTCTTAAAAACTGAGTTGATAATCCAGAAGTCCAATGTGAATTTTGTTTTGGTTTTATAGAAAGTACAGATAGTATGATTATTTTATTTGCTTTTTAAAAATAAAAACATCCATGTTGGAAGGAGTTGGAATTTTCTGAAATTGTCTCACTGTAGTCCTCTTGTCTTGAAACTGTGCCTGAAGGGAAGCCAGAAGTGAACGCTACCTCTTGCTGTCAGATCATTTTGGGAGATTCAGGGGAGGTGGGTGTGGATTTTAAATTCTAAATTGCCAGGCTACACTGTGGTCATTTGTGTCCTGAGGAACTAACAGGCTGCTGTGTGCTCCAGGCAAGTTCTTGGTCTTTCCTGGAAATATTTCTCCAACATGAGAACACACAGATGCATTGCTTTTTCTGACCACAGCTGCTGAGGCAAAGGGGCTGGTAGCATACTGTAGCAGTCACATTGCTAAGATCTGTTGTATATTTAATGTCACCATCATCTGCCAGAATACTCATCTTGTTCTTTTGGGTTTTGTTTTATTCTTAAATTAATTTTTCTTCTTGTATGTTACAGACCTGGTCTCTTACTGTTGTTGTTCTGAGTAAGAAGTACAAACAGCTTCCTCATATGATTACAACAAATCTACTTGTTGCTCAGGTCAGTAGTAAGGAGAATGCTGTTGTGTGAGGTTTAGGGTTTAAGTATTTTTTAACAATTTTGGAAGTTTGGTTTTTACAGTGAATCTTTATAGCCAACTGTGGAGGGCAGATGAATCTAACGTGTGACTTACCTAAACAATTTCTGTGCCTTGAAACACACCTGTGAAGAAAATGATAGTTAATGTGGGCACTGTGATTCCTAAACAGAACTATAAACAATCAGAATGGAGAGTGGCTTCTGAAATGTTTTCTTGGTTATTGCCCAATACTGTTGTTTGCACTTCTGTTTCAATTACACCCATCTGAAGCTGGCAATACCAGGAGCAGCAGCCTGTGTTTGACTCTGTAGTGACCCTATTCAAGGAGCTAAATAGAAAAATAATCCCTGTACTGATTTGTGTCCCTGAAGCTCTTGCTGAGAGATCAGCAGGTGCCAGTGCTGGTGCAAGGATGTGCAAGGGTGTGTGGGAATGCATGGCTGGTGGCTAGGGAAGGCCAAAGCCAAGTGGCTCTGGATTAATTTTAATTGTTATTTAATCTGAGAGAGAACTACAGAGTACATGCTCCTTATGCCCTTGAAGTCAACTGCGCAACTGGAGCAGCCTGTGCTTGTATCACATCTGTGTGGTAGTGCTTTCTGAAGCGTTCTGTAGGTTTTTAAAATATCTCTATATATTGTAAACTCTCTGAGCTCTGATCATGGCATCACATTTGAAAAATGTCATGTATGAGAACTGCAGGTGCTTCTGTTCTGTAACAACAAAGCTAGCTTTCATCTTAAAAAAAAAAAATTGAACTATTGTGTTACTTTTTCCACAATACTTCAGCCCATCTTTTCAGATTCCTTCAGTGCTAATATTACCATGTATACAATATCACTGGGTGACAACAGGTGTAATTCTTGGCTGAACAAATACCTGTTAACCTCACTTTCATGTGCAGATCATTTTGGGTAAATGGTTTGTACTTGCCAAAAACATCACCATTTACTTACTATACGTAAACTATGTAAAGTTGGGGGTTTACCTGATTTGCCTTACTCCTAGTTTATGTGAGCTATATACTTACTGTCAAAAAACCACTCCTGGAAATAAAGTAGCATAGTCAAGTGACACAACTGTAATACTGAATGTACTGTGGCAGTGCTTTATTGCTAAATGAAGTATCCAGTTCATAAAATCACCTTCCAGTGCATCTGGGGGTGGAGTTTAAAGCTTACTGCAGGTATAAAGCTCTCTGTTCAGTTTGTCTTGTCATTCTGTTTTCCCAGTTTAAATGATGGTATTTTACTTTTCAGTTTATTGCTTGCATTGGAATGGTGGCATGGAATTTCACTGTTAAAGAGAAAGACATCACCATACAGATCCTTGTGTTTATATTCCTCTACAGCTCACTTTATAGCACCTACCTATGGACAGGTATGATTTTTCTAGGCAGAGCCCAGGTACTGTAATGAAAGATTAATGTCCTGAATTAATCCGAATATTCTTCGGAGTACTTGTTCCTTTCACTTGTTTGTAGTTCTACAAATGGGGGTACCTGTAAGGTGTGCTGAGCTTTGGTGTTAGGCACTGCTGCTGCTGTTGGGAGCTTCTGCCTGGGCAGGTGTGGCTTGCCTTGGCTGGATACAGTAGCCTGGCTGGTATGTGGCAAGAGACAAGAGCCTTCTCTCAAAGCAGAAGCAACTACAAATAGAGTGAATATGGTGGGTTGCCCTTCAGCTAGTCAAAGTCTTAATGATGATTTTTAATTAATGCAGTGTTTAAGATTTTAATTATTCAGCATTAAGTAGATTTAAAAATCTGGTGCAACGAAAAAGTAGAAAATACAGAATGAAGGAAATACCCAAGTAGCTTTAACACCTCTTTCCCCTGGAAATTGTAGTTTCTAAAAACAATATGTATGTGTAAGATTAATGCAGGAATTGAAATAGAAAGAATTGAAAGATGCTTCAAGAAGCTTAGAGAACCTTACAAATATGAGTAAAAAAAGAGGCTTTGGGTATTCAAGGTGTTTTTTTCCAGAATCTAGGAGTTTAATTCCTGTGGTGTTTTTCTAGAGTGAGTTATATTTGTTTAGCTAAAGTACATAGCTCATGATTGGTGGGGCCTAACATAAATACTAGCTTTGCTAGTATTCTCATTCAACATGAGAATGTTGCTGAGCTGCTAAGGTGTGAGTAGGCTAGGCAGTTTCAGTTATATACGGAAAAATATGCAAAACTTTTTAGTTAAATTCATCATTGACTTTACAAAGGACTAGTCAGTTTTTAAAGAAATGTTATAACTGAATGTAGCACTATTTGTTGGTTACTAAAGAATGTTGGGATAGAAAACTGCTGTTAATACCTAAATAAATTAGTTGCTTGTATCTTAAATGTTCTTATGACATACTTTTTACTCTTGAGAACCTTTCTTAGCATTTAGAAGTGAATATTTAACATAAAATGTCCTGGAATTTTTTCAATGTTTCACTATTAACATGATTTTTTAGGCAATGGGTATTTCTAATTTACTTTCTCAGAATACAATCAGACAAATTATTTTGGACTATTTATAAAGGTCTGAGAAGAATATCTTAAACTATTGAGAGGTCACATCATAGAGTTTCTAGGTTCTTTACTTCCCAGTTCCCTTTTTAATAATAAACAGGATATTAATTTTGGTTTTCTTTTGTTTTTGTTTGTTTTTTTAGGTTTTCTATCTTTTTCTTTGTTTCTGTTGAAGAAGAGAGAAACAGTAAAGATTCCCATTGGGTTTATCATCATAGCTGGATGGGGGTAAGTTAATTCAAATGCTTCCCTGCTGAATTAGTGGGAGCATGCTAAATATGTTATGTACTTCCTATTTTGTTCTTTCAGAGTCCCAACAGTTCTGGTAGGAATCTTACTAATTGTTGGTGAACGTAGCAACACTAGTATTGACTCTGCCTTTTTCTATGGAAGGCATCAGGTATGAACATGTTCTGTCCTCATCACTTCAGACTTCTGCCATGCTACATGTGCAAGTACCTTTCAGTCAAAGTACAGGCTATTATAATAAAAGTATCATTGTAGAATGCTTATAGATTGATACAAAAATGTATTTCTGTAATGAACCACTAGAAACATTTGTTTGGAGAAGGACCTTCATGTTTAGGCAGCTATGATTAAGAAAAAAAGGGAGTAGGCTTCTCAAAGAAAAACTTAGGAGTGGTAATGCATTGCAGAGCACTTTTCCTGGTGACTAATTTGTGTTCTAGCATGATAGTTATCTAAAATTGTTATTATCCAATATCTAATTAATGGCTTTTGGTCTGTAATAGATAGGATATGCATCACCTGTGTAGCAGTAACTGCTTGCACTATGGTAGGCTTCTCAGCACAATCAGGTTGAAAGACCCTGAACTACCATTTTTATCTCTTATCTGAGGATAGAAAGTGTACTAGCATGGGTGTTTGTCATGTTTTCTCCCTCTCTTTCTTGTGGACAGAGAGTCCATGAGTCACTCAGGATTGTTCATGTGGCACTTTCACAAGTACTAAATAGCCTCAGAGTGGATTCTGTGCAGATGATTAGAAGGAAAGGCTAATCAATAGGGTGCTCCCCATTGGCTAAAGCATGTAAATTAGACTACGTTCCTCTTTGGAATTAAAAGGTACCTGAGCAGAACTTAACCCAGAACACTGGTGATCCTGAGAGGAAAGGTGAAGACAATGAGGGGATGTTTTTGGATTGCATGGGAAATGGGTCCACACTTAAACAAAAAAGCTGAGTTACTCAGGCAAGGAAAATTAGTCTCTTTCAGTGCCATGAGGTGCAAGAGCAGTAAATATAGGAAACATAGGCTTGTTCAGATGCATTTGTAAGTGTATTAGTGTAAGTGTAAAGTACAGAAGTTAGAAAGACAGACATATGCAACTATTTTCCTATATTAAAGTGCATTTTCTTTGCTTTCTTAACAGATAATTACCACAGCAGTGACACTGTTCATCAGTATATTGATGTCAGGTATCTCACTGATGTGCATGAACAGAAGTAGGCAAGGGTCCAGCTATGGGGTGTTGAACCCATACTCACCACGTAGCTCAGTGGAGGAGGTTGAAGTGGAAGGGAATGGGCAGACTCACATTTCAGCCACTATGACTCAGTCCTCTCCAGAATCTTCTGCACAGTCCTCTCCAGAATCTTCTGCACAGTCTTCTCCAAGATCTTCTGCACAGACATCTGCAGAAGGAGGTAGACAGAATATATTTTTATCAAGACTAACTGGCTTAGGGTGCTATAAACTAATACTTCAAATGTAATTCTGACCTAGGAAGGACAATTTATAGCTTCAGGTGTTAGATTAGAACAGAAGAAAATCTAGATATAGCTGCCCAAGTATTTAGGTTTGTATTTCTAATAAAAGTTTGATTGTTACCATTGTAAGAGTTGTGTAAGTGGACAAGAAGAAAAGCCTGTGGATGATTTTTATGTAAGTAGTGATACTTTGATAAGGATGTGATAAATGCAGCCCACTAGGCATCTTAGATTGTTTACCCACTAAATTGTCTCTCTGAGAATGAATTAAATGCCAACAGAAACACCCAATGTGTTTCTAATCCTTTTTTGTATGTAGCCTTTTTGATCACTTCCTGGTTTTTTTGCCTATAACTAAAAGTACCTCTATTGCTTCAATGGTGGTAGTGTTATGTTAAACTATTAGTATTACTGACCTATTAGTATTGTAACCCATTTACCCTCTCAATAAATTGGAAAAATTAAGTCTGTCTTCTCCTTTTGGGTTATTTTTGAGCATAGTAGTTAAAGCTGCATAGAATATACTGTTACACTTGGAAAATAAATTATGGTAGTGAAGGAAGCTAACTATCCTATTACTGTATATATTTAATAGGTTGCTGTTCTTGTCAAACAACAAATGGTGAATTATCCTGTGCTAAAGACAGCAAAGCAGTGTCAAATGCTGTTGAAAGCAAGGTTCCTCCAATTGAGACAGGTAAAACAGTAGTATCTCCTTGTTTTAATACTACAGGCTCTTCCCCAACATCTGTGTGTTATTCTCACAAAGAAACTGTTGGAGCTATTGTTTTCTCAATTCCACCTGCATAACTGATATTTTATATTAAATTCAATTATTGTGGAATATTACAGGTGTTTGTTCTCTTCTGCTGATAGTTGTTTGTAGTCTTTCAGTGCTCAAGATGGACAGTTGTTTTGGATGTCACTTTTTTACCACAAAGCTACTTTGATGTGTTCTGAGCATTCAGACTTTACCTTTCCATTGTTGTCTTGTTTGGATGCTAGGAAGTTGAATGCATAACCCTACTTTGCATTGAGCTTTTAACATAAACTACTTTTTTACATTCTCATATTCACATCTTGCATCTTTTAAAAAAGCCTTTGTTGTAATCAGACACAGGTTTTGAACACTAAATGAGATCTAGAGGAGCAAGTGCTTACTGCAAATTAGATCACATGTCCATGCTGCTGGGTACTGTTTATGTCTAGAGAAGAGAGATGGAGAAAATCGACTAAGAGGGCCTTAGGAGTCACTAAAATAGAAAAAAATGGATTGAACTGACTGTTCAACACTGGTCTGCAAACTGCATGCCCAGTGCATTCTCACTGTACATCACTGTCAGTAATCAAAGCTAGCTGCCAGTACAACTTGGCTCTTTTTCCTATTTTTTTTCTTGTTTTCATGCATTATTAACAAGAAGATCATATCCTTATGCTTTGTTTGCATGCCACGTAAATTTCAATAAATCTAAATATTTCACACTGAAGCATACTTCAGTTATGTCTTGTCTCACAAAATGATCCCTTTCTGCCTCCTGCCAACTATTTTATCTATTAAGTAATTCAGACAAGCACCATAAGAATGTCTTCAAGAATAGAGGGAGGCAAATTTAATTTTCTTATCCTAAAAGATAAGGTAGAAAATACCTTATGGTTGAGTGGAAATTATTTCAACCTCCTGAGTGAACACTTCAAAACTGTAAATCAGTAAAAGCAAATTGTAATGCATACACTTGTGTAACTTTGGCTGCAATAATTATTAATTCTTCTACTATCTCACTGGACTGCTTTGAGTTATCTGGTACAAATTCTTACATATGAATACTTGCCAGGAAGTTTTTCACTGCCATCTAGAGGACGATACTCAGAATTTCTTAGAACTCTGTACCTGGAAGACAAGCATCCATTCTCTTTATGCTTGACTCTTTTCATTGATAGAATTATGATCATGTTCTGATATACTGTGTTAAAAATACAGTCACAGACCTGAAATAAATATGGTTGTCTGTCTGATGTAGAGCTCAACAACACTGAGATGCAGAGTAAAAACATTAGCACTGACAGTATATTTGATTTTTTTCAGAAATAAATTTAAAATTTGAAAACTGTTCGGGAAAATAATTTTTTCATTATTTCATTATTTTTATTATTTTTAATAGTGTTTTCTCAATGTTAACCACACATTCGGTTTGAATTAAATCTTTGAAACCTTTGAAACTTTTGGAAAAAACTTTTTTTGAAAACTTTTTTGAGACTTTTTTCATTTTAGGAGCACATGTAAGTTTCAACTGTTTCATTTGAGAGTAGATGTCTGAACAGGTTATTGTCAAAGCAAGTATTAAATTTTGTGTGTGTCACTTCAGTAGAGATACTTAACAAGGTAATTTGACTCAGCAAGTTACATTGGCAAGTTTGTTCATGGAGTTCTCAAGATAGAAGCCTAATGAAAAATTTCTGATTCGTTTTTCAGTGGATCAGTGTGTGAGTCACTGCAGTGCTCAAACGTGTGTGTTGGCTCAGGAAGAACAGCTTCTACAGACTGGAGACAAACAGCTGGCCAGACATGTGCTGCTGTGCTTACTTCTTGTTGTTGGCCTATTTGCTGTAAATATTTTTTCTCCCCATGTTAACTCATTGAGGTAGAATGATTTTTAGGAAAGCTATGTAGACAATCCAGTGAAAATCTTCCAGTTGCTTAAGTAACAATTCATTAAATAAAATAGAGGCTGTATTTTGGTTCCTTACTGGAAGAGGCATGTCATAAAATTAATTTTTCTGTGCCACATCATAAATTAAGTGCAAGATTGATGATAGTGAGCAAGATACTGGAGAAACCTAAAGGGAAAAAAAAGTGAAATTATATCATTCATCACTACTGCCCCTCTTCCCAGTTTTCTCAAGAGTTGGTCTTCTTCCCTATACAATTATCAATTAAAAATATAAACTGAATTCTGCTTCTGAAGGAGACTACAAAAATTGTTCTATCTGATCAGGCTTATGCTGGAACTTGGATTTCTCTGAGGTATTAAAAAGAATTTTAAGATTATTTTAAAAGGGGAAATATAATTTTGTTGTTTTTAGTGATGTTTAGAGTAACGTTGCTAAGTTAGTGTTGCCACTCCTCATTACTGACTCCTGTGTACAAGTGTGAAATACCAGAATGTAATGCATTGGGATATAATTTTAACTGTGACAAAGGCAAGAAACTGCTCTCTGAATGTAATGCTCAGTTGAGTTTCTTGTGGATGTCAGTTGGGAGAAGCATTTTTATTTGAAATGGAAAATACTTTGGCACAAATATATAATACTACAAAGCAGGACAGTGCAGCACAACAATGTGGGTTAATAGCTACTGCTGTTGGTTTTTCAAGCTCCGTTAAACTACAAAATTAAATGTTTCCCTCTCAAATTTCCTGTATCAAGTATTCCATGCTAGTATATTTTTTTACATCTTTTATATTTAAGGGGTACCCCAACTGCTAGCCTGTATTTTAGCTGTATCTGAATGATTACATAGATACTATGAAATAAGATGAGTTACTTTAAAGAATTAGCCTTTATCCCCAAATGGGTTAACTTTGGAGGTTTCCTCCTTCTGTCAGGCATCTCAAGTAGCTGAAGTGGTATGTGCTTCACCTTAACATAATCCTGTCTCTGCAAGAAATATGTAGAAAGCACTGGCCTCAGCTGAATACAAACACTGCAAATCTGTCTGGGCTAATATTACCATTGAAAACTTAAGTATGCTTAAGGCAAGTTCCTTACATAAACATGTAAAGAGGCAGGACCTCTTACACTGTTATGTTTTGCATTAATATGTTTAAAACAGCCAAGGCTTCCTCTCCTGCCAAGCTATTAAGGCCAACTAAGATGATGTTTTAGGTGTTTATTCCCTCTTACTTGTCTTTATCTGAATAATTTGTTAAATAGAGACCATGAACATTGTGCAAGAATTATTAGCATGTGAACATAGAAGAAAGCTTTTGATTTTTAACAATCAGGTTATGTTTGTGGGTTTTGCTGTTTTTCTATTTTCTTTTCAGAATCTCTCCAGTTGCTTGTGGTGGCTGTTCAACCAAGAGCCTGGAAGGCTGTATGTGGAACTGCAGTTCTTCTGTGCTGTGTTTAATTTTGGTCAGGTACTTACCAATGTTTGTTCTGAAAATGACCATGTTGGTGGGTGTTGCAGCAGATAATGCACATCTTCTACTACCATGAACACTTTCAAAAGTGCAAATGATAACTGAATGCCAAATGCTCATGGAAACTGATTAGGAATTTAGCCTTATTTGTACCAAAGCTTCACTGGTGTCTTTTCTGTGGAGTTACATCAGTTGCAAGGCAGCTCCATGGATGCTTTCTCGGTAAGGTTTAAATGACTGTCTCTGGTTTCAGTGACAGCAGCATAGTGAAGAGCTGAAGATGGATGCTGGTTCTGGCCTGTTTCAGTGCACCTGACACAAGGCAGCTTTGTCACCCATGAAGGTGAAAGCCAGGCTGTGTTAATACACACACTAGGGAAACGTTTTACACATCCATGGCACGTGTGCCTACAGGATGCACTGCAGTTTCAAGTAATTATAGTTTTATATAAAAGCTGCACAGAAAAATGAATTAAGTAGAGAGCATTCTACCACTCAGATTATAGTAAGTCTGTTCTTTCCTTGGCATTAACAAAGATTTAATACCTGGCTATGTAAGGTTGCCAGTTATCCCAAAGTGTCAAGTGGCATGTCATAGCATTAGTTTTACTGAGCTATTTCTTGAAGGTTTCATATGATGGACTGTTAGGTATTGATATGTATTTTTAAGGTCCAAATTAAAAATCAAAGCAGAAACAAAATGCACTTTGAATGATATTTAGAGAGGAGGGATACTTGCCATGTATACATGAAATGTATCTGGCACTGAGTTTTTAATTTCTGTTCTACAGAAACCAAAGCTTTTGCTTAATGTTGCTTTTTCTTTTTGTGTTTTTTTTTTTTTTTTTTCTCCAGGGCTTCATTTGCTTTGGTATTTTTGGCTTAGATAAACATTTAATCATTCTGCCATTCAAGCGAAGGTAAATAGATTCTTTGCACTTACACCTATAAACCTAATTATTACTAATAATAATTTTTGAAGGGTGTTGAGTTTTCAGTGCTATAGCATTTGGTTTCCAATTTCATTAATCTTCCAAATTTCTTTTCTCTCCCACTTGTAGAGAGGTAATTGCAGTTCACTGTGTGTGAGGTTGTTCTGCCGTCCTAATGACAGTTTCAAAGACAAGTCCTGCAGGCTCCCTAGAGGTGAAATTTTTGCCAAATGATAGATCTTCAGAAATAATTTCAGCTGATAAACTAAAACTTGGATATGGATGCTGAATCAGAATGAATCATCACTGTTTTAAAGCCCTGTGTTCATAACCCCATGCCAGTACTTTGTGTGGATGAGCCCTTCCACAGTGGAGGAGTATCGTCGTGGTCCATGCATTGAAGAAAAGACTCTTGACGACAATTTCAGAAAGCTAATATAATTTATTAAAATGACTCTATAATTCTAGTATTTTTCTATATCTGCTCAGCAGAGAGCAATCTCCATGCTCCTGCTGCTGCTTCGTCCAGAGAATGTGTGTCCGAATAGTTTACAATATCAAAAAGATAAAGTAATTTCAGTTCAGTCTCCTCATAGGTAAGAAGAAGCCAACCAATTCTATGTCCTTGAAGAACAGACACAGATATTTTGTTTACAGAAAGCTTATACAGAGTAAAAGACAGCAAAAAGATGTTCTCCCATGAGAAAATGATCAGAAAGCTTACACACAGGGAAACTTATAATATGTTCATAGCAACATAGGAGTGAGCTGTACAGAGCTGCCTTTTCCTTAGAGCTAACTGGCTGCTGTGTGAATCCAGCAGCTAGAGCTGGCTCCCAGCTACTCTCTGACTTTCCGTCTGCCCAAGCCTAGAATAACACCTCTGTGTTCAAAAGCCATACAAATATATTAGGAAGATTATATGTAAAGTATTGGGCACAAAAAGAGGTTGTGATAAGCTTCCTGGGAGGTCCATTCTATTATTTGCAGTTTCCAAAAACATGCTCCTGCTTGATTTGCTGTCTTGAATTTTTTTTTTTTTTTTTTTTTCCCTAGACTTGAGTTTTTCTGGGGTGGAAGAGAAGCAGCAGGGCATACAGATGCCTCTGTACCTGAGGAAATCAGGATGACCTGTCAACAGTTTGTTCGTTATCACAGAGATCACTGTGTCAAAAGTATTGTCAAAGGCAGAAGGTAAGGTTCTTCCCTGCACGTATAACCTGTTACAAAGCACACATCTCATCTTTTGAAAACAATGAAATGCAGTTAATTTTGTGGGTGATTCCTGTTGTGGTATATTTATTCAAACCTCAAGATAAGGATTAAAAGTTTAACTGTAACAGAGAAATATTTCTAGCCTCACACTGAAACACTGAGGCACAAATTATCATATTATTCCACCTAGGTTTTAAATAAATTATAAAAAGTTTTATATCATGAAGGGATTTCTCCAGGTTTTGCATTTAACTGGAGTTCATAGGATAAAATCTTTCTAAAAAATGTGTATGATAATACTTGTAGTATTGCATTGAGGCTCTTTGTTTTGCTTGCAGAGTAAGATACTGTCCATATTTGTAACTAAATGTTTACTAATATGTAGCTTTTATAGGAGGCAAAACTGTTGCAACTGATTTTAGTGTGTACTCAGAGGCCACTCAGTGTGTGAGATTATAGTGGGTTTAGGACTTTGACAGCTTCTGAATTTATATAATTTCTTTTATTCATACCTCTAATGAAGCCTAAACTTCAATTTATGAGACCAGTAAAGATTTCAGAGGCAAATTACATTACCTAAATCAAGGATTATGCCTTCAGATGTGTGTAGGTACATGAGAAGAAAAAAGCAGACAGAAGCAGCAGGAACAAGAAAAAGATTCTGCCTTTATTTAAATATATGAAATGGAGACATGAATTGTTCTAACAGGACACTTTGACTATTCTGGTAATGTAAGCTTTTAAGTAGGACTAGCTTGGCAGGGTGGGGTGGTCTTTTAATGGTCAGGTAGTCCAAAACCATTTTGCAAAACTGTTTCAGGCAGCATCATGATTTCATTCAGTCTCTTCAGAAGTCAGTAATGTTCCATAAGAAAGATGTATCAGAAAATGCCTGTTGTGAAATAGAACAGGTTTTACAGCTGTTTTCCCCGTGCCTCTGCTGCTGTTGTGGTTTCTTGGACTTTGGGCTGTTCATTTAACTGTACTTTGTGGGTTTTGTTAATCATATCCACCTGAGAATACATGAAATTATGACATTTGTTGCCTTATTGTTGTAATATTATGTTCATGCAGAACTTGGTTCATGTCTTGTTTCTCCTTGTGAATTAAAACAATGCATTTATCTTCTCATTTTAAATGTTTGTTTAACTTGATCATATCCTCTTTGATTTAAATGTGCTGTAACTGAGACATTGTAACTGTGGATTTAATTTATTTTCATTTTTGCATCTGCTAATAGGTGTTAACACTTGCTCTGTGTTACTGCTGCTTTTAACTTAAAAAAACCACAGGGAAAAAAATGCTGTCTTTTAGCTCTTAATCACCTCTAGAAACCCTGTGCTTGGGTTCCACAGAATAGATTTTAGATAACCAGAAATATTCATTGCTGCAGGTAAATTTTTGCATGGTATGTCTGCTGAAAGTAGGCAGGTGATAGCATCATTGCCTCATAAATATGTAAAAAAAATAGTCTTATTGTAAAAGTTTTGTTTATTCATGTGTGGTCAATATTTAACAGGATATGCAAGTTATAAATGGGCATTGTTTACAATGTGTGTAAGCAGTTAGTGTCTGTTTAAAAGTATTCAGAAATTATAAAAAGAATTAAAATTCAAACAGAATCCCTGTTGCTGGGGGCAGGTTGCTCTCTGATCAGATGTTTTGTTGCAGAAAGGGTCATGGTAAGAAGTACATGGGAAGTAAGTATCCAAGAAGTAGAATTACATTGTGTGAGTTTTTAGGAAAAATGCTGCTGATGTCCATTGAATTTTATTTGCAATTTAAATTTTATTTAGAAGCCTACAACAGCTTTGTATGTCCAAATTGCTTCACATTGAAATGTCTGTAGGAAAAGATAGTGAACATTGGCATGTCCCTAATAGACAAAACTTGCAAATTCTCTTCTAACATGCTCTTAACTATCATGGTGTCTTTCCTTGTTTCCTGCTATTTTTCCTTGCCTTTCCCCATCGTGCAGTGGTGATACCAGATTTACAGAACATGTGGGTGAATCATTCCTTTGACATACAGGTGTGGTGCAAAGATCTCCACTGGCATCTTCTTTGGCTGTGACCTGGTGAACTGGCTGATGCAAGTTGGCCTTGCCTCTGACCGTGGAGAAGCCGTGGTGTATGGGGACAGGCTGCTGAAAGGAGGCGTCGTCCAGCACATAACCAATGAGTTTGAATTTCGGGATGAATACTTGTATTACCGCTTTATTCCCAAAAAATCAGTTCCAGTTGAGAGCCCTTGACCTGAGCATGCAGGCAAAGGACAGGTAGTTGGGGTGAGTGTGACCACCTCTTCTGCCTTCACTACTGAAATTGGAAGTATTTCTTCCTCAGAGCTCTCAGAGGACTGTTATTTTCCCCTGTAAAATTAAGAGATATGGTTCTACTTGTGTCTATTCTGAAGAAAATGGTAGAAAGTCATATTTAGTCAGCATTCCAACCAGAATGCTACTAAACAAAACCAGATGTTCTGGATTTGGAACATTTTTTCCATTTTGAGCAAAACAAATGTTACTAAGTTGTATGTGTCACTGTTGTGTTTTAGAGGCATTATAACTGCAGCTTTGATACTGATGCCACAGTGAGGAAAAAAACCCCATGAAAGGTATTTTTCATGTTGCTGGATGTTCTCCATATTTTAGTGTGATGAAGTATTGATGCCTGTTTACAGTCAGGCTTCCCCCTGACTTCACAGAAGTAGGATTTCTTCTGTCATACCTCAGTTTTTACTACTCTGCTCTTGTCTAACACCAGGAACTTTTTTTAGCTGCTTACACCTGAGATCAGGTGAGTTTTTTCTCCCTTAAAGATAAAATACTCCAATTAAAAAGATAGAATTGCTGTGACAATGTTTCCAATATCGGGGGATTAAAGCTGGGCAAATACTGAGTGGAATAAATAATGGTTTTGTACGAATCTACCAAATCTTAAAACCATAGAAATATTCAGCATTCTCCCAAAATAGGAAATTATATAATGGAATAAACAACTTGTTCTGAAATTTTGCCTTAGGGTGGTAGTGACAGCTTTATCTAGAGCAGATTTTTACATTCTGAAATTAGCCTTTACAGTTTAAATCAGAAGTGCCAGCCTCAAGTAAAGGTTTTATGGAAGCCTTGGGTATACGTGCAAGTCAAGACAAAATTATTTTTCAAATAGTAAAACTTTTAAAATTAATTTAATGACTTTTAAATCTAATATATAAATAATCCTAAATGAACATCCAGATTAGGGTTTAGAGTAGCTAAATATCCTAGATTTTAGTTGATTGCCTAACACAGGTTTCTGATAAACCTCAGGTATCCTCCTACTAGTTACTTTAGTGTCACTGAGATTCCTGTGCACTAAAGGCAGAATCTGAGGACCTGTGTGTCGTCTCCGATATTTTGAAAAGGCTAAAGACAAAGTGTTGTATCTGATAGCCATTATGCTGCCCGTTTAAAACTGCGAGAACAGCATTTATATGTCTGTATAAAAATTTTATGTAGTGAGGGAAAGGAATCCAGGTATTAAAAATTATTTGCTCAAGCATATGAATAACTCTTCTCATCCTTTTTTTTAAAGCCTTTCCCTTCTTTTTTCAGTACACAGATTTTTATTACAGCTACTTTTCCATCTATTTTGTATTAAGAATTAAAAGTGATTTTAACAGCATAAGCTACTATTCAACAAGCAGTTGTTTTATGGTTGCTATAATTTCCTGCAAGACTTAAATTGAAAAAATAATTCCTTTTACTGTCAGTCTGATTGCAGTGTGCACAGAAATGTAACATCCTGCTGCTTATGTATGCCATACAACCTGGTATATTTTAATGTTTTCCATCAACAATATAATTGATGTTTGTATCAGGCTGTGGCCACAAAAGAAAACATTAGCGTATTTCCATTATGAATGTTGAAGACAGCTGCATCAAATATTTTGGAATAATTAGATATATGTGACTTAAGAGCAGAAACTGCAAGTATGTCTGGCTTCTAAATACTGCAAATTGTCAATAAATCTGTTACTTGATTTGAGAGTTCTAAGCTGTGATGTGGTGTGTGAGAGGGTTACGTGTGCGTGTCAAGGTTTACAGCAAATGTATTTTTCTGAGAGATATGTAAACATGGCTCTTGGGTTTCACTTCTAGTATTTCTTAAATCCACCCTTGATCCTTTACAAGTAGGCAGAGCACTTCTTAGTGGGTGTCCACCCAAAGATACCTCCATGTTAGAAGTGTGTCACATTGTCATCTACTTACCAAGTACAATTTTTAAAATTAATTCTTCAAACATTCAAGAATTTGATCTTAGGGCAGTTCTACAGTTCTGTTTATGGTCATTGTTCTTGCACTCTTGTCTTTCTCATTTTCATCATAGAAGTCCTGCTTCCCTTTTTGTAATGGCTCTGCTTTCCCCTAGATTTGAACACAACGTATCTGTTTCAAATAAGAAATTGGTCAAAATTTCTGTGTAGAAAAGGCTCTCTGTTAGAAATCTAATACAGAGAACACCTTTAATTATCAACCAACACCAAATTCTCTTATATTTACTGCTATAACATTGTGATTGCTGATATCATACCCATTAGTCTGATGAGTCTGTGATGATTAATGAATAGACTAAAAAGCTAGGAATGAAATACAGGATATAATATTTTGTTTCTAAATCGCTGGGTACTTCTGGAAGCCAATAATAGACTTTGAATTGCTTGAGAAAGTAAGATAACCCTTTTATCTGGTAAATATTTGCTTCCACCAAGGAGCACTGGCAAGTTTTGAATAGTTGACAAGCTGATGTTCTGTTAATAGTTGATATACTGTTATGTGGATTTCTGGTAGTTACAAACAGCTTTGCTTTAAAGAAGTGGTCAGTGGTGCAATGACTTCCTTTATTTTGAAGGTGGATTAGTTTGGGATAAAACTCTTGGAAGCTAAGTTCCATGAAAACATCTCTTGAACAAGTCTAGAGGAATGTCCAGCAAAAAATTGGATCTCTTTTCTAGGACTAATCTCAAAATAATTGTCACAATGAACAGGGATGGATATAACACCTAGTTTTCTAGTATGAAATTTTAGTACTTTTTTATTTCAATAATGATCCTTAAAGCTCTAGACCTTTTAAAGTCAGTAAGATACCTTCCTAGGTGAAAACCCATGTGAAGATTGCCCTCTAGGGGACGTTCGGATCCTTAAATTTTTTTTTTTTTTAAGATAAGGTTGTGGGAGGGACGATTATTTGTTTCTCCTGATCCCATCTTTGTTTTCTGTTTTTACACTGCATGTCTTCTAGGAGGATGAAATCCCAAGGAAAAAGGTACTGAAATATCCTGTACTCTGGTGGCCATCACTTGAACTGTCTCCACACATTACATTGTTTTTACTTTGTATCCTGTAGACCAGTAAGGAAAAAGCAACACATAAATAAGAGGCACAGATGGACTTTGTCTGCCTACATTACAACTGGACCAATGTGCTTAACCTTGTTAATTGCCACCCCATGAAGCTTGCTTAAAGGCCTGCTCCAACTTCACTACTGTTCCTCCTACGTAACTTCAATCTTTGCACTGTAGCATAAAACTATTTCACTTGGTTTGCTATGCTGCCTGAAAACTTGATTCATACTTTGGTTTCCAGCACAGTTTCACCTGGCATTTACTGATGCTTTGAAGGGATGAAAGAATCAGTGTAGAACAGCTCATGATCAAAAATAGGAAAAGATACATAATTGTTAGATATGGACATCTCATAAGGAAAACAGATAAATACAGCACATTTTTATTAAATCTATCTTCCAGTTATCAAACTGGACTATTGAACTTCTGTATTGAATGACTGTGCTGCTGCTTTTAACTTAAATTTTGTTGTCAACAGAGGCACATAATGTTCAGTCAATTCAAACATACTTTGTCTTACCTCCCACTCAGTCTTGCTTGCTACTGCCACATGGTATACATTAGGTCACTAGAAACAGAAAGTTCATGAGCCTTTCCTAACTCAGTAGTTTCTTGCTGTGAATCTGAACACAGCATCCCAAATTAATTTCTACTCTTATTGTAGGATCAGAAAGAATAACATCTACCAAGCTGTTAATTTTCATATTAATTCTGCAAACTTCACTGACTGTCTATTCTTTATATTTAACTTTTTTTACCAGTGGGGTATTGAACAGTTTACAGAATGAGAAAACTGCATGTGAAAATTTGTCAAAGAATGATCTTTCTGTGGTTTGCTGTGCCTGTGGGGATGCAGTGTCACGTCCCACACTGCTGCTGCAGCTGCAGTGCACCATGTCATATTTTCTTCTGAAGGTTTGCAGAAGTTCTGCATTTTGAGTGCTGGTTTTTTTTCTTACAGTCATGCTTGTTATCTTGACTTATTGATCATGAGGTAAAATCAAAATCTTCTTTGTTGTTTGTTTAGTTTTGCCCTTGCCACAGATAATAAAAGTGGTGTCATATATTTATCATTACTTTTAAACAGGATCAGGAAGGAAGAGTTCCTGGCAGGGCAAAAAGCTTGATTAAATTAAGTCCATAGTCCATTAACTCTGGCAAAACAAGACATGGTTTAAAAGGCTTTATATTAAAAGAAAAAATTTAAAAGTACTTTCAAGTGTCCTGCTGCGTACATGTATATACTTGTGTAGCCCAACCTTTCTTTCTTTCTAGTTGCCCAATTTTGAAAAGTAACAATTCAAGAAACATTTTAGAACTCCCCCATGATGTTATAAAGTGCACTGCAGAATTAATTTGACAATAATCATCTTGTATATAAATAAGTTTATTTTTCACTATCAGGGTAGGAAAAATAGACAGGAAAGTGAAATCTGTGGGGAACTTACAGGATGCTTGCATTGTTGAATTCCATGTAATGAGATTTCACAATCACTCACAGCAAAATACTATTATTGTAACTGTGATTTGGCTTTTATATACCTTGAACTCTTAGCCTCATTTTACATTGAAGGAGTTGAAGGTTCATATATGAAATATATCTTAGAATGGTTTTACCAAACAACTGAGTATCAATCTTACTTGGTTTGTGTGTCACTTTCTTTTTTCTTCAGTGTTCATCATAGTGTCTACATTTTAGAAAGTCTTCAGCATGGCCATTTTAATTCAGGTAGTCTGAAATTCTGCTACAATTCTCTTGACTATAAAAGCTTATGTCTCTGTATGCTAGAACTGGGTTCTCCAGAGCTGAGTTAGTGTTCTTCATTCAGAGATGGGGTTGTTCCCCAATTGAGTCAGGCTATTGCATTCTAATTGCATCTGTTTGTTGGCAAAATCAATCTCTGCTGACAGCTTTGTGCCATGTGCAACACCACTGCCTGGCTCTTAGGAGCCTTTCCAGGATTCTTATAATCAAAAGCCATTTGTCTTGAGTATGAATCTGCATCTTTAAAACTGTCCATGCTATGTGGTGATATACTGAAAACAGGATGTTAATCTATATAGCTGTGTATGATAGCCTCTTCATTAGAAAACCCAATTATAATCCAAATTTTACCACGTTCAAATAATATTCTTAGCTATATATTTTAAGTTCTTCTTCTACACACTGTGAAAAAAGATTAACTACTTGGTTAATATCAAAGCATCCATTTTGCAGGATTGATTCCATTTGACTTATCTTCTGTTTCTCCAACTCCTGTATCTCTTTGAGCATTTCTTTACCTTTGTCCTGCAAAAAGAAACATATATTTCACTAAAAACTATACAGAGCATGTAGTAATCACCCTAACAAAATTCTGTTCTATTGTTCTTACTTTAATCTTTTAGAGTTTCTAGGGTACACATTTATGTTGGTAGAAGTCAGTATCATGACAGGTTTTCTTAGATATCTTTCCTAATATCTAGCACTCACTTCATCTCCCTTGTCTGATAGATTGAAGAAACATTAAAGCTCCTTTAGGTATTAGTTGCCAAAACTTAAGTGGGCATATGAGTTAGTTTTAAGAAGATGTATCTGTAAATTTTACTAAAAGTAAGCAGCTACCTTCCTGCTTCCTTCACATCTGTGTTCAGCTATCTTGGTCATGTTGTTTCCTTTCCTGTCCATACCAAGCAATGATCAAAGGCAAGCTCTCCTTTCCACCTGAGACCAGGGGCCTGAACAGCTGTAAGAACTCTTGGCAGGAGTTGTGTATTTGCCTGTGCCTGCTCGAGCCTTTCCCCATTATCTGACGGGTGTGGGAGTCTGTGGGGGGTTCTCTGCAAGGTGAGCAGCACAGATCCTCACTGGAGCTCGGCCTGCCAGTTCAGCACAGTGCCAGCTGCAATTTCCAGTGTTAGGAACACATGCCTGCCAGATGCCAACACACTGGGCTTCTGGGGCACTGCACTGTTCTTTGCAACCCATCAAAGGGCATTAACTGCTATCACATTAGCAAAATGTGAGCAAGGACCTCATATAAACCACCTGCTTGCATTGAAATCTAATTTAATCAGCGTACCTTGATAGTTTCCATAACTACAGCAGCACTTTCATGTTTTTTATAGAGCTCATGTCTTCGATCTGGCTTGCTCTGAAAACGTGGTTGCTTCTTAACTGGATCATCATGACCAAATGTAGGGGACGTAGTTTTTAATAACTGAGTAACACCAGGCACAAAAATGAAAGGCTTGAATACAGATCTAGAAAGAAAAAATAGAACAGAGATCCTTTACTGACACTTTTTTGTTGAAATTGTTGAGTCGGTAAATTGCTGTATTTTTTCCCATTCTTCTACTTGCTTCTTTTAAGAAAAAAGTATTTAAAAAACCATCTAACTGGTGTTCAAGTCATTGTCACAGCAGTGTTCCATTAAGTAGGTTGGTAGATACCATTAATATACATAATGTGCATTTATGTTCCTCCTACATTTTGATTGTGCTTTTTCAGGGGGAAAAAGAAAACCAACCCAAAGCAAAAAGGAATATAATTAGGCAAACTGCAACACTTTTTCATTTAGATATTTACAATTTTTTCATCCAATTTACTTGCTGCTACATCACCTGGCGGGATCTGGAGTTCCAGTAAAGAAGTGAATACAGGGCAGATTAGGCTGCTGAGGCAGTACAGACACCATGCTGCCAGTTGTCATAAATCCACCTTCCATGTTAATGCCGCTCTCTTTGTCACGAAGAATTTCCATCATTATTTCAGAAGTGATGGATCCTATTCAAGATAGAATACAATTACTTAGCCACAGAGCTAATATAATACCAACTGAATGACGTGTTCCCTACAACTGGCAGCTTTTTCCTTTAATAGGCAATGCCAGTTTTAGTTTGCCTGTGTTGGGAGGGGGAAAAAAATCATCCTAATGGCAAACCTTCATATGGAATACACTTGTATTGCTTTCCCCAAAGTATTTATTTCAGAGAGAGGTGATAAGAACATGCCTTTAAAAAGGGGGAGTAGAAAGACAAATGGTATTTCCCAGAAAGGTAAATTTCATAGGGCTAGCAAATGGTCATTCACAAAGTCTTCAGCATGGCTGAAGAGAACTTTTCAGATGAAAATTAGTAACTTGGATTAAATGCTGAACTTTGAGCACTTGTGGAAGTAAGATAAATCATTATAATACTGGTTGGAATTTGAACAGAGTTAATACCACTATGTTGCTTTGATGTTATAAAAATAATAACAGCCCTGCATGGATTTTGTGTGAAACTTTGAAAATGAAACACCAAGACTGTCACTTGTTGGGCGGGGGGGTTTATTTTCATCCTTTTCAGGGAGGCACTGGTGTGAGGTTTATTGCCAAGTATCGATGAAAGTAACTCCTGCTCAGGAGGAGCAAAGCCCTTTCCACATACGCCTGTTCAGTGATATCACTGTTGCTGTATAGTGTACACTGAGGCTCAGATACTAGCATGGTATCGCCAAACCATCCAGTATTCTAACAGGCAGCTCTTGCAGAATGGTTTTCTTTTCACATTTGGTGTACCAGTCGAGGGTATGCTTATGGCAGAAAAACATTAGTTCACTCACTTTTTATTTTTTATTGGAAGGTATCATCTACCACTTTAATATTTTAGTATTTCACTTACTGAGTTCTAACTGTGTAAAATTTTTTTCATTGGAACTGCGTTGCTGCTTCCTCTTAAATAGTTACACTGCTGCTAAGTTACATGTCTCCAATATTATTTTTTCGTACATGACCCAGGTTGCCTGTAGACAGGCATGCAGCACTACATTTCAGCAAGAAAACACACTTAAGTATTCCTACAGTTGCCTGGGAAGGTAAGAGAATTAAAGAAATCAGCAAGCTAGATGAATCAAAGAAATTAAAAGAAGCAATGGTAATTTTGTCAGCTACAACTTGGCATCCTGTCCAGCAGGGAAGAAGGTACTGCATATTTTCCACCAGACTCTATTATTTAGTGTGCCTGAAATACATTCCCTATTTTTTGAAATATGAATAATATTTCTCTAAAAATGGCCCTCACATAGTAGGCAGCCTGGAAAAACCCCAGAACTGTAATGCCACTGAGTGAAAAAGCAGGGAAGGATAGATGAAGAAACCAGTGATTTTACTGATGCTGTAAAGCAAATAGCTTTTAGTTAAGGCACCTATTTAAAATAAATCTAAGCAAAGTGAACCATATGAGGCTGATAACCTGAACACCTAGTGGGATTTTTAAAATGTCTCACATAAATGCCTGAAAATGGGGATTTAGAATGAAAACACAGATACAATCTCAGCATTGGTATAATACAAGTAAATACAGGTATTATGAAAATGCTTTCAGTATTCAGAACCTGCAATTCCCAAAATGAATGCAGGATTTAGATGATCACTAGAGCAAGATAGCAAAAATAATTCACACTGATGCATTAACTAAATGCTAAACCTGGTCTGGCAGAATTCAGCCAAATAAATAAAACAAACAAAGGGGTGCAATATAATCTTGGTTCAGATTAATTACTTCCAATGAGCACGTGAATACAGCTACAGCAAAAACCTAGATGGATGCAGTTAGAAGTGAAGTAATAGGTTCTTTCTTTAGGAGTCTGAAAAGTGTTTGGATTAGTGACTGCTTAGAGTACAGAAAATTATTTTGTTCTGCTCTTGGTGTGTTTTAGTAGACTATACAAGTTTAGAGTAGCCATTACAGTGAAATGACAAAGATTTAAAAATTAATGTCAAAAATAAATGCAAGATATGTATGTGAATGCTATGCTGTTGCCTTATATAAATGGTACCTGACTGAAGCTGTTCATAAGGTTTTTTGTGGCTGCAAACTGCTGGGAATCTGTTCTAGCCTCTAGTTTTTTTCCTTAGCAATACAGTAATAATATGTAGCCTACCAAATGTTTTAGAACAGGTCTTACAGGGCATTTAGTGGTATGGTCATAATGTGACCTCTCAGGGTTGCTACTGTAGCTTTGTATGTTAGATATTTGACCCTTGTTTAAATTTTTTCCTCCTCAATAAATTAGCAAAAAATGGATAGAAACTTCCAAATTCAGCACTTCTGTTCTAGGCAAAAAATTATTCTAGTAAGTTCTGGTTCACCAAGTAATGTGAATGATTGCCTGCATCAGATGTATAATCATTTATGATTTAAATTAATGTAGCTCACTAAATACTTTGCATATCTTGAAAAAAAAAAAATTTAAAAGGATACCTTTGTGTTTGTTCAGAAGTTTATAACCTTCACAATATCGGCCTCCAGATGTGGTCATTCTGGCAGTATTGACATAAGAATATGTGGCAGCAAAATCAAATTCCTTTTCCCCATCCCACCAGCCATTGCTTTTGGCATATTCCTTCAATTCTGGGTGTTCTCTGTCAATCTTGGTTGTGATAGAGAGCTGGTTGGAAATATTCCGTACGCCTCCTGTTAGTAAGTTGCAGAAGAATGGTTTTATTACATTGAATGATTTTTCTTGGTGTTTTGTTTACAATTAGCTTAGTAAAGCAAATTAGCCCTGAAGAGTTTCCTGCAAGATCAGTGAGTCTGATGGTTTATTTCTGGCCCTCTCTCCCCAGCTACATGTATTTTTCTGATTGAATTTTCACTGCCACTCATTTCTGACTCATTTGCTTCTACTGCCAACCTTGTATTTCAGGTTCTGTCCTGATTATTCCCACCTTACATTATTCTTCTGAGGCATCCAAAGATCAAGCTTGTCCTCCTAAGTCCACTGGAAGAATCAGCCACTCCAGGGCCCAGAACATCAAGCCAGTCCCCAAATGAAATTGCCACGGATTGCTACCATCCTTAAGACCACACATACTGCTGTCATTCTCATGCTGACTTTCTTGCTGTCCTCTGTTTTCCAAGTGCATGAGTAGTTATCTCTGGCTCTGAAAAGGCCCCTGTCAGTCAGCTCCTCTGACAAACTGCCAGTTACTCCACACTCATGCCCCAGGAAGCAATGCCTGTTGTTTACAGGCACATGTATGCAGCTCGAGGTTAGTTTGATGCCTGAATGAAATGGTAAATGCAAACTGGGGAACTTAAGTGGTCATTGCACTTGAAATGTTTAGATCGAAGAGCATCATCCATACCTTCTACTTTTTCTGCTGCCCAGTATTTTCCTGATGTCTCCAGCACCCATGCTTCCTTTCTGTCAGCTATCAGAAAACTGTTGTGGTATGTAAATGCCATGTTGCTCTCCATACAGTTTCCTCCCTGTCCATATTTTTCCAGCAAATCAACTATGACACTAAGAGCCTTTTCAGCTGTGTCTGCTCTCTCAAGTCCAAGCCTAAAACAAAAGAAAAATGTTATTTTTGGAACTATGAACTCCACATAGAACTATTCAGCCTGAGTATTCAAATTGACCTGGAATGATATTTCTATATGCAGCTGCCAGTTGTATGATCTGGTAAGGGAAACACAAGTCAGGTAAAGGGCTTCTTTGAAGTGGGCCCTCTATGAACTTGACATGGGGAAAAACACCAAATGGAAGTACAGAAAGGCAGGCAGAGGGATACTACAAAATGCTTACAAGTCCTGTGCAGGTATTGGACTAGGGGGGAACTCCCAAAAGAATTGACCGACTGCTGTAGGTGAATGAGAGTTACGCTGGCACCTTATAGTGTAGGAACATGAAATTGTTATTTACATGGAAATAGGCAGCTGAGACCAAAACTTAAAAATAATGTGTGTGGAAGATGGGGGAATAGGAAAGGAGTACAGACCCTAGGAAAAGGCCCAAACAGCAGTGCCTGAAGTCCACCTGTGCTCTTGAAAAAGTCTTGTTTCTGTTTAGTATAAATTTCATAGAAAGAAAAACGTTTGCTAATTTTTTTGACAAATTCTGGTCTAGTGCCTGATACTTCTTATGGGCTCCTGGCAGAAATCTCGTGCTTGTGCCAAGAAATACTTATTTTTAGCCTGGCTAGAACAGTGGAAGGAGTGTCTTCTGAAAGTGAAAGTACTGTTTCCCACATGACTCAAACCACATGTTTCCACGTAAATTCCAAATCCGGTACCATTTACCATAAGGG
>VXAX01006527.1:3757-25229 GCA_013399835.1 Leptocoma aspasia | reverse complement strand
AAAAAAAAAAAAAAGCCTGTGCACACCTTACGAGGTCCATGCCGAGGAGAGCTTCCCCATCGCAGACCTCCTCCCTGCCCCACACCGCCTCGTTGCCGATGCACACGCCGTGCTCGTTGGCGCCCATCTCGGCCCCCCAGAGCCAGGAGGGGCGGCTCAGGACCACGGCGTGGGTGCTCTCCACCTGCTCGATGCTGATGTAGGTGCACTGCAAGAGGTCAGAGCACACACCGAGTCACCGATCCGCCAGCCGAGTCGCGGGCTAAGCACGCAGATAAGGGCTGACAGCGGTGTTCTCGCCGCCTCCCTCGGGACCGCTCCTGCCCCGCGCCCTCACCTCCAGCGCGGCGCCGGGCGGGTGCGCGGCGGCCGGGAAGTGCACGACCTCCTGCACCTCGTCTGCCGGCCGGTCCGAGTTCTTCCCGAACACCACGCGGCCTCCGGGCGCGGCGGGCGGCAGCGCCACGAAGGTGTCGCAGGAGAGGGGCGGCGGCCGGGGGAACATGCTGAGGGCCCCCTGCGCTGCGCGGGCCCGGCGCGGAGAGCGGCAGCTCCGGCGCGGACAGCAGCAGTTCCAGCGCGGGGCGGTGCCCGCGGAAGGCCCGCCCGCCGACCCGGAAGGCCCGGCCGAGGCCGCCCCGGAGCGCCTCCGTCGCTGTCGCTGTCCCTGTCCGTGCCGGGGCCGGCGGCTCCCGCTCCGCCGCTGCCGCCATGGGGAAGTCGTTCGCCAACTTCATGTGCAAGAAGGATTTCCACCCCGCCTCCAAGTCCAACATCAAAAAGGTGAGGGGGGCCTGGGGGTGCCCCGGCGGGGTCGGGTTGCCGGCACCGCAGCGGCCCGAGTAGTGCTCCTCGCCTTCCTGGGGTGGCACCGGGGCTGGGGCAAAGGAGGAGGAGGAGGCAGGGAAAATAGTTAAGAAATACTTGAAGCTTCGGGTTTTCTTGTTCCCAGGTGTGTATGACTGTCACATTTTCCTGGCTCAGGCTTTTCAACACCTGATTCTCAGCGCAAATAGGCACTGTACACCGTGCAGGAAAACCCCAGCTGTCATGGTGTGCCCGTGTTTTCCCAGTATTTCATACCTGCCTCGAGCCGGCTGCAGGTGTCCTCTCCAGAACTGTGCCCTATGCCAGGAACCCCCCAGGGGCCCTGGCGGTCTGTCGAGACTTCGCCGGGCAAGGGTCACTACAGGGAAGACAGTGGCACCCACAGGGTATTTCCTGAGCCTACTGTTCCTTTTGAGCTACCAAAACTTCTCCTGTCTTTTCAGTGTGTAAATGTTGTTGGAGCTTGGAGTTTCTCAAAATTAGCGCGGTGGGAAGTTCACTTGTTAAAATACTGGATGAAAAGAATGTATTCTATGCTATTAGAATGGTGATCATCCCTCATTAAGCATTTTCAATTAAGCCAGTTATTTATACACTAATATATTTTGCAATAGTTTTTGTATTCAAGTATAAGTTTAATTATTTTAACTAGGTATGGATGGCAGAACAGAAAATCTCGTATGATAAGAAGAAACAAGAAGAATTAATGCAACAGTATCTGAAAGAACAGGAATCCTATGATAATAGGTGAGAATTGGTTTAAGATCACTCACTTCTTCCTCCTGTCTTGTTTTCATGGTACTGAAGGTCATATTGCTGTGGGCAATTTGAAGTACTGTCTCCCATTGGCTGTAGTAGTAGGAGAGGGCAGTGATTCATTAAGTGATGTCTGATTAAGCAGAAGTCACAAGAACTTCTTCAGTGGTTTGTGCCTGTCTTCTAATTAATTTCAAAATATGCTACATTTCACAGAACAGTCAGTAACCTTCTGTAATAATACATTTGTATCACACAGAAATCTGTTTTTCATAACTCTGGGCATACTACTTTTCATTTGAGATTGAAATGTGGGATTTTTACAGTGCCTCGTGCAAAAGCATTGACTGGTCTCAGACTTTTTTATACTCAGATTTTGTTGCTCACATTAACAAATGAAAAAATGCTAATTATCACAACAATTTCTTACTTTTTTTTTTTTGTGTTACCAATGTGACTGTTTTGTGTGTAACACCTCAAACTGCCCTTTTTATTTAGGTTGCTTATGGGTGATGAGCGTGTGAAGAATGGTCTTAATTTCATGTATGAGGCCCCACCTGGAGCAAAGAAAGGTATTGCAATTTCCTGGTTGTGGGTAGATAGTACTGCAAAGCTAAAAGCCTTCTGAAGAAATAAGCACTGTATATTTTATTTTGAAATAATGTTTATGGTGAGGTAATCATAGCTGGTGTGATTTTCTAATTCTTTCTGTGAGAATATGTAGACATATATATATATAAATAGATAGATATAGATGTATAGATAAATATAGATATGTAATAATTTGATCTCACAAAACTTTAATTTCTTTAAAAGAAATTCTTTAAAAGAGAATGGTTGGGGGTATTTTAAGCAACAGTTCAATGTGAAGGGAAAATCAGATAAAATATCTTTTCAGGAAACATGAATTCTGTCCTCAACCAAGGATACTTCTTTAGCCAATTATAAAGCTATTGGATGAGGAGGACTAGACCATACCAAGGCAACGACTCAGACAACACAAATCTGTATTTTGGCCTGCTCTCCTTTGCAGAAATAGCAGGTTGCTTTTGTTTAAAAGTTACGTCCATAATTCAGCTTGATGCTTGTCAAACATAGGAAAAACCAGGGCAAGAAATTAATTATCAGAAGTGAAAAAAGATAGTAAATGCTGAAATTCAGTAGTCAAAAGTGCTGCCTGACCTGTGTCTGGTGAGTCTATGACTGTTTAGTAGTGTCATAAATGGAAGTTTCTAAATACCTGGTGGACACTCATATCTATCAGTTAATTTTAGTAAGATCTGAATGTAAGTAAGAGCTAAGAAAATGTATTTCCTCTAAGAGAAAACATGTTCCCTTTAAAATGCATCTTTCCCATTTGCATGAAATCACTTGGAAATGCTTGGATGGAGTCATTCTTGTAGACCAAGTTTTGCAATTATTTAACTTTAGAAGCTCTAATAGCAATCTCTTAAGCTTAGAGGAAATGCAGTTTCAAAGTAGCAATTATTGCTAAACTTTTTTTTTAATGTTGTAAAAGTAAGTATTGTTGCTCCTCTTGCAAAAAATAGTTAAAGTTTTTATTTGTGTAACAAATCAACATAGTTTTAGAAGGTGATTCTGGATTTAGAGAATTTAAAGCTATATACTAGAGGCTAGTTATTTGTAAGTACACTCTATTTAAATAAAGCTACTTCTGAGTATTTGCACTATTGATTAGTATAAATCATAAAATGTTTTGTCTTTAGCTTAGGGGGGAATACCATCTGGATTTTACATATATAATTAATGCATCATTTCTTTTCTTTGCATGCTTTCTGAAAATTCAAAGAGGAAACAAAAGAGGTACTTCATTACGTTATTTCTTTACGTTTTCTTCTTGCTTACTTAAAATCTATTCTAAAAAACTTCAAACTTACCGTGTTTTCTGTTTTTTAGCAAGAAG
Organism: Leptocoma aspasia; assembly: GCA_013399835.1. Lineage (NCBI taxonomy): Eukaryota > Metazoa > Chordata > Aves > Passeriformes > Nectariniidae > Leptocoma > Leptocoma aspasia. Next base: position 21,721 of record VXAX01006527.1, on the reverse strand, counting down.
GAGAGACTGAATACAAATTTGAATGGCAAAAAGTTGCTCCTCGAGAAAAGTAAGATATCTGGATTTTTCATTTACTTTTATTTTTGTCCCTACTTTCCCCTTTTTTCCCCTGTTATATTTTTGAGCAGATCACTTTTGTGATCTTGACACTTAATTAGTCAAACCTGTTAACCTGGAATTACTTCCTTGCTCAGCTTTATTTTCATTTGATTTTTACATCCATATTTGAAAATGCATTAAAAACAACATTTACAGGAATTATACCTCTGGAATGGGTGCACATGTATCAACAAAAGGTATTTTTGTATATGATGTCTTTTAAAAAATAGCAGTGAATTGAGTTTTTGTTTTGTGCTTGTGTAACAGATACGCTAAGGATGATATGAATATCAGAGATCAGCCATTTGGTATCCAGGCAAGTTACATAAATTTCAGTCTCTGCACGTCTGGGGTGTATCTCAAATGTTGTCTAACTGCAGAACATTCACGTGGACTCTCTTAATTTTATCATCTCTTTTTCAGTGTGTTTTAAATCTTCTCTTATGCCTAATGACACAGACGTTTCTGTCAACGTTTGGCTGTATTGGTGACTGAATAGTGTCAATTGGCTTTGTTGCCTCTAGGTGCGGAATGTGAGATGTATTAAATGCCACAAGTGGGGTCATATAAACACTGATCGGGAATGTCCCTTATTTGGCCTTTCTGGAATCAATGCAAGTTCAGTCTCCAGTGATGGTTCAGGTAGGCAGTGAATGGTTTGTAAAGGTTCTGGTTAGACATGTGGCGGGAGCTTATCGTGTGTAATTTTAGAAGGTTTAAGTTTGTCGTATTTCAGAGAGTTGATGAAATCTGGAAAACAGTTAATTCCAAATGTAGGATCCACAATTTTGAGTTAATTATTTCATATTGCAGGGACCTAATTTTCTAATTAGTAACTCATTTAAAAAAAATTCTGTATTACTTTGATCCTATCTGCGCCTAAAACTGAGAAGCTGCAATGAGACTTTATATTAGAGTGACAAAATTTGTGTCACCAAAAAAATGAGTGGATTGTCAAAGACTGTCCCAGTTCAGATTTAAGCTAACTGCTTGGATGAGATGGAATATATCATTATATCTTTGTTAATCGCTTAGTAAAAAGGGGAGGTTTCTGGGCATTTTTGAAATATTTAATATTTAATTGTGTAAGTTGACAAGCAATTGAAACCTAGATTTCCAAATGTCTGGTTTCCTTTCATCTGACTTCTTTTTGCTTCTCGAACTACAATTTTTTTTTCTTCTATTAGCTCTCCTGTTACTTGAACTCACACAGCAATTAGTGCTGGACTATGTTTGAAGAAGTGGGTATAAACATTCAAATTGAATTTTTTTTTTGCCTACAATACTTTTTTTCTGTGAGTTAACCCAAGTTGTAATGCTTTTAAGTTTCTTAAAATTGAGGCATGTTAAAGAAGCATCAGGTAGCGTGGATGAGTCTTCAGCCTTGCTGTACTGTGCTTTAAAGTCACAAAGTGTTGTGTCTTGGATTTTGCAGGGATACCATTACAGTTGCACACTCCATGGTTTCTGCTTTTCTTCTGTCTTCCTTCACGTTATCTATTTTATGTAGCAGCTCCTGGTTTAGCCTAGCAACAATCTTGTTTTTCAGAATTAGGTCACATAGATACATAGTTTCTTTGGGATGAGGCCTGGAACAGTCTAGTTAAAGGAAATGGTGCCTCTTACTCTCCTGCCTTTTTAGGCATTGTCTGATGATTGTATTGCCATTGTATTACTCATCCTATAGTTGACTTGCTCAGCCTTTCTGTTCAGTTGGTTATAAAGTTAAAATACTTTCTTGCATGATTCTTACCTTAGAAAAAAATTGTGCTTAGAGCATTTGTTGATGGTAGAATTATATTGTGCAGCTCTTGCATGTCAGAGATGCTTTTGTGCTCCAGAACTCACTGTCCACACCTCAACTCAAATGATGTCAGTAAATTTTAGGGGTGTTTGGTTGAGAAAATAGAAAATACTTGTACATGCTTGCACATGAAAAACCTGAATATGCATTCTTTATTATTTGTTAAGTGTAATACAGACACTCTGCTGTGTCAGCAGAAGAATAACTGCTTGTTTCAAACCTTACTGAACTATCTCTATAGGTGTAGGCAACGTTTGACTGCTGTGGATGTTTCCCACTTGAAGAGATGTCCCCCAGATGGCTTTTCAAACCATCTTTCTAAGCCTAAAGAGAGCATTTAGCACATATGATGAATTTTGCATAGAGGAAAATGTTGTAAAAGTACTTAGATGTTCTCAGACTCTGCCAATGCCCTCTCATTTTCGACTCTGGCACTTAGAAGACAGTGTGCTATGCTGAGCTTAGACTCTTGTAGGCTGAGGAAGGATTTTTAGGGAGTAGGGGTGGGTGACAGATCAGGATTTGTATATATAATTTGTGAGACACTGTTCTTGAATTTGAATAGTCAGCTGTAATGATACTGCTACTTTCTCTTTCTTGCAGGAAAACTATGTAAGAACACTGTGGGTAAAGCTTAAAGTTCTTGATTTAATAGCAAATACAAGGCTTAGAGAAAGCAGTAATATTAACTACAACATCATATAAAAGGTTGTCTGCTTTTTCTAGCCTCTAGCAAGTCTTTGGATTTTTTAATATTCTTTGGGAAGAACTCTATTGCTTTGAAGTTATTTAGCAGTGCTTTAGTTCTTCTGATTTATAATCTTTTCATCCTAATAGAAGTTGGTTTTACATCCTTTTCATGCAAATTGAATGGAATAATTTTTTTAGGCAGTGCGTGGTAGTTACCCTAGCTAAATTTAGGTTAGAATTCTTCAAACTTTGCAAATCCTCTCCCTTGTTAGAGCACACCATGCATCAGCACAGTGCTGGAAGGCTCTGGTCCATGGGCTGCTGAGCATCCTAGCTGGTGATGAATCTCTACCCAGTCAGGGTGTGGGAACATTGGGCTTCATAGTTCTGAATCTGGTGTGCTAAGGACACTGGCATCAATAATTTCTGCAGAAGTAGGTTTTAAAAAATGGTCTGGCTTCCCTGTCAAAGATTTGTAGCAGGCCTTGATACAAGTTCAGTTTGTGTTTTGTTCTAATGTATTCCTGCTTCAGAAAGAGTGAAAGAAAATGTTTGGACTCATTATTTTTTTCAGCATCAGAGGAAACGTTTGACTGCAAATAAATGAAGGTGAAACTTGTGTGTGGTTTAACTGACTTATCTAAAGGTCCTGCTCTGTTTCTCCACAAGGAAAGAGAAGAATTATTAACAGAGGTTTTTCCCGCCCCCCCCACATAATGTCCAATATAGGCCTTATCTTTCCCATAAATTTTATAAGCTGGGATTTTATAATTTCAGCAGAATAGCTGTCTTTTAATCTGATATGAAGACTACATTGTAATGTTCCTCTTGGCACATAAAACTGGTTGGCAATTGCCGTGTCTGATTTGATGTTGAATATTTTGTGTGCAAAGACCAGTCACAGCCTTCAGTTTCCTCGAGTAAAACAGCTGCAGGGCAGAGGGTGTCTGTGGCACAGACCTGTGTTCTGCTGTCTTTCAAGATCTGACATACATTGCAGTGCTTCAGCAAACAAAAATAGTTACAATCAGTACCTTAACTTGGGCATGGTGGCTTGGTTATTTTACTTCTGGGACTATTTTACTAATCTAGCTGGTAATTCATACAAAAAAAATAATAATCTTACCATTAAAAAGCACCTATTGAATAATATCTCACCAGTGACTAGAGATTATTTTTTCAATAAGGCAATTTCAGTGGATGTGGTTATCATGGGATAATCACACCCCTGGGGTACAGCCTTGTCTGTAATCTCCCAGGAGTGTAATTATTGCATGATAACTGCACCCCCTGGTGTTGCATTATTTCTATTATGAAATTCTTAGTTTTAGATATAAAGTAACTTACTTTGATCACTGGAAACTGCAAAGTAGTGTTAGAATGTTCCAGCTGTGAGGCTTACGGAGACCAACTTAGAAGATTTACTTCTCCTTTACAAAGGTAAATTAGGCAATCAAAATGCTTCTTTGGGCTAAACTGATTTACAGAGTGTTTTACTGATAAAATCCTAACTTTCAAAGTTCACACAAGATGAAAGTATCAGTTGTGCTTCTGACTTTACGTGCCACTGTGTCTATATATACATGTAGAAAATATGGAATGCAAACCAGCCAAAAAAACCAGCTCACTAGCATCTCAAAGTTTACCTGTTTTTACAGTCTTTTTTTTATCATTAACCAGCAGCATCTGTTGGAGTGTTTGAGGTTTTTTGTGAATCCTGAAAAGCCATTGACTTGATTGGAACAGAGATCATTAGGTGTCCTGTGCAAAATGTTTTGAAATAATACTGTTATTTCACTTCAAAATTGCCTGCGACTTTCTTGGTCAGGTGAAGTTAGCACAAACTGAATATTTTTTTTCCTTTCCCTTCTTTCCTGCAAACAATCTATCCTGTTCAATGATGGTTTGGGCAGATGGGGTGAGCTTACTAAAAAGCTATGAAAGATGGAATGCTTACAACTTCCATTATAGGGTTTGTAGAGCAAAGAACCCACTATGGATCTGTTCCTTTCTTAGGAAGAAAGGTATACTATCTTAGGAAGTGAGGCTAGTGTCTCAGATTTTATGAACAGCATAGTTAGAAGTGGGATGGTAAGATTAAAAGATGTTCTTGCACTCTTGGCCTGTGAAAGCTAAGTTGGAGAGTGCTGAGCATCCTCTTCTGCTGTGGGCTACTTTGCATTTCTTACAGCTGACTGGCTTTATATGTGATCCATGCCATGGAATTACTGAGGAAAAAGTACTGTAAAGTGCTTAGCACGTTGTGGAAAATTCAGGCAAATAAAGGTAAAAGTCTAATGGAGCAATGTGCATGTGAATCTACTGTCTTATGGTCTACCAAGGTAAAGCCACTCTAGGTATGGCTGTGAAGCTGCAGCCTTCTAAAGACTCGTTACCCAGTTCTGGATTTGCACCCTCTCTTTTCATCTCCTGAGTGCCACTAAACTAACTGTGGGTGTTGTTTCCATCTGTCTATGACTTAGTGTGTTCCACTGATCTTAAGCTTTTAGGTGAAATACCTTTCCAGAGTAATCATTGAAATTACCAGTCACATGGAGACAGCAAAAAATGAAATCTATATTTGTGTTACATTATGTCTGTATCTCACTGCAGTTTCCCAGTGATAAATACAGTACCTTTTTTCCCAACAAAGAAACATCTGCATTGTATTGGGAATGCAGGATTTTTTTAAAATGTTCTTTTGAATTTGTAATAACCAAAAAAAGGTATTTGAATATGTTAACTGTGAATATTTGTATAAATGGTCATCTGTAGAAATGTACAGTATGTGAAACCTTCCTTTATGATCTGCAGCTGAGACCTTTGATTGTGAACAGTAGGAGCCTTAACTAAATCTTCACATAGTTTAAGAACTGTCACATTTTAGAATAATCCTCCATTTATGTTTCAGAAGCCTTGGTATTTGTTGTGAATGCATAAAATACAGCTTCTATTAGAAATCTTGTGCTTAGCATTTAAGCAATAAATATGGATTCCAATAGCAGCTTGATGATGTTAAATGGTTTTTACTACTCCCAAAAAGTAAAAAGGAAACTCAGGTTTCTCTGAAATACCATATCACAAAAGCATGGCAAATTACAACGAAATTCTGTGCTAAAGTGTTAAATACAGTTAAACTGCAGGCCCTCTGAAGAAGAGCTAATTAAAAGCCAGAGGTTTTAGTCATTGATTTCTCTCAATGCCAAGTGCAGCAGTTGCTTTGAAGTGTAAATATGGTCTGAATGCACTCATCTCTGAAATAGATGAAAAAATTATCAGTAAAAGATGATTGATTCTGAATTAGTGGAGGCAGCATAAATTTACTGTGTGTCATGATCACATAATTTTGATAATAGTTCTTTGTCCTTTAGATAAAATAAGTGCCTACTCTCATCTCTGTCACAACCTAAGTAAAAGTTCACAGACTATGGAGTGTGATTAAGCTCAGTCTGTAATTTTTTTCTGTTTTTGCTCAATTTCCATATTAACAAAAGCCGTAGAAAACTCAGTGGACAGAACAAGAAAGTATATGGATGTATTGACACAACTGTCTATTCTAATTTTAAAGCTAATTTCTCTTTTAAAGCAAAACCTGAAAAGCATTGTATCATATGTTTTGTCTTTGCTACCACCCAAAAAAGGTAGCATTCTGGATTCAGAGTCTATTTATCCTTCATGTGGTTGTGTGCTAGACTGAAGCCCACCATCAGAATGTTTTCTAAAGCCTAGTTAATTCAAAAGAGGTGTTTTTGTACTCTGCAGGTATTTATTTATCTACTTTTCCACAGCAAAGCATGGCTTTAGTACCGCTGTTTAGTACCACTATGTAGAAAACCAAATAAATTTCAGTTTGGAGGAGTTGTGGCCTCATGTGATCCAAGCTGCCTATAAGAAAAGATGATGACAACATGCTTTAGGTCTACTTTGTTAATAACAAATGTGTAGCAATAAAAGAGAAGCCTTGAGAATATCTTGTCCTTGATTCATAAATTAAGTTTTAAGCATGGCAACATGGAGTTTACTGACTGTGACTTATACTGGCAAACTGATAGCAGATACACAAGTTTGGTATGTTTACATTTTCATGTAAATTACCTCTCTTACCAAGTCAGAAGTGTGATGGTGTGATGATGGTGACGCTTTTAGATTAAAATTATCACATTTGTAAACGAAAAGATATCCCATGCCAGAACACATTTTCAGAAAGGGAGAAAAGCTTGTTCTAAAAGCCATATTATTCTAAGTACTCTATTTTGATGATAGCAAAATGAGCAGTAGTTAAAATAAAGGTAAATAGTTGCAATTAAAATGACTCCATGAAGAAGCTACTTTTTTCAGTATTTTCTACAGTTTTCTACTAACTTTTATATTGTGTACTCTATTTAATTTTGTAACAACATATAGAATACAAAACAAAACGTACATACAACCTTTAATATCATATAGTTCTGTAACTGCAGCCACAATGTAAGTACAACTGGTTACTGTCATTTCCCTTGCCAAAGATGGCAGTAATGTTCACAGTATTATTGTTTCTTATGTCTTTGCTTTCCATTTATATTCCACAATAAAAATCCATTTAAAACGTGATTGATTGTAAAGAATAATTCAGTTTGCTTATCTGCACTAGTGACAGTAGTGAATGCTTTTATCACTAAATTGGGCAAATACTGTCAAGACTGTGCATCATGGGTAGGTGGAAGTAAAACTGCTATTTTTGGTGATACTGGCAAACATAACTTGCTGGTCTGAAGCCATTGCAGAAAAGGTGCTATTTAATCACAGCTGTTATGACAAGGTGTTTTAGCATAGTGTTCCCTCATATTGAATAATTAGGAAAATGTGTTTTGCATGTTGTAATGGAGGCCTGCTAGATGGTGTGTTACAGCTGGCATTGCTCTCCTAAGGGTGCCCAAGCCTCCTAGAGAAAACATCCTTAAAACATCAGAGTATTACAAGCACTCTGCATTTGTAGCAGAGTGAGTAAGTAGAAGAGAAGTACAGACAGAATAGAAGATTTATTGCAGCTACAGGTTTCTCTGGTTTCTGGGACAGGTGTGGGGTAATGCAGGGTGGGAGAGCTTGCTGTAAGGCAGGCACTTAATTGAAATCCAGAACTGTATTCCCCTCCTGATGGCTTAATAGAAGCAGAACTGATTCTGTTAAATTCATGCCAGTTGTGTGATAAGAAATTGGGAGTGCTCCTTGTTCTAAAAAAGCAAATTTACAATATGTTATAGAAATCCTAATATGATATTCTTCTGCTATCCAGTATAATTGATGCTCATATATGCCTGAGAAAAAAAACTATTTACATCTCTTCTGTTTATTTACTTTTGCAAGTATTATAAAGGTGCACGGAAAGCTGTCAAGCTAAGGTTGTACTCGAGTAGTGCTTTGTGAAGATTCAAATCCTTCACACTTCATTGCATGTTTTGAGTTTCTAGATTTTGTACCCTAACTCTTTGAGCTATCTGAATTGTAGCCTTAAATAGTATCTTGAACAGGAGGTAACAGAGAGAATTAGTGCAACAAGAATTACTGTGGAAAGTAAGAAGCAGGAAGAAACTGTAACCTTTGTATGACAACATTGTTTCTTGAGAATTACAATACCCAAAAAAAAACCCCTTTAAAAATCTATAACTATTTAATGATGGAGACTTTTTTGTGCAAGCCCTTAGTATAATTTTAAGTACCTGTAACTACAGAAAATATAAGAAGTTGTCAGTTGTCTTAATGCATGAAAATAAGTATCATATTCACAAGCCGTTAATTACACTATATGACAAAAAGTTTTTCCAAGATTATGAATTAGTTCTGAAGCAGATAAATGGTTTTGTTTTAGCCAAGCAGCATCTGGGAAAGTTTTAAAAATCTTTTTTTTCTTTTCTTTTTTTTTTTTTGCTATCAAAATGCAAATTTCAGAAAATAACCTTAACAGTCATATTCAAAAATAGCAAGGTATTGTATTTGACTTGTTTCAGGAAGAATAAGAAACAGATGATGAAACATTGCAACTTTGAACTCACTTTTAGTTTGGTGATGAAAGAATGCTGAGAGACTAGTTGTCAGAAGTTGTAGCAATCAGCTATTTTTATAGGATTCCTATATCTAACGTTCTGCCAGCTCATGGTATAGTATCTCTAGATGTTTTCACCTGCATGAGGTCACAGAGGTAGCTTCTTCACAGGCTGCCTCACAAGTCTGTAAGGAATGTCTGTATGAGGAGATTGATTTTCATAGCACGTAAAGGATTTTTGTGCCTGATGTAGGAGTGAGTCTTTGCAAGTTGATGGGTGCTGTTCAAGAATAATAAGCAATCATCATAGCCAAAGGTTTTAGCCAACTGAGAGCCTCTCAGCTCAGTCTTACCATCTGTTTTGTTGTTAATGACTCAGCTGGAGCCTAGGGCTTACAGGTACACCTAGCACGGCTTTCTCTGACAGCTTGGAGGGTGTGGACACAAGTGTGGTCATAAGCCAAAGGCAGGCTGAAAAGATTTACCACTTTGGGTTACCAGGCAACCTGCTGGCATCAAGGTTTAAGCTTTAACTGCTTAATAGGGAAGCCAAGGACATTTCTGAGACGTTGTTTTTTTCAAATCTCTGTTAAGTGAGGTTCAGTTTTTAGGGTTTCTTTTACAGGCTTTGTCTCTCCCATTTACATTAGCCAGGAGAAATCACCTATTGCATTTTATGATGTGGAAATGAGAATGTGATCATTTACTCACAGATTGAGGCATCTTTTAGAACTCTGTGAAAAAGCATCTCAAAAGGAAGTGTGTTACATACCTCAGTGCTGTCACGTAAAATAGCTGTGCCCAGGAATCCTGAGAGACCTCAACCTGTCACTGATATTTCAAAGAAAATCAGATCTGCTTATCAGCATCATTAAAATATAAATCAAAAGCAGTCTGTTGAGGTATGGATGGGAGAAGTAAGTCACCAAGCATTTGATTCCTTTGATTCCAAGCAAAGGAGTTTAATTATGAGAATAAACATTTTCTTGATTCTTGTTCTCTTGCAGAAAGTAGGTAGTAATAGAGGTTTGCAGTTAAGCTGTGCAGCCATTGTCAAATATGATCTCTTAATTGAACTTATCAGCCTGGACTTGTAACCAGGTAGAAAACAGTCTCTTTAGACTTCCCAGATGAGAGATTGTTTTCTCCCCACTGTGTCTCTACAGGTGTCTTGCTGTCATTGGGCAGCAGAACTTCTGAGAAACTCAGTGGCGTCATTGTTCAAAAAAAAAGTGTAAGGTTCATCTGTTTCATCCTCTCAAAAATGTAATGGTTTTTAAACTGCAAAGATGCCATACTGCAAGTGTCTTCCATAATCAACCACTCTGGACAGCTGTCCATGTCATGCCTGGCTGGGGTCTCCACACACAAGAGTTGTGAAATAGGATTGGTAGTACTACTACTAGTAGTAGTTTTGACTCTACTTCCATTTATGGGTTGGTTTATTTTCTGAATCTCATTTCCTAGTGTTTTCTAAAACCTTTAGTTATAGTAAAAACAACATACTTAATAAAGCATCTCGGAGATTCTTGCATCTCCTCGCAAACTAGGCTGAACCTAAATTACTGTTTCCCTCACAATTGTAGGGAGACCAAAACAGGAATAATTTATTTCATAAACAGCTTTAGTCTCACGTTTCTGTGGATGCATTTGATGCAGCTTGTATATGTCCACAAAACAGGAATAACAGTAGTTTGGTAGCTATCCTTATCATGGTACTACTGTGTTGCAACTAAAATACTGTAGGTGGAGCTGTGAATTTCTCTTTGATGTCATTAATATACAAGGAAACAGATGCACAAGAATCAGTAGTGTTGGGCATTCATTACAAGCTTTTTCTTAAAAAAGAAGAAATTATTTTGCTTGCCTCTTTCCAGTGTTATGCACAAAGAATGCCAAAAAGATTTGTTTCTGGAGAATAATTTAGAATTGTGCTTTGTAGTAATAGTGAATGTGTGCTCCATGCCCTGTTTTACATTCCCTTTAATTTAGATTTACCTTACACAGTTCATTGACAGTAAGGTTAGTGAAGGAACTAGGAAGGAAATTTACTGAAAGTGACCTCACAAGAGAGTGACTATTTAGGGTGAATAAAAAGTACCTAATCAGGCAAGTACACAACATTATGATGATCACAGGAATTCAATTAAAGCATAAGAGTGAGTTACAAGGTTTGTAAATCATGCAGTCAAGTCTGAATGATACATAATACATCCTGTATTTTGCTCCTTGTTAGATTCTTGCAAAGAAAGAAATCATGTGCCTAATGCCAACACCTTCTCTAATGAAAAATATAGCATGGTTTTTAAGCTATAAAATCAGAAATCTCTGAGGAGATAACAGTCTAGAGGTTACATATATTTGGCAATCCCTAGAATAAGGACATAGATATTTTTCATGTGTTTTATATTCCATATGTATTCTTCTAATGTTACTTTTTACATTGAAGTTTGAAAATTTGTGTCATTATGAAAAATGAGTTATTAGTGACCTACTAGAGGTGCATTTTCTCATTGTTTTAAAGGAGAGGAGGCACCTGAGTCTTATTTAGTGTGCTTTATTTAGTTCTCTTGTGCGTTTTTACTATAATAAAAATACATTACTAGACTTATCTAATATATTGTTTTCAACATGACAAAGTTACATAAGAGAATCCCCTTGTACTTAAAGAAAAATGCAATTATTTTCCATTCTGAATCTTCAGACTGCTGTTTTAGAAAATCATATCTGATTATTTGCTCAGCAGAAGATTATTGAGTTGATTTAGCTGTGATTTTACTTAACAAAGCTTCAACTGAATTCCTACTGTGGAGTCCAAAAAAGGTAGAGAGATATAAATGATACATTCAAACTGTGATTTTTGTGAACAGGGCCATCAATGCACCCCTCGGAGCTAATAGCGGAGATGAGAAACAGTGGGTTTGCACTGAAACAAAATGTACTGGGGAGAAACTTGACCGCAAATGATCCATCACAGGTAATATCTTTTTACCAGTAAGCTGAAAATGTCTGTAAATCTAAATGTGATTGCTTGTGAATTGCTACTTAATGTTTTCAAATATGCATATCCATAGGAAAGCTGAATAGCTATACCAGTAGAAAAATGTCAAAAAACTTAGTTTTCCAGCTTGTTTCATACAGAATGCTGAATCATAAATTATTTCTTTTAAAACCACATCTAATAAATTAAATCCCTCTTCTGGGTGACTAGAAATTGAATTTTTCATAAAGGGGTGGTTAGGTCTTCTGCTGCATACTTGTAATACAGTGCTACCCTTTGGATGAAGTTTGAGACAGTATGCACAAATAATTACTGCCAGGAATGCTATATCTGAAGGGGTTTTTTTTACTTGATTCACTATTGTTACAGTTATTTTTTTCTGGGAGTGAAAATGGTTCAATTGCCTTTACTTAGACTCCTCAAAGTATATTACTAATTGAGACGCTTTAATAAAAGTGTAAAATGAAAGATTAATATACACTCCTTGAAGTAACCTTTGTTCATATGGCATGATAGTCAAACCACTAGTAAAGAGGGGATGACTACAATGCGGTCTTGAAATCTTCAGTAAATCAGCAGCTCATTGTGTCTCCACAGATAGACGTACCTTTGCCTTTAAAAAAGCTGTGTACCCCCAAAAATGTAGCATATGGGCACTGTTAAATGAATTGTATTGATACCAGTATGTTTGCTTTGTGTTAGGTGTGCTGGGGTTTCCTTGTAAGAGCTTTTTAATCTTTATTTCTTCTTTTGTCTTCTGAGTGTGCCTAAAATTAAAACATCACTGTGGAGAACTGTGGTGTACCAGATGCACATAATTTGAGGAATTCAGGGTCTTCAAAGTAGTTTTGCTTTGCTGATTGTGTTACTGTATGTAGATTATATGATTACAGTATTTTGCATTGCTAGAAGACTTTGTGCACATTTAAAGACTAACAACACAACAGTGAAGTAGATGTGTTACCCATTTTCCTAATGACTAAACCGAGACAGAAAAGTAATTTGCTTAAATTACTCTGAGTTGGAGCAGGACTAACGTCTTACCTATTCATCCAAGCGTGATAACAATGGAGTGACTTATCCTGGGGAATCGTGGGCTTCAAAATCGGCTCGTTTTTATTAACTATTTGAGAAATGTTTCTTTCCCTAGCAGTGATTTTTTTCTATGTTAGTAATAACTCCTGTTGTATAGCCCCCACATTATAACACCTACTCGGCTCTGAGAGAGAATGTCGGGGTTTTTCACTTGGTAGTGGGTATTCTGTTCTAACCAGTGCCTTAGGCTGACTTAGTAATACAAATATATTTGTGTCTGCAAAAATAAGGTACAGAGAGGCACCACTTTTAAAACAGAAATCTGAATGAATATATTATTTTTATCTATAAGAACCTAATGTCTTACTGCATTTTTCTAGGAGTTTGTTACAAGTGAAGGAGATGACGATCCAGAAGTTGAATTTTTAAAGTCACTATCAACCAAACAAAAACAGAAACTTCTAAGGTATGTCTGGTACCTAGTGGAGAGGATATGTATCATCAGTAGCTCTGACTTACATCCATGATTGCCACTGTAACTCTTTGGTGCCATTTAGCACCATCAGTACAGAAGAAAGTCAGCTTAGTTTAACATACACTTGACCACATATGGCATTATGTAGCATGATTTTTCATCTACTTGTTTTATGTTAATCTAGTTTTGATGCCTTTGACTGGGGCTCATTTCCAGTTTAACTGGGATACTGTAATACTAATTGGCTCACTAGAGATGCTGTGCTGCTATTTTAAAATATTATTCTGCACTTCGTTGTTTACAGTATTTTCTTTTGTGATTAAAATTCTGTGCTCTTGTTCACTGGTTTACAACTTGACAAAGTTTATCTTCTCCCTGTGGCTGAACTGAACCTGACCCTGTACCCCAAGGCCAAGGTTGGCCCAGCTGCACCCTGTGCTTGTGTCAGGGTTTGCAGCTCACTGCTCCCTGTGGGTCTGAGTTAATGAAGTTCCCCTGCTTTGCTTTTATCCAACTGATGTTGTGTGCCAAGTGACTTATGGTTTTTTCTCTTTTAATTTGCAACATTATGCTGAAATAATCTCAAAATGTTTAAAATCAAAAGTACTAACTATTTTTGATTCCTTTAGAGGCATGCAGATAAAATAAGCTTTTAGGATGAAAGATGTCACATATGTGGGGAGTGGAAGGGGAGGGGGGGAAAAGGTGAATGGCTAAGCAGGTGCTAGGTAGGTACATATGGTATTCACATGTAATAATTCTCTGAAAACAGTTGATGTGTTTTATGGTCCTTTTAAGTAAGGAATGTGTATGTAGTAAGAGTAATTTAAAATGCTATTTTTGTTTGAACTTCTGCTGGCCCAACACATTGAAATTTTTATAATCCTTTATATTTTAGAAGTTGAAGTTTAGTAAATATATGGGTCCTTTAGGCTTTATTCAGAAGGGATTTCTTTTAATACACTGGAAGCAGTTTCACTATTCAGTCACTGATTTTTTGAGCATAAATACAGAAAGCAAAATAAAAACTACATGAAAGTAGTCAAATAGCAGTGAATGCATGTGCATGATGGAATATTGTATATACAGATAGAAAATGTAAGTTTCTACTTACTGGAAATACCTGTATTATTTGCCTAAAGAACTCAAAGACGTATGTTTTAGTCTCAGTTTTCATCATTAAATTAAAGTGAATACTAATTGCATTTTTTTCATTTTCATTTTCGAAATTCCTTTTTAAAATGCACAAACAATGCATTATTTTCTAAAGCAATGATTTTCTAAAGTCTCCAGAGCAGCCTGACAAGGGGGAAAAAAGCACTACTGAATGTATTTATTCCTAGTTACAAGGCCCAAATTGACAGGTCTTACTTATCTTTTTGAAAATTAAAGAATTAAAAAATCATATTACTCCTGTTTTGAGGGAGCAGCTGTGGATTACATACTATGGGTAATGCCAGGTTAGAAGTTTTAAAATGAAACTTTGCTGAAAAAGGAAAAGAATTACATATGTTTTTATGAAAATTAATGTATTTACTGTGTAAGTCATCAGAAGTAGTGAACTTTGAAAGACAATGACTTTGTAATCTGGTATATCTTAACATGTCTGATTGTGCCACTCTTTTATTTTGAAAACAAAAGGAAGTTGGATCGTCTAGAGAAGAAAAAGAAAAAGAAAGATAGAAAGAAGAAAAAGCAGCAAAAGAAAAAAAGCAAAAGTAAACACAAGAAACATAAGATGAGATCCTCTTCCTCATCCTCCAGTGAGACTTCAGTAAGCAGCAGTGACAGCGAGACTGACAGCAGAGATAAAGCAGCACAAAAGAAGATGGATTCTAAGAAAAGAAAAAAAGACAAGTTTTCAGAGGCTAGCAGCAGCAGCGATTCAGAAGGAAAGGCAAAAACGAGGAAGGAAAAACTTTATGAAGATCTCTGCAGTAGTCACGGTAACAAGGACAAAGATAGGGAGAAGTACAAGCTTTTAAAGCGAGATAGTTCTGCAGAGAACAACAAATGGAACTCCTGTGAGGGGGAAAGAAAGTCCACAAGCAGATACCATAGCATGAGAGACACTAAAAGAGAGGAGAAAGATAGTAGAAGCCAAAACATGAATGAGGGGAGCAGGAGAAGCCCGTGCTCAAATCACAGCAGTTCCAGGCAAAGGCACATAAGAAGAAGTCCAAGTCAAAGCCCTGGTGAAGAGCGGCACAGGAAAAATGAAACCAGAAGCTCCAGCACAGATGTACACAGAGAGAAGGAAAAATGTAGAGAAGGCTATGGGGACAAGTGCAGTAAAGGGGAACACAGAGGAAGGAGCAGACGCAGTAGAAGCAGAAGCAGAGAGAGGAAAAGAAAATAGATAGTATGGGGGACAGGTGCAAACAAGGATTTCTCTGGGTTTTGATGAATACCTTTTAACAAGGGCTCAGTTACATACTGCTGTTCATTTTCCAACCTCTGTAACTAGCATTTCCTACATAAAGCCAACAGCATCAATTCTATCGTGCTGGAATATTTGTAAATTAGGTATAAATGTTAAGGTATTTTTTTACTGTCTAAATATGCTTATTGGCAAATACCTCTTGTATAGATGCAGTAATTCACAGACCTGATTTTAGGATTTTAAAATATTTAAAACCAGTATGTGATACTCTTGGTTTCATCCATGATTTCTGTTTAGATGCAACTGCAAGGGGGAGCAGAGAAAGCATTTGAGATATTTCTAGAAAAGACCACTGCTTTAGATATCAAAGCATTGTCTTGTAGAGGGTTTTGTTTTTTTTGTACCAAAACATTTTTCCTAAAGTTCCCTGTAAGAGATCAATTTCATGAGTTAAAACAACAGAGAGACATAGTTCACATAAGTGTATAGCCAACATTTTTTGGCCTCCTGCAGTGTACAGCTTGGTCAGGGCTATCTAAACATCTTGAACCCCTGTTGGTATGTGTCAGTACAATGTCAAGTTATTGTTCAATAATCTCTCAAGACATGAAAGGAATATTTACTGCCTCAACTGTTTTCAGGTATTTCATTGTTTGTGGTAGTAAGTTAGTGTAAATAGTCATCCTTTCGTTTTCATGAACCTTTTTGTTTCTAGTGATTGTAAGTCATTTTTTTGCATGTGTTGTTATGAAGATGAACTTCCATAATAAAATACCTTATTCTTTAAAACCAGTAATAATTGCCATCTTCTTCAGAGTTCTGAGTCAGTACAAATGCACAAGGCAACACTTCACAAGGTTTTTATTGCAAAGGAAAGGCATCTCTGTTCTTTCAGGATAGCACATGGAAGCACATTCATTAGTGGACATGTGAAACAGTCACTGTGCTCAGTATTCCATCAACTTTCTTACCCTCCTCACTCACAGGACAAATGGGGCTATCTTTTATTACCAGTCCACTTCCACTTCACTCAGAAGATTTTCAGCACTGCACAGAGTATAATAATACATGGTGAAAGTGACCTGGCTTATCGTTTAAGTGCATGTGAAGAGTTTGAAAGGGTGAACCATTAAGAGATGTCACCTTTTCAATGTGTCTGCATTAGGTTGCTCTGGGCATTCTTGCTGAAGTAGCTGGGAGTTAAAGAGCCCCTGCAGTAGAGTCAGCCCCCCTATATTGATGTGTGGAAGCTCTGATTTAGAAAGAACAGGAGGAGACTGCAAAAATGCCTGTTTTAGCGATCTAAACAAAACCTCTGTGTAAGAGAGGACAGAGTAATGTGATAGGGGAAAAGGCATATTCCAGTAGAATATTTTTGTGTTAAGTGCAGCAGGAAAGATAGGAATAACTGGAAGGTGCCTCTGTTTCAAAGAAGGGTCTCTCCAGTTGTTTTGTGTTTGGCTCAGGAATCCTGCCAACTACAATGCAATTAACTCCCACGTGAAGAAGAGTGGACAGCTCAACATGCACAGCCGTATACTCTCTTGTGGGCTCTGCACTTTACTCCCTTCCATGTAGTTAACAGTGTATCCTGCCTTTTCGCATAGGAAGAGCCTGGCAGAAAAGTCATCATATTTTGGAGGTATCTGTCAGAGGAAGGTTGGTGTGGCTTGCAGGCAGGGTCTCACTGCTCCCGGTACCTTCCCTAGGCCAGTTTGTGTCCCCTCACGGGTACGGAAGAGACCCTCGGGGCCCCAGACGCCGGCTGCGGGAAGGTGGGGCCGCCCTCGCCACAGGGGGGCCCGGCCNTCTGGCGATGTCGCTATTCCGTTATTTATTTATTTATTTTCGTAAGAGCCGCGGAATAGGGTGAACCTTCTGCGGGCTGGGCGGTGGGAGCCGCGGCGCCGTGAGGTGGTTCCTTCAGCCTGGCGGGGAGGACAGGACCCGTGGCAGGGACTCCCCGGCGTCGGAGCGGGGGCCGGCGGCTCTCCTGGGGCGGGCGGCTCTGCCGGGCGCTCTTCTGCTGCTTGGCCCGGGGGCTTGGGGCTGCGTCGGGACGGGGCGAGCTGGGCTCCCGGCCCCGCCGGGGCCGTCGGGCGGCTCCCGGCACGGGCAGGGCGGCGGGAAGCTTTGGGCGAGGGTCCCGGGCCGCTTTTCGCCGGACCCATGGCTTAGAATTAACGCCGAGCAATAAATTATTGCTACTCCGAAAGTAAATAGACGGGTAACTCCCAGACGGGGCTCCTGCTCGGAGCGGTACAATAAATATCCCTAAAGGAAGCTCTCTATTTATGTTGTCATTGATTAATTCTCGCTACCTCATTTGATTTCGATTTAGAACGATTTGATTCTAATTTAATTAGCATGTAATTTGGATGTACATAATTACTGTAATTATGACATTCAGGTAAGGCAGCTTTAGGCTGAAAGGCAATTTCAAATTTTCTAGCAGCCT
>VXAX01006526.1:24015-41540 GCA_013399835.1 Leptocoma aspasia | reverse complement strand
TATTCCAGAACCACCTGGACACACTGCTGTTCCCTGTGCTCCGGGGTGTCCTTCTGGAGCAAGGAGGTGGCACCAGATGAGCCACTGTGGTCCCTTCCAAGCTGACCCATCCTGGGTTTTTTGCCTGGTGGCTTTAGTTACAACGAACCTGGTAGATTCACTATTTGATCCAGTTTTGTATCATTTTTGAGAAAAGTTTAGGAAGAAACCTCATTTACAAGTATTTAGTAGAATGTATACAGGGGTCTTTTTAAGTGTAAAATTCCAGATTTCATTCTGTTTGTGAACAAGTTGGAACAAATGAGGTAAAAATTGCATCTGTCCTTTCCAGAGGCTCTTAGAAAAAATGACCTAGAGGATTTTCATCACTCATCCACAGAGCTTACATGGTACTGCCAGCTGCGTTGTCCGAAACAAACAGAATCAGTTCTTTATTGCAGCTGATAGCTGTAATGCCCTTACAATTCTATATGCCTCACACAAGGGGGTCCTATCTGCAGTGCCTAATTGATATTCTGAATGTAACGTCACCTTCCTGTAAAGTCAGAAAGAAAATTATGGAAACTGGCACTTTTGTTGTGTCTCTTTAGGTGACGTGTCTTTTTTGACAATGGCTGGACTTCCGTGGTGAAAAAACTAAAACTCCATGTGACCAAAAAAATGTGTGAAATGAATACAGTAAGACTGGTTAAGTGTGATGATGAAAAGCTACAGGATATTTTGCTTTATTGTCTTTATGCATAGGGTTTGGTGTAATAGAAGAGGGCATTGTGGATGCTGTCCATGTAGGAAAGCGTGTTCAGTGCTGGCATGTGGGTTAAAATGGTCATCTGGAGTGCTGGTGTGCTTTGCAAGGGAATCCCTGGTTGCTTCCACATCCTACAGTCCTTCTACTCCTTCCTGCAGACTGATTTTGGTGGGGACGAGCTGGATTAATTCCCGAAAATGCTGAATTCAAGTGGGGGTTCTGATTCTGAACCAACGCCCGGTCATTGGGGCACCTTGAGATGACACAGAGGGAGGTGATTAAACCTGAAGCAAAATCCACAATATTCACATAGTGTAAATATGAAAACCATCATCACTTCAATAGTGTTGGCATCTCTTGTAAGAACATATTGCCAAATAAGGTGTTTAAGAGTGGATCTCCAAAAATAGAAGTAACTAGAAGTCAATTAATACTTTTCAAAGTGTAATGAGAATATGCTTTGAACTTATATTCTACTTCATTTTGGTGAAGATAGAAGGGTATAATGAAGCATAATCTGAGTTTTAAAAACTGTTAGTGATGACTTTTTAATTGCTCAACTTTCAAATTTGGATTTGCTTAGGATGGGAAAAGATAAATTCACCACTTCTGAGATTAAGGATTGCCTAGCAACCAGAGAATGAATACATCTAATGTAGGGAAAACAAAGGAAGAACAAACCACTTTCATTTACATATATATAATGTATGTATAAATATAAAAGTGTGGAGATAAATATATGTGTGTGTATGTAAGGCATACACCTCGGTTCTTCCAAATTGCCAACCTGGAGGGCTGTGGATCACAAAAAAAAAAGAAATGTAAAGGCAAAACCAAGATCTAAGATGTGGATGAAAATTGGGAATTTTCATTTAAAAGTGATTAATCCACAGTAAGTGTTTGGGTTTTGTTTTAAATTGTCCGGTTTCGCTGATGAAGTGAAAGTAGAAAGTGGAAAGAAAACAGTCAAGACCAGTAAAAATATGTGCATCTGAAAGCTCTTAAGTCTGTAAGGACAAGAAAGAAAGGAGATGTCACCTGTTTAGAGAAGATCATAATCACTTAGAACTGTTAATTTTGAAGGACTGTGCTAATGATTAAACTATGTGTGTTCATTGTTCCTCAGTGGAAAATGGGATGGGCAAGAAATATTAATATTTTATTAACTGAGACATTTCAAGTGAACACAATGCTAAAAAATCTCCTGAACAACTTTAAAAGTAAAGGGCAAGGCACTGGAAATTATAAGGTATTTATGCCATGACTTGGAATATCTTCTGAAAATTTTAATTGAATAAAATGAATTAGTGGAGAGATAGTTTAGCCTAATTGCCTTGTGCAGAAAGTCTGAACTTAAAGATCTTTTTCATTCACTTTTCATAAGCCCCTTTCACCCCATAGATGTGAACAGGCACAGAAATGCAGGTTTATTCACCTGAGTCTTAGCAAGTGGCAAAAAAATCTGTATGAACACAACTGAGGTGAGCAACCAGAACCAAAGGAAAGCGTGCAGGGACTGCCTGGGTAATTTCTTGCCAGCTTTGCTGAGCATGCAGAGATGAGATGCAGGAGGCTGTGTTGATGGGGACCAGGGTATCTTCATTATAAAGGCATTTTTCTTCCCTCTCCCTGGTTCTGCAGGAAGCATCACTGCTGCTGGCTGGGGCTGGGTGCTGGGAGTGGTGTCACCGCTGCTGTCAGCTGAGCAGGCAGGGGAATATCTCTCTTTTTTCCTTTGATGAAAACACTGTCTTGACTGGTGGCAGCTTTCCTCAAATCCTCACAGCAGCCTGTGCATGAAAGATTTCCCACAAGTTGTAAAAATATTCAGAACCGTGTTATATAATCACGTTCCCCCTTTAATCATTTTTGATCCATTTTTTACTAATGAAGATGTGAAATGACAGGAATAGTTCATATCCTTTCTTCCTTGCAGAGCCTGTTGGCATAGAAATGAACTCTCTGTAACCTATGGAAGAGAGAAGAGTTTACTTTTTAAGCTGTTTTCTGTTTCTACTTGTGTTTCATATTGTCAAACATCAGATGCTTGAAAGGTCTGTGACACAGCAGGCTGAAGAGCAGTGACTTGCTGCTCTTTCACACTCAAATTAATAAAGTAGCTCATAGTGTAGACCTTTAGAAAGGCAAGAGATTATACTTTTTTTAAGGCAGAAGGGGATTTATTATGATAGAAATTAATCTCTGCAGACATTACTTTGGGGCTTTATTCTAACTCTTGAAGTAGGGACACACTTTTACAGTATTGTACCATTAGATTAAATCCAAATCTTAAGTCAGCACTTCATCTTCACCCAGGATTAATGTTTCAGCCCAGTCCCAGAGTGGGATTCAAACGGTAATTCTCTGCTTAGAATAATCTGATTTTCTTTTTGTAATGCCATCTCAAGTTTCGAGAAATCAGCTGGTGCATCTCCTCAGATAACAAAACCAGAAAAGTTAAAATTAGAAAACATTTTTTACACCTGGTTTTACACAGGTTCATTGCAGTTCTCCACCACAACTACAAGCTACAGCTTAAGTGCATAGAATCTCTTGATCACAGAGGCTTTCAGAAGTAACCACCTTGATTTTCATGAGACCTGTGATAAAATCATAATTTTTTTACTCTGAGATTCACATTCCCCTGTAGTTTTCTTGTCCAGCAAGTGGACATTCAAAATTGACATTATCTCTTCATGCATTTTCTAAAACCATTTAGACACTCTGCCAGGAGTGTTCTAGCTAGAAATTTAGCTGAGCTTTCTACCTGCATAGTAAGCAAATCAGCCTAGAAAAGAAGCAGAAGGAGGTAGATGAGCTATTGGTATCTAGAAACCCTATTTTTCAAATAATAAGCAAGACAATTTAATTATTCCAACTGTCTTTTTTACCTTAGGAGAAACAAATTAGCTGCCTCACCATTAAATCTGAAGAAACGGCTTACAAATTTCTTAAAAAAGGACTGCAGAGCTCATCTGTTTCTGTGTTCACACTTTGCATCTCTGCACAGGTGTGTCTTCAGCATGATTTATGGTTCTGCTTCAGCTGTGGAAAAATAGATGTGAACTTGGGCACTGTGCAGATGATTCTGTAAATCAGGAAACTATTAAAGCTCTTTTTCTAAAAATTGATTTTAACATGAAAATGCTACAGGTGGCAAATACTTTCTCAGTCTTCTTCTGGAGCTTAGGTGCTATTCTTGGCTTCAAAACTTTATTTTTTGTGCTTATTTTTGCTATATCTATACCAGATTTGTATTGTTGACTGGCTGTTTCCTGTGCTGTTTACTTTTTGGTGCTGCCTGGAGAATTTCTCTTTTGGAGCAAGTTTTATTCTCATGAAAGCGAACGGCCATTATTTTTATTTCTTTTGAAAGATCTTGTAAAATAAGCCATATTTACTGTAGCCACATAGGAAATTGAGTACAATTGTGGCTGCTGTTTTAGACAGAAATTATGGCCCTCCTCTTCCCATCAATGGTGGAGCCAAAAGTTGAACTTTAAAACACACATTGTGTAGAATACCAGTAAAGAGCATCGTGTCTCCCTAAAACTCTGTGTGTTTAACATCATAAACTCATATGTCATTCTCTTTGCAGCTACAGCATCAGGACATTTACCTCAGTATCAGCTGCTGTGAATTTCACTGCCTCATTATATAATGTATACCCAATGTGTTCATGTTTGTATTTAATGCCCATTACATGAAAGAATAAAGAGGGCTGCATTTTTCCATGCACACTTGCTATTTCACAGAATGTGCTCTGTTTTTAAATTATAGAAGGAAACGTGGCCCAGACACCCGAATGGTCTTTATTCAATCACATCTATCACTACAGTTTTGAAATGTGAATCCACACGATTTAAGGAAAGTTTCTTTCTTTATCATCATATCGTTGTCTCAAGCAGATGTCTCTCAGAGCAGCAGTTCTGCCAGAAACCCTAATAGTTATCATTCTAGGTGTTATAGTTGAGGGAAATTGTCTCCATTTCAGGCTAATGATGTTGTGCATGGGGAGTGGAATGCTTCTCTCAGGCCTAATTCAGGATACTGTACCTTTGCTTTTGGCAGGTATTCCTGCCTCAGAAACTTTAGCTCACTATTAAATAGTGAATTCACTATAGCTATTAATTAAATAGCTATTCACTATGTAATTCACTATTAAATAGTGAATAGCTTTAAGTTGGAGTAAATAATTATTTTTCATGTTTTTATTTTTTTTCCATGGCAAACTAATTAGTGTATAATAAAGGCAGCTGGCTGGCCTGTCTGCTTTTAGGATGAGTGCTTTATGGAGGTGCAGGTGGTTGTGGGATGGAACTTCTCCCTCTGCACATCTCCTTCAGCCTTCACGTCACAAAAGTTGTTTTCATAAACTGTGAATTTCTGTTCTTGACAAGGATTGATGGGCCAACTGTTAACATCACAGAGTGCTGCATTATTTATACACACAAGGGCTGGGCTCCCTCTTTCAGGCTGTCCTTTGCTGTCAAGCAAAGAGTTGAACTCCTCAGTCAGGAATCACGCAATGTTTTGTTTCTGTGGGGTTTTATGGGATCAAAAAATACCTTATATAAATGTTTAAAGTTCAGCAAAGAGTGGGTGTTCAACTTCTAGCCAACTCCCCACCACTACCTGCTTGTGGAAAGGAGCAATAGTTGTATATTCAGCATTTTATTGAAAAGCATGTGGCTTAAAAGTAGTTATGTGAACACATGGAAAGGAGTATGATGGACTTGCAGAACGGTCTTTCTCTGGGTGCTTTTAATGAAAAAGATCCAGGTTCATTGGTTGAGTTGTTTATTATGGACAAAAACCATCATATTCCTTAAAGAAAAAATCTTAGTTTTTATCAGAGAGCAAATATATCAGCATTTTATTTGAGTTTTGCTGTATAATTTTTCCTGAGTTTGGAGAATTAGGGAAGGTTCATAATTAAAATTCTAATTTTGAGTTTGCATGGATCTCTTTGATTTTATTCTTTTTGTCATGCTTTTTTTTATTCTTAACCAACCACAGTTTCCAAACAGAGGATGGACAATTTGCTCAAGAACTAATTTGACTTCTAAATGTTATGGAGAAATGAAAGATATGCAGAATAAAAATAATAATAATTTAAAAAATCCCACAGGTTTAGGACCCTTTGATACTAAATCAAGTATCAAAGGTTTATGTACTGTCTTCAGACACTTTTACACTTCAGACATTTTTACACTTGTCATGTAAAGAAAAGTGCAAGGTTAGTCAGACATAGGAAAGACAAACATGAATTACTGTTTTTATTTGACATTGAATCTTATTGAAATCCTTTCAGAACATCTTAATAAAAGTGCAATAATGATTGGTCTTTAGATCTTTTTTTTTAAATAATTGAAT
Source organism: Leptocoma aspasia (assembly GCA_013399835.1). NCBI lineage: Eukaryota > Metazoa > Chordata > Aves > Passeriformes > Nectariniidae > Leptocoma > Leptocoma aspasia. Next base: position 35,416 of record VXAX01006526.1, on the reverse strand, counting down.
TTCTTCTGGAGTGTTTGTTTAATTTGCAGAAATTTGTCAAATTACACAGTCTGTTACACAAACAACATATTGCCAATCACCATGGAAAGCCATCAGCAACAGAGCAGCCTCCTGCAAGATTTATTATAAATTATATATTTCCTTTTTTGGGTTTATTTTACTCTTGCATTCACAAAATCTCTCAGGTTAAATTATAAAACCAATGTTGTGTTAAAAGCTGTGTCACATTTTAATGGTAGCAAATCCCTTTATCAGTTTTGCTAAAACAAAATGCACCCATATCAGCTTTTCTTACTAATAACAGAGCCTTCAAAATCAAATTCTGTTCATCAAACTCAGTGGAATGTATATCAAATTAGATTTCAATATTTCAGCATGAACGTCCTCTCAGGAGGCACAAAATGTAAATTGAGGAAGATATTGTGGATTCAAAGGTGATATTTATTTTGTTCAGCACCATTTCACAGACAATAAGCTATAAATAACGGAGATAACATTTTATGTGATTTTTGATAATATAAGTTTCAGCATTTGCACAGCCTGGTGCCTCCTCTTAAGTAGAATTGTGCAGCTTCTCATTTTTCTGACTGCATCATATTTGATTTCATACTATGATATAATTTAGCCATTGTTGTTTACAGTACAGACTTTTCCTCTTTAGTCCTTCTTAGCATTATGTGAATGAATGAGGCAGGATGGGCTGTTTTTTGCTTGGCTTTTTTTTTGTTTGTTTGTTTTTGGTTTTGTTTGGGTTTTTGTTTTGTTGGTTTTTGTTGGGATTTTTCTTTTTTGGTTGGTTGGTTGGTTTTCTGTTTGTTTTTTCGTGGTCTTTTGTTTTTTTTTCTTTTGGGTCTTTTTTCTTGTTGGAACTTTTTGTTCCCTGTGTTTTCTTTCTGTCTTTTTTTTTTTTTTTTTTTTTTTTTAACCCATTCTCCTTAGATGTGCTCTTTATTAATTTTATTTCTGTGATGTGGTATAATGATATTACAAAAATTACACCAGTGACTGACAGGCCAAGGTGGTGGGTCAAAAGAGCAATTAGTGCAGTTATTTCCTGAACATGGAAATAAATGGCTGTTAACAGAGGAGAACATCTGCTTTATTAGTCCCAAACTGCAGGTCGGGTCACTTTATTTCAGGCTGAAAAAGCCAACATGAATTTTCAGGCAAATTAAAACCACGCAGTTAACTGTCCACACTTTGGCCATTTCAGGGGATTTTAGTTTCTGGAAATATAATGTAAAATTGTGTGTCAATTCTGCTTGTCATTCAATATAAAATTTACAATTTCAAACAGCATTTTGTCATTTTGCCTTTTATGCCCACAGCATAATTGAAATCAGAATGACACCGAATCAGGAAATACATAGCAAAAAATATCCTCTCTCATTTTATTCAGAATATCCATGTGGATTTGCATAATAAGTGTTCCTGCTCCAGATGCTATTTAGTTTATTAATTTAATTAGAGGTATGGGAATACAGTTGTCAGAGCATTCATTTAATAGTAGCTGTTCTTTCACAACCAATTGCCTAATCCCCATAAAGTAATAAACAAGCATCCTTTGCTACCCCAATAATGCAAAAAAAACAGAAAATGAGAAGTCTTGGCTTATTTAAATTCAGTTAGAAAATGTAATTTACTGTTCTCAAATAGCTTTGCTTCTCCATCAGCTGGACAGTCTTCAAGACAAAACAATATCAAGTACATGACAGCTCTCTGTATCATGAAGGCACCCTAAAGCTGACAAAAAAGTAAAGAAATCTACAAATAATTCAGCAAACTACTGCACAACTCCAGTTTTTCCGTGCAACTGATGCACGGAATTCATAAAGGCATTTTTGTGCATCAGTTACATTTCTTAACCAATGTTTAGATGTAAATTCTCACACCAAGGATTAATCTGAAATCCATGTGCAAGAAAGGTGTCAAAATCCTGAGCTGGATTTACCACCAAAATAATCCAAAACATGCTCTAATGTCAGTACTGCTGACATAAGCCAAATTAATTTCCCTAAATATTTTCAATTTCATGGAAAAAAACCTGTGAATTTTCAATTAAAAAATGCCACAGAAAACAATACGCTTGTTTTCTAATAATTGTCTATCTGTAGATCATTCTTTCAGATGCATTTACTGCACAAAATATTGTTATTTTTAAATGCTATGCTGAGTAGTAGAGAGCACAAACCTGCCTTTAAAGATGAAGATTGGGATAAATACAAATGTATGTAAATATAAGATAAACTATCTGAGAATAATTATCAAAGTTGACCAAAGCCTGGGGGGGTGTTCTTTAGGATTGCTTCCAGTTATCCCATGGGTGACAGAATGCAATCTGTAGATATCCTGAGAGTCTTCAGGTAAGAAAAAGTAAAAAAATACCATTTGCTATTGTCTTTTGCAAATGGATTGAGTTTAAGACAACCACATTTTATGGGTTGGAAGATTAGGGAAAGGCGACTACGTGGAGTTGTGCTGTTAAATAAACACAAAACTGAATCAGCCAAAAGTCACTCAAAGGACATAAGAGCTCGTTGTTTCTTTCTGTACTTAGCTGCCAAAAATGTGACATGTTTAGAGCCCGCCAAGGTAACAAAAGTTACCTGTGGGTAACTTTTGGTGAGTTTCCTACAGAAACCTTGTTTCCCTTTGCCCCGCAGCGGACGTGTGCGACTCCAACCCGTGCCAGAATGGTGGCATCTGCCTGTCGGGGCTCAACGACAATTTCTACTCCTGCGAGTGTCCCCAGGGCTTCACGGGCCCCAACTGCTCCAGCCTTGTGGAGGTTGGTAAGTGCAAATTAAATTGAATTGCTAAATAACTCAAGCGGCCCCGTTAGCCTGTGGCTGGCCAAGCAGCGATCTCGTCCGTGGCGTTTCGTGTGGTGATGGCATTGGGGCTACCTAAAAACACAGGCCAGACAATATTAAGGGAATAAAAAGCAGTTATATTTATATAACAATATTTAGCAAAGATCATTTGTTTATTATCTTATATTGTTATATATTATTTACTATTTATTTTTCAAAGATTAATTCTAGATAATTCTGTGTGTCCTTCTTCAGGTACATTTCAGGCAGACAAAGCCCCCCAGGGCCTACACCCAAAATGGACCACAGGTCACAGGTTTCACACTTTTATAAGTTTGGTCCATTTGCATATTGGGGGTTAATCTGTTCCAATTACAGCTTCAGCTAATGAAGTCATTTACCCCAAGTTTGCTCCCCCCAAGTCACTTTTGTTTCCATCTCAGGCCTGAGGCAGTGAGGTGTCCTTGATTGCCAGGCCTGGAGAGGAATTGTTGTGTCTGCCCAAAATGGGAGAGCAGCAGCTGCCACTGGATGTGGAGTTTAGAGTTAGACACTAAAGAATTCAGGATTACAAATTTATGAAAATATAAAAGCTAAAATCCCAAGGCATCAATGGGGTTGTTATGTCGATCATTATTGGGGTTTTTTAACCTTGTGTCTGTTCCATAGGAATCTCCATAATAATGAACATTTGAAACTGCATCTGCAGGATGTAATTACTCAGAAAAGTCCAGTGCTACACTTCACAAAAAAGTCCATAGTGGTGACTTAAAGTCGCCAACGTTTTTCAAAGATCAATTCTAGATAAATCTAGATAATTCTGTGATAATTCTGTGTGTCCTACTTCACCAAGTGCCCTTCAAATCTTCATTTCTGATAGTTTTACGCCAATGTCCACAGTAAAGACAAATTTCTCAGGCAAATGAAGAGACAGGAATAGCATAGGAGAAAACCAGAGTAACACATAGTGGTCACTTGTTTGAATTTCAAAATAATTACCCATGTGGAGGCTCTAATTCATCATTAGATGAGTGTATAGAGCACAAGCAAAATGTACTGAAATTTTGTGTTGTGCACTTGACTCAAAGTAAACCTAAATTTGAGTGGTATGTCCAAAACATCCAGCAGGTCAGGCCTCCATACTAAGAAAACTGAAGGAGAAAATCAGAATCTGGAGGAAAAGACAGAGGTAGGCAGCTCACTGAAAGTTAACTGAGCTCTTGTATTATCCCAATGAAGGCACGAAAATATGTCTACAGAGCAAAATGATGGAACTGTAACATCTGGGCTCAACACTGCCACTGTCGTAAACCTGCGTGGTTCTCATTTTTTAATAATTAATTATTTAATTTAATAAATGCATTTTAAAAATCTGCTAATGGAGAACCAGGGTTAACTGCTCTGTGGATTAAGTATGTCTCTGCCATGGGGTAAAGGGAGCAGAACTTAGTCCAGAAACAAAGAGCTTTTCTGTTTATGAGGATTTTTTTGTGCATTTCCTTTCCTGAAAATGGTGCTTACTGCTGTTTTGAGAGTGAATTCTAAGTGTCCACAAAGCAATTTTAAGGGAATTTGGATTTAAATTGATTCCTTTTAAGTTAAACTTTCTGCAAAGAAATGGAGCTGGTTCCCGTGGGAGAATGATCAACTTCAGACACCAACTGCATTTGTTTTTCTGACTCTAAAATGTCGTCGTACCTGGTTACCACCTAAAATTTGAGTTGCACAAGGAGGTGCTTGTTGCCTTGGTGCAGCCACACAAGAAGCCAGGAGACACTGCCTCAAATCTTATTTTCCATCCCTTTCCCTATAATTTCTATCAGTGCTTGAATTTATCCAAAGGAAAAATGTCATGCTACCCTAAAACGGCCTAGACATGGCTTCACTTCAGGAAAATTTTGGATTTATTGTGCATTTGGCTGGCAGGAAATTGCACTGCACATGGCTGGGAGGATGCCAGACATGACCAAATCTGGAGAAAAAATCATGTTGTGGTAATTGTCACTGTAATTAGCAGATGAGCATTAATAGGGCTCTAAAAAATACACATATACTTAACTAAAATCTTCAAGCACTTCAACAAAAACCCAGTTTGGTAAACAGACTAAAGCATAAGTAAATAACTTGACAATATGTGGCAATCACAGCACTTACAGAAGCAGGATGTTACATTTCTAGTTGGCAATCCATGGGGAATATCTGCTGGACAACATTGGTTAAGTAAAGAACCTATTAATATTCCTGTAGTAACTAAAATCCAGAATGTTAATTTAGTTTGTGTTTATCTTGTTTGCTGCATGTATGGATTCAGTCTAGCCTTGTTAAAAAGTTTAAAAATAGATTTTAAAATAATCTTTTTTTTTTTTAGTAAAAGATCATTCTGCATTATGTAACCCTGTACACAGTCATATAAGCCACTGGGAAAAAAAATGGTGTTTCAAGAAAGTAATTTGATTTTTTTTCCCTATGAAAATGATGGTGATTAGTGTAAGCTGTTAGTCAGTCAGCTCCATTAATTCAAACACTGAAGTGTTTAAAGCAAAATAATGTTGTAAGATGTGTCTAGAGGAGCCCAGGAGTGCAAGACCCTGAGTGATCACTTTTACTAAGAGTATTTATTAGATGTAAGATTTAAGAAGGAATGCTTGCAAAGGTTGCTTCTCTTTGGCTTTTTAATGAGTTTTTTGCCCAAAAGCTAATCTCTTAATCCCTCATATCTCAAAAAAAGGCTTCTTGACAATTTTCTGTGTAGCTGAAAACACTAAGTTAAAAATTAGTATTTAGGATGTCAGAAGGTGCCATGTAGGAAGAAGAGAGGAGGGTGAGAGGAAAAAAAAAGAAAAGCCAAAAAAACCAACAGCACAGAGAAGAGCCTGTGTCACTCTGTCTCCCTCAAAAGGGCTGCACAGAAAATTTTAAAAGCAGCTGGGTGTTGTCTGCTTCTTTTTTCTCATTAGAGACTCCAGCATCAGGCTTTGTGCAGTGACAGGATGCACTGCTGAACTCCAGGCACCTGCTGGGAAGTCATAAATTTTTCAAGGGACATACCTTAAACAGGAGGATATTCACAGTGAAAGACAACAGGGGTTTTACTTAATCATGCATTAATGTGGGTAAATAAAAGGCAATCCCATTCAGGCAGCAAGTCATGAACTATGCAGAGGGAAAAAAAAAAATAGATGCATACAAGTACCCAGGAAGATGAAACATTTAGGTAGAAGTCTTCCCTAAATAGATCAACAAACACCCAAGACACTTTGGGAGCTGCATAGGTACTCAAGAATGCAACTCCCTTTCTTACCTTAATGGAAATAAAATTTAAAATAACCTGATATTCATAATAATACCAATTTCAAACTAAGAAATTTAATTAATAATGTGGTTTTTATAAATTTGCCCATGGAAAAATACAACTTTTCTGCCATACTTCATTTTTTTCTGACCCTGTAACTTTGAGTGTGTCTAAACCAAAATTTATAAAAAATGCTTGTGAGAGCAATTTGTATATTTTACATTGCTATTTCTGTTCTGACCCTACTCTTTTGTTAATGGCAATCCCACTTTATTTCCTATGTGTACTTGTATACCAAACTTAGTCATGATAAAAGATTTGAGATCAGCCAGGTTTTTCAGTGCTCTAACAGATTTTAAATATCTGATAAACTGGCAGAGGATAAGATAGGGACAGGCAAGAAAATGTGTGGTTTTAGTTGTTTTCAGTACAGCACATCCTCCAGCAAGGTGGAAAAAGGATTTAGCTAAACAGATAAAAGGTGATTATATCAAACATTCCAAATAGCAGGATGTTTTCCAAAGATAATAAGAACACTATGGCCCATGTTAACTCTTCAGCAGACTCCTGCCTACATATATGGAGACATTAATTTTAGCCTAAATTGAAACAAAATAATTTTCAATTAATTAATATTGGCACTGAAATGCATTACAGAGTAGTTGGCAGACTTTACATCTTTTAAATAACTCACAATTAATTCTCAGGAATCATGTAAATTATTGAAATACAATAAACAACAACTGTTACAGACAATTAATAGGAGTCTCTAATGAATTCTGTTCAGGAAAACTCTTAATGTGCTGCCTGTCAACTAGGGTGACTAATTAGCCATGGACAGCACACAAGAGGATCTATAAAATGACACTGGGGGAAGTTTTCTTTGAAATAAAAATTACTCCTGTTTTGTTTAGTGTGTGCATAAGGGAAAAACAGGGGGAGAAACACAACCTTAATGACAAGAAAAGGAGTAGTTAACTTTATTATGCCACAAGGCAATGAGAGTGAGTTCCATGAGCTGACCATGTTCACGCCTGAGATCTGAGCATCTCAAAACTACTCAGTTTTGATCTTCCAAGTCTGAAATTCAATAACTGTCTGAGAGGATAAACTGGTGAACATGTTTAGTTTATTTAAGTGAAGAAGAAAAAAAAAAATAACAGCTGTCAAATGGGCTGCCAGCATCCTTTTGGAAAGTGTCTGTACCTTTTATGTCAGCTCTCACTGAGAGGATCTCATTATTGAAAAACATGGTGAAAAAAAAATGCCTGTGTGCATTTTGGAAGGGTGGAAAGGCAAGTTAATGATCTTATGGTTAATGATCAAGGGAAGCTGGGTTTAAGTGCAGCATGGAGGCTGAGTGAAGGGGGAAGAGTTGAAAGGTGAACCAGAGATGCCAGCTTCTCATGACATCTTTATTCTTGCAAGTGATTAATGAGTGATTGTGGGGTTCCTTGCTTGGCACATTGCAGTTTTCCATATCAGTTCAGTCTTCCCAGTATCCAAAGTAAACTATTTCATTGGCAGCTGCTGTCTCTCAGCCAGAAATGCAGGAATCAAAGGGGTTCTTCCCTTTTCATGCTGTTAAATAAAAATTCAGTGAGATGGATTAGACCCAGAGTGCTCTGATCTGTTTGCTCTGTGGCTTTATTTGCACAACCTAAGTCTCCACTTTTGCTTTCCTGACCTCTGCACTGACAGGGCAAAGGCTTCTGAAAAAAAAATTAGTACAGATAAAAGTCCTGTCATTCACTTCCTGTCAGTTTTGCAGATGCTTTTCAATGCCATGATTAGAAATGACTGAATTATTTCAAAGATGCTTTTATAGTCTTACAGTATGTGATTATTTTTTTAAAGGAGAGTTGTTTGCACCACACACTGAGCATATGGACTAATGGATTTTCCTAGGTAGAAATAGTGAAATGAATCCACTCTTACAAAAGAATTCTAATTACTTACTGTCATGTTCATCTAGCATGCAATTGATATGAAAGTATTCACCTTAGCTATAAATAAGGTAGCCTGGAATAATGCAAATTAAAGCACTGGCACTCACAAAATTAGAATAGTTGAAGATGTGGGGCACTTGTGGAGGTCTCCAGCCTAACCCCACCTCTCAGTGGGTGATCCAGGTACAGGTTTCTCAGGGTCATTCCCAGTTGAGTTTTGAATATTTCCGGGGATGGAGACTTTACAGCTTCTCATGGCGACCTGTGCCAGTGTTTGATCCCCTTCATAGGCCAAAAAAAAGCAAGGAAACCAACAGACAACCCCCAAAACATCAAATATTTAAGTGTAAGTCTGTGAAATGTAGTTTTTTTTTCTCATTGTGCTGTCACGAGGTACCATGACAAGTCCTTGGTGTCTTTATTTGTATTTTCTTCTCCAAGTTTGACTGATTTTAGGGAAATAGTCACATCCCTTGGCCTGCTGGCACCCCTCTCCCTAGTATAACACAGTCTTGGGTGCAGATTGCTCAGGATATTGGGAAACACAGTGTGGACTCGAGGTTTCAGCATCTATTGTCACTGCTTTGGGTGTAGCGCCACCCAAATTGACTATATTTATTCCTATATTGTCAAAATTTATGTAAAGTGACTTACTCACCACATTTCTTATTGTCAACAGGAAGACTTTATTATATGACTGTGAATTCTTCAGTGAACTGTCATGCTTTACTCTTGATACTGACCCATTGTTTGAAAAAAAAATGCAAAGGAAATTGTTCTCTTTTTGCTGATACTCTCACTCTTAAAAACCATTTCAATGACTCTGTTGGTAACAGAAGATTAACATCAGAGGTGAGGTGGGCCTGTGTTTATTTGAATTCAGCAAGAATAATCAGGTTCCATGGTTAAAGGGTAGTTTCTTCTGGGAAAAGAGTGGCAGGGGAGGGGTTGAAAACAAATTCTTCCCTGCAGGTCTTCAGCATGTTGAGACCATTTCTCAGTGCTCTATTCTGAAGCCTAAAGCCTAGAGCTTCAGATTACTGTTACACGGCAGTGTTTTATGTGGAATTAACTGCAAAACACATTTTTTAAACAGAAATTATCATATAATCAAGATGTTCTCACAGGTTATGGAGCTCTGTTGAAAGCAATCAATACATATTAATAAAAATAATTTGACAAATTAGGCCCTGATGTTTAGTTTTTGGGTAGCCTGAAGAGTGCATGAATGCACAGAAATCTAAATTGAGTGGTCTGAATGCATGCAAGCAGAATAGCTTGATAAATGGCATTGATTGCAGGGCAGAAAATGTTGTAAGTCATAATTTACAATATTTCTGCTGAAACAATTCCCTTTGGTGTTGATTGCCAGTAAATCTGTTGAGAAAATAAGGTTTCAAGTCACAATTGGTGAAGAGGGTGCAAAAAGGGGAGTTCACAGAGTTGTAGAATCCCAGGTTGGGAGGGACCTCAAGGATCAAATGGGTCAAACTTTCTTGGCAAAATCATGGTCCAGGAAAGATGGGCCAGAGCCCTGTCCATCTGAATCTTAAAAATATCTAATTTTGGGGAATCCATGACTTCCCAGGGGTCATTATTCCAGTGGTTGATTGTTATGGTGAAAATGTTTCCTCTTGTGCCCAATCAGAGCCTCCCCAGGAGTCCCTTGGACCCCTCACCCCTTGTCTTTTCCATGTGACAAAGGGACTCTCCCCTCCTCTGTGGCCACCCTTTAAACAGTGGGACACGTGGTGAGGTGTCCCCTCAGCCTTCTCTCCCCAGGGCTGAACAAACCCAGGTCTCTCAGCCTTCCCCCACGAGTCAAGACTTCCCAGACCTTGGATGCTCCTCGTGGCCTTTCTCTGCACCCTCTCCAGCCTGCCCACCTCTGTTTGGCACCACAGGGACCACACCTGGGCACCGTGCTCCAGCTGTGACCCAACAACCCCTGAGCAAAGTAGAGCAATTCAGCCACCTCTGATTTGCCCCTTTTGGTGCCTCTTTTGCGTGGATGATCCTGCAGTTAATTCCTTCTCCACCTGTGTGTCCCTTAGCTCCACAATGCCTCTCGTCCTGTGGAGTCCCAGAACTGGACATGCCACCGCTGCAGATTGTCCCTTTGCTGTGCAGAGGGCAGGATCACCCACAAAACCTGCTGGCAGTGCTCTTCCTAACGCATCCCAGAGTGCTGCTAGCACTTATAAAAAAGGTGGTTAATATTCTGTTAGGTTTCATCAGAATGTTTATTTTATAAAGCATTTGGAAATACATGACAGACCTTAAAAGCATGCGTGGTACCACTGGTCAATGTGACCATGCACAGTGTTTGGAATTTGGTTTGAAAGGTAATGAAAACTTTTACACCTGATTTTACCCTGTTGAATGAACCCCATGCTGGAATTCGTACCACATTTTCTTATTTTTCTGTCCACAAATGTTTTTATTTGGAAGCACAAACTGGCAAGGGATAAGCAGTTCTAGTCACACACTAGAGGGAGAGCAGTTGTCCACTCTGAAGGAGATTTTATGCATTTTATGCATCTGATTAAAAGGTCAAATGGAAAACATCCAGCCCCTTGTTGGCAGGCCTACTGCTCAGGATGAGACCTTGCAAAGAAAAACAAGGTTTGTGATCATGTGCTCATTTGCAAAAACACATCCCCAGCCCCTGATTTCAGTTTCAGGGATGAAGGACTCAGCAGTGCATCGTGTTTTGATTAAAAGCTCCAACACTGATGCCAAGCCTTGCATGCAGAAATACTCAGAAAAGCATGCATATAGGTCATGGAGAACTGTGACAGCCTGTGAGGGGTGGGCTTTCCATCCAGGTGTTATTTAAGTGGAAATTCTGAGTACACAGAGCCTTCTAAAGGCAGGGAGCTCCAGAAACAAGAGTTGGCATCTGCCTGGGCTGTGTGTACTGGAAAGGAGGCGTCTCTAGTGAGCCAGCTCCATTTCCATGAGGTTTTGCCCTGTTTTATTGGGTGAAGAGGAGGAGGAAAAAAGAACAGAGGAAAAAAAAAAAAAAAAAAAANGAAAAAAAAAAAAAAAAAAAAAAGAGCAGTTTCCCCAGAAATGTGTTGTGTCTATGGCCTTATATATTTTTTAAACCATCTTCAAAAGGAGTAGGTAGAATAAACCATGTTATGTTTTGTCAGGTCTGCCAGTGAAATAGGCAGCACATAAAAATCTGGAGAGCTCATGCTGACAGACAGGGGAAATTGCTCTTTGGATAGGTGCTCTTGGCATTGTCTGGAAAGAGAAGTGTTCAAATAATTCAACCACTCCGAAGGAAATAGGTCTTGGTGGGCAGCAGCTGCATTGGGCTAAAACAGCAGAGCACATGA
>VXAX01006526.1:10835-22047 GCA_013399835.1 Leptocoma aspasia | reverse complement strand
AATATTCTGGAACACAATATCCTGCACATTTTCACATCCACAAGTACCTCTGGAGTGGTCCAGGTGCCTGTGAGAATCCCTGACACAGCTGCTGGGCTGTTTGTTGTGGTGTTCCATGTCATGTTGACTTTGTTCTTTGGTGTCCCTGTCCTGGTGTTTAAAATGGGTCTCTCACCACTTATTTTTTATTATTATTATTATTATTATTATTATTATTGTTGTTGTTGTTGTTGTTGTTGTTGTTGTTGTNAATGATCAGACGGAAAACCTGGTGGTGTTGAACTTAATACAAGTTCTAAATGCGGTTTGGTTCCAGAGTAAAAGAAACACAAATTAAAAACTGAGTGTTGGATCCAGAGACAGATGGACATTATTGTTGTTTTTTTCTTTCCCCCTTTAAGTTTTTTACCACATTTTTTTTTCAAAACTATTTATGTAAAGGGCTCATTAAGCAGAGCAAAATACATCATGTTGTGGCATCATTTTTTCTTACTTCTTTTCTCTCCATGTATGTTTACTTGTTTTTAAGTAATGAATTAAGGAAATACATCTTTGCTACTAAAAAAATAGATGCAATAGTTCAGGAACACTTTTGCTTTTCTCCAGTAATAAAAATACTTCTGTGCAGAAGCAGAAGAATAAGAGTATCCAAATATTTCTCCTAATAAATTAGGAAAATATGCTATTTAGTAGCTCAGAAATTTCTTTTCACTGTGTAACTCTCCGTGATCTGAGTCCTTTCTATGCTTTTTCCTTTTTTTTTTTTATTTAAAATCTCTGTTTAGTCACTTGCTTAAGGGTCTTTGGTGTTCATCATCCGGATGCAAAATTCCCTTAAGCATTTAAAATACTGTGGAATGGTATATCTACTGTCTTACTTCTTTTTTTTTTTTTTTTCAGTGCCAGAATAATAAATGCACTTCTTGAAGATTTTAAACTGAAATATATAAAACCAGCATTGTCTTGAGCAAATAAACGTTATTCTTTAGCATGTTGAGGATATTGAGCACTGCTGCTCTTCTAAAACCTCTACAGTTTTAGAAGAATGTAGAAGAATTATGCTGGTATAGATCAGATTAGGCCTTTTAACTTTTTTCAGCAAGGGATTAGTTTACTCCAAAAAATCACATTTTCCCTAAGGGGAATAAGTAAATGCTTTAGGTTTTGATTGGTTTGTTGTTGTTTCTTTTTTCTTTATTTTTTTTCCCTCAAATATAAGTGTAATTACCAGAACTCTGTGAGAAGTCTATGGCTGAATTTTTTTTTCCTATTAGGCTACAGAATTAATGCATATTTTGTTGCAAGGAATCAAGAAAACAGGGGAACTACATATGAGATAATAAAATACAATAGAAAAATAGTTAGCTATGAAAATTATCAGTCAAAATAACAGGAAGAAAAATACCAGAGGGGTGTCTCACCTTTCCTACCCCATCTCAGGGTTTTAGTTTCTGTCTGGACTTACTGCTATTTATCCAGACGTGCCTGTGCTGTACCAGTTCTTGCCAGGTGTCAATAACAAACCACTTTTCCTCCTCCATTTACCCCAGTAAATTATCTGTGATGGTTATTTTGGGGTGAAAAACCACTACACGCCACGTGCTCATCTTTTTGTGCATTCATGGATAATGAGGATAATGAGGGCTTGAGTGAAATGCTGACTGTTTGAAGCATATGAATAATTCAGCTTAGAGATACTGATTTTGAGGTTCTTTTTTCAGGTTGTATCACAGGTGTACAGCTTTCTCCGACTTGATGATGCTATAAAATAATGATTAATAATAATTAATTTTTATTTATGTTATATTAATAACCGGAATTAAGGCATGAGGTTTCATGCTGAATTATGGTTGCAGAGCTAGTATTTCATGTGCATTACTTGACTGAACACCTGCTTGAGAACTGACATTGCACCATGGGTTAGGAGAGTCAATATATTATTTCTTATGTTAGAAGAAATTGATCAATGAGATAGAAATTAATGTTTCAGCTGCTCCCCCGTGGCTATATCTGTAATATGAGAAGACTAATTTGAGGTACAAACTCTCGAGTTATCAATACCATCTTCACTTTGAAACATGTGCTGGAATGGCTTCACTGTAAATCAGGGAATTATGAAGTCTGGAAAATTCAAAAGGTTGACTCAGACATGATCTTAGTTTTTTTGTCTCTGAAATTAAGAAAAGAGTGAGGTAGAATTCAAGAGCTTCATGATTTGGCAAAATCACACTTCAGGTTCCTTGGTATTTATGATTCTGTTTAGTTAATGTGTCACTTCATGCATAATTGGTGCAAATTGTGTAGTTCCACTCTTCTGATCTATGCTTTTGATGGATATATAATTATGCATGCAAGGTTTTAATGTTTTTTTTGGTTTTTTCTTCAAATGGATGGGTATGGGACATGCATATACAATCTGCTTTGTTTGCCTCTCTGTATCCATAGCACACTGATCATAGAATCATGGAATAGTTTGGGTTTGGAGGGACCTTTAAATCCCATCCAGTGCCACCCCTGCCACGTCAGGGACACTTGCACTGTCCCAGGCTGCTCCCAGCCCCAGTGTCCAGCCTGGCCTTGGGCACTGCCAGGGATCCAGGGGCAGCCACAGCTGCTCTGGGCACCCTGTGCCAGGGCTGCCCACCCTCACAGAGGAGAAATTCCTCCTAATATCTGGTCCAAAACCTACTCTCTGTCAGTTTGAAGCCATTCCCTGTGTCCTGTCCCTCCATCCCTTGTCAATTGTCTCTCTCCATCTTTCTATTGGTTCCTTCAGGCCCTGGAAGGCCACACTGAGGTCACCCCAAATCCTCCTCTCCAGGATGAACAATTCAAATTGTCCCAGCCTTAATGATGTCCTACACTTACCTCCTAACGGACTAACAGAAGTGGGCAAAATATCCTGGATAATAAAATATTTAGTTTTGCCATACAAGCTTCTTCTGCACACAAAAGCTCAGACTTCAAATCCTCATGGAGATGCTTCACATATTGCATTTCCATTCATAGACAATTCTTCCTGACCCTTTCCCTTTGTATCCACACAAACATAGGTTATTGCAGAGAGGTGTGTCCTCTGGGTAATGCAATTTTTTGCTCCTTTTCTCCAGAAAAATGATCACGGAAATAAGTTCCAGGGATTGCAGATATTTATCCTGTGTAGGATCCCGCACTCTGTAAGACAGAGTTGGGAGTGATATGCCTGTGGATTCAGAGTTTCAGAGGGGAAATCCAAGAAATCTGTAAATTCCAGGGTCTTTTCTCTAAATCCCAGCCAGTATTTTTTGTGGCTTCTCATGGCTTTGAACAGCAATAATTATTTGGCTTCTGTTGACTCTGTTTGCTCAACTGGTCTTCGTAAATGCAGGTGTAGGGAAAACTAGAGAGGAAAGAGCAACTGCTGCTCTGGCAACTGTCTTAGAGTTACTTTTCCTTCTAAACATAGGAGTTTTCATGGAATCTGATGTGCTTCATGGTGCAGACAGAACCAGGGCAGAAGAAAAATTTCTCATTTGTTGATGATGCCTTTGTCTCATTTCCAACACAGACTGGAAGCAACTTCAGCTTTAAAAATTGGCTGTGAATGAACATTTAATATCTGTTATAAAACCAAAACAACAACAGAAAAACCCCAACAAAACAACAAAAAAAGCAAGAAGAAAAAACAGTGTGTTAGTCCTCAGACTGTCAGATGTGTCCTCCATCAATGGCGAGGGGACAAGGAAGGATGTACCTGAAGAAAAGGTAATATGGTATTAGAAATGTGCTGAAGAACTGAGATATTTTATGTCATTTTCTTCTCCAACATAATACTAACATATTATTATGTTATCCACATTGTCATTTAAAAAAACTTTCTTGTTTCCTAATTTATTCAGCAGTTTCAGTGACTAGAGCCTTAGAAAGAGTGAAAAGCTCAGTTCCAACAACTTGCATTTAATAAAGGTGAAAATTATATTCTCAGTGAGATCCTACAGTGAGTATTATGGGACTCAGCAGAATATACTTGTCTAAGTACTAATGTTGATTAAAAGACATCATAAAACACCACCACACCATTTTCAGATTTTCCAAACCGTGTTTTTGAGTTTAGTTCTGCACACAAAAGCCATGTTCTTATGGCAGGTGTGTCTCCTTTACATTAACCAGCTTTCTCCTGTTGGGACAGTACGAACTAAAAACATTCCTGCTGTGGCAAGGAGGAGTTTTCATCATTAATAAAGATCCTTAACTACGTAGATACACCTGAGAAAATGTTCTGAGAAGTTTTTGCAAGGTCTGCATTTGCACAGGCAGTGGTGACATCAAGGCTTGCAACAGAACTGTGGTTGTGGATCAAGGCTTAAACCCCTGAAAACCCAGTTAGAAAAATATTTTTAAGAACCAAATCTCAGTGTATTATATTACCACTATCTAGGAATATAAAGCATCACGTTCATATTAAGTATCCAGTTCTGCCAAACTCAATTTGAATTGACATTAAATCAAAGAAAAATCATTTTTTGAAGTTGTCTTAGTCTTCTCCACACGTTAACTTAGATGAGGGCTGTAGGGGTGTGAAATAACATGAAGACAGATGTATGCCAACATATTCAAGTACAAATGTAATCTTGCTGCAATTGAGAGAGAGAAGCACGTCTTGATTAAAAATTCCTATTACTTTCCTCTCCTTCTTAGGCAGGTCAACTTTTTAATCATCAGTTTTGTTATTCATTATGAACAGCCTAATGAGGCCAGAATTTGGTCCTTTAAGATTAATTTTTGCAGATAGGAAAACTGCGTTGTCAGTGTCACTTGATTTATTCAAAAATATGACTGAATGGGCTGTAATTTATAAGGGGAACGATGACAGTCATAAAAAGAAAATATTTAATTTCAGCTTCTGCTTTCCTGGCATGAAATAAGAAACATCTGCAGTAGTCATTAGCTTGTAGCTGAACAATACATTAGCCTAAGTCAGCAACAAAAGTGAGCAGTGGATTAACTTTGTCCTCACTGGTGGTGACTTTGGGATCAGTTTTACTTATATTAAACCAACATATCCTGACCAGTGTATCATAAACAAAGTAAATAAATATATCAGTCTGAATGCAAGGTGTTGGATGCTTCTGAAAACATCAGTGCCTTCATCGCTTGCCCTCTCAGCGTGGAGGAAGGGACCTGAGCAGTTTAAAAGAATCTAAATAAAATAGATTAATTGTGTTTCGAGCATTGCAGCTGAATAAATGAATGCTCAAAGACCGTGAAACAAAAAGTTTACTGAAATAAGGAATGTAAATATTAAAGTAACAGGCTATGAATCTTGATACTGATTAGAACTGGGATGTGTCAAGCATTTCTTTCATGCATCTTACAGTAAAATACAGAAAGAATTAAATTACACAGGTTTTTTTCTGGTCTGGCTGAAATCAAACTGGTGGCAATACTTCAGGAGAAATACCTGACCCTTGCTTAGGAAAAATAGATATTAAAACTACCATAATCTGGTTAATCAGCATTGAATAAAATGGCATTTTTTAATATAATTTAATTTGCTACTGAAGTTAATTTCATAGTCTGTAACAGGGAGTGTTGCATCTGCGTTTCTCTTGATCTGTGTTCATTCTAAAATGGTCCATAGTAGCTGTGCTGTTCTGCTTTGGCTTGGCAGCCCTAAAATCTACATTTTCTGTGCTGAAGGCTCTTGGCTTGGTGTGACAGTTCTGCCTGGAGCCTGAGAAGTCTACAGGTTGAGTAGGAGAGGAGACAGGACTTGTGGGTGACACTATAAATCTAGCTTATTTGCATTTTTACAGCCTTCACGACCACATTTAGACGGGAAGGAGACAATTTAGCAACACAAACATAGGAAATTTTTTATTTTCGTGTCGTTAGCCAGTGCGTGGTACCCGAGTCACAGTGGCAACGCCCTGTCTGGTGAGAAGTGGGGCAGAAAAGAGGATGTGATTAACAGAAAACCAGAGCGCAGTACGGTGAGACTTCGCAGTGATGGCCTGCCTGGTGAGAACAAAGTGATGAAGGGAGCCTGATTAAAAGGAATCAAAACAGCCTCAACAGCATCACAAGACACGGAGAGGGAAAGGGCTGCAGAGTTCAAGAGAAACTTGAGGGAAGTTGGGGTTTTTTGGCAGTTTAATGGGATTTGTAGGACTTTGTCAGCTGCAGGGCCACACATTTCCTCTTTTTGGGAGCAGAGGAAGTATCCTGTCAGACTGGAGAAGGGTCACCAAACCCTTTGGCAGAGGAGCTGAGGACACAAGTGCTGTGCATTCACAGAGAGTAGAACAAATTAAAAAATGCAAAAAAAAACCTAGTCTACGTTCACTTTAACATTTTAACAGGTGTTCAGGGACTGTTTTTCACCAGTTTATACCTTGAACACAGCTAGATTTGTGGCTGTGTGTGAGGATTCATCAACATTAGGAGCAGAACAGGCCATCACTAGGACATGCAGGATGAGCTCTGTAAATCACAGTGTGCCATCACACCCAAATATTGCTGCCTGCAGCCCAAAGAGCCACCCCCAGGCTTTGCTTTCCCCAGGAAACTTACAAATAGGATAAATCCAGGAAGAAGAGGGGATTTAGAGAAGGGATTTTGATAAGGTGAGAGAAGCCCATCTGATCTAGTTGGCAGTCTCTGCTCTCTTTCTAGCTGGAAAATGACATTGTTCAGGTTATGAATATTTCAGGGAATTTTATTTTTCCCCTGTTCCTTTACCTGAGTGCCAGGGTGGTACAATCTGCAGTTACAACTTCATCCAGAAATATCACTTCTTGTTTTGAGGTGGGCATCAACAATTAAACAAAAGAACAAACAAAAACAGCTTTGCAGCACTGGATTTATTTTCTATATATAAATACTGCTCAGGTGCTTCTCTATGGTTTTCATCAACGAAGTAACAGAACACTCTAGCCCTTACTTTTGATTATTTCTTTTGTTTCTTGTTCTGGTAACATTACTGTTAATTTTCTCTTTCTTTGATATTTTCTCACCTTTGCTGAAATGTAGACACAAGAACCAGAAAACGTAACCCAAATCTGTTTTAAAACCATTATGGAAGGTACCAAACTAATTTCATGGGTTTACTCTTTTTTTTTTTTTTTTAAGATGTTTTATATCTTAATATTCAGGAATCTCATTGACTGCAATATTTATTATTATTATTGAGAAAGATTGGGTGAGATGATGGAAAATGGATGGTATGTAAAACAGCAGCAGCAGGATTTGTATCAAAAATAGTGTGGCCAGAAAGACCAGGGAAGTGACAAGGTGGGGTTAGGTCACAGATTGGTCTCTATGATCTTGGACTTCTTTTCCAACCTAAATGATTTTGTGATTCTGTAATTATTTGATCAGTGGGCAAATAGGAAATATTTACAATATAAAAGACTATATTTACAGTATGGATTGCTGATGGAAAAGCCATTAAGCAGGAAAAGATGTTAATCTGGCTTGCAGACACTCAGCAGAGCCACTGTCATGCAGACAACTGGATATTGCAGATATTACTCAAACCCAAATATTAGCAATGGCTGTAATTCAATATAAAAATGGACAAGAAATTGTGATTTTTCAGTACTACTGAGGATTTTCAACACAATTTAGAAGGTATTCTTAAACATGGACTTGCTGTGGGCCCAAATGGGTTCTTGAGTTATCATAACACCAGGTACAACTGGCACTGTGGTGATGATGTTTACTGGAAAGTAAAAGAGAAAAAACAACGTGTGAAAACAAACCATAAGGTCATGGCAACTTGTAAGTATAACTTTATTGCAGAAGTAAGAAATTCTTGATTTTCAAGACTTTGATCAGAAAGATTTTTTTTTTTTTAATCAATAATTCGGATTGTTTTAAGAAAAAACAACATCCCCCATGCCACTATGCAGTGGAGAGCAAGAAAATTGATCAGAAATATCCTTTAAAGGCTCCAAGGTGTCTAAGAAAGGACTGTAAAACATGAAAAAGAAGGAATATGGACAGAAAACACTTTATTTTCCTTAAGTTTACTGGTTCAGATCTTATGGATAACATGGATATACCATTAATGTCTTTCCTCCTTAATGTTCTTTGGAAACAAAGAGCATCTGCTGTTTCTTAGTTTTTACCAAGTTACTCAATTTGCTGCCACTGTTTAAGTTGCTTGGTAAATCAGGTATAAAACAGAAGAAGGAAAGGAAAGTTCATCAAATTGAGCTGTCCTGTCCCCCAAGGAGAACAGAAAGAAGCTTCTGGGAATATTAAAAAAAAAAAAAAATCAAACAACAAAAAGCAAGAAACAAACAAAAAAAAGAAAACAATAACAACAACAAAGAAACAAACCAAACCAAACAAATTAAAAACCCCAACCAAACAAAAAAAGCCAAAAAAACCCACAAATACCCAGAAACCAAAGAAGACAAAACCAACCAACCAGCCAATACCCCAACCAACAACAAAAAAAACCCCAACAAGAAAAAAACACCACCACCAAAAAACACAACAAAACCAAAACTAACCGCCCCCCCCCAAAAAAAAGCTGCAAACGAAACAAAAAAAAAAAAAATGAAACAAACAAACAGAAAACCAAAAAAAGAGGAAACCTGGAGACCTGATTGATGACCTTTATGCAGAGATGACAGCAACTACTGTCCTCCCCCAGATTTGTGAGGATTGAAAATGTTTTGGGAAACAGCTAGAAAGAAACTCACTCAGCCTTTCACTCATTGGGGTTTGCATTAGTGATGGAAAAATGGTAGCAAAATTTGCATGATCACTTTCTACTGGGAAAGACTGACCTAATTGCAGAGGAATTAATTATCCTGGAGTTGTAAGCTGGAATTTGGTCCTGGCTAGACAAAACTCTGGTGATTTCAGTGGGATATCTGCATTATAAAGTAGTGTGAGGGCTGCGAGGTAGTACAGCAAAAGAAGAACAGCTAGCGGAAGGTAATATAAATGTGTATTTCATTGATTTATTCCAGGTCAGCAGGAGACAATAAATTCAGTCAGTCACTTTTATACTTATAAAATGGATCTCACCAAAAGAGCTTTGTGTGTTACAGAGAACCAGGAAGAAGATAAGTGAAGGAAATCCAGCCAAATATTGGCTGTTTAGTTTTAGCAGACGCTTTTCTCTGTCAGCTTACGTAGAGTAGGGCATGTATGTTTGTATGTATGTTTTTGTGTGTGTTTTTTAAAATCTATAGCATGTCATTGTGTCCTTTTAATGCAGAGTCATGGATAAAATTCACTAGGTTAAAACATGGAATATTTATGAAGTGGAGCGTTTTGCTCACCAGATGAATATTTCATGACTGCTATTTTTTTATGTCTGATTTCTTCAACGTGCCTTCTACTTAGTCACAACAATCTTTGATGTAGAAAGATCTTGCAGGGTGCTGTATGCAGTAATTAACACAGACTTTAAAATAGGTGGTTTAAGGTAAATTTTAATATTCCAGTGTATTTCATTAAGAGGAATATTTTCTGTTTGGTGAAATCATCATAAAATTCCTGGTGGAAAAATGTTTTGGTGGGGGAAAAAATTAGTGTTTGGGATTAATTTCTGTCTTTTACATTTTGTCTTTGTTTTTAATTTAACTCCTTGTTAGATTTCAGCAACTCCACTGACTTAGTTAAGTCAGTATTTCATGTTAACATTAATAATGCTGTATAAAGTTGGGCAATTGACAATGCAGTAAAACTGCATCTGTTAGCATTTGGATCACCCATCTCTGAACCTGAACTTTTCCTTGCATGAATATTAACTGGAAAGTGCCACGGGGGCCATGCAAATTATTCATGAGCGCGTGTTAAATTCAGAAGGAATTTTTAACTTTAAAAACAAACACATATCTTTGACCTAAAAACTAACAGTAAGAAATGTAACCTAAAAAAAATAGGAAAATATCTATGAAAATGTATAACTTTCATTTTAATTTTTGAGACAGTGTTATTGATGTCTAAGTTTGAATTCTTTAAAAGAATATTCCAAGTGCTCTAAAATGAGTGAGTTTTTCTTTTTTTCTCTTGAAGGGTTTGAAGTTAGGATGAGTTGATTTACTACAAGCATGGAAATTTTATGGTTGACCCAAATAAAAAGTTTTCCACTTCTACTTAAAATACACTTCTTTTAATAAATAGGTGTTGGGGGAAAAAACCTGAAAAAACATGAAAACAAACAACAAAAGATTATTTTTCAGGTTTTGTCCTGAACCGAGCAGTTGATGGAGAAGACATTCTAGTAATTTCTTTTTTGTTAGTGTACTTAAGAGTAATGAAAATCAACCAAGTTCCAGCCCAGGCTTTCCTGACCATGTGGAATATCTGCTGGCCATTTTCCCAAATCCCCAGGATGGCACACATAATATATTTACCCTGAATGCTTGAGATGAAGACTATGGAAGCAGAAAGGAAATCAGTCCTTGAAATTTAGCATATTTCAATAAATAGAATCCCAGAATGGTTTGGATTGGAAAGATCTCAAATCCCACCCAGTGCCACCCCTGCCATGTCAGGGACACTTGCACTGCCCCAGGCTGCTCCCAGCCCCAGTGCCCAGCCTGGCCTTGGGCACTGCCAGGGATCCAGGGGCAGCCACAGCTGCTCTGGGCACCCTGCGCCAGGGCCTGCCCACCCTGCCAGGGAACAATTCCTAATTGCCAAGATCCCATCCCAGCCCTGCCTTCTTCCCGTTTGAAGCCATGCCCCCTGTCCTGTCACTCCAGCCCAGCTGTCTCTGCGTGTGCCCCATTTCTTTACACCTTTTTTTTTTAAAGACCCAAGTTAAAAGCATTTCCAGCATCTCCAGTGCCAAGAAGAATGGATTACAACAGTACTCCTTATTTTTGTGACCAGAATGTGTGGAAGGGTTCTAGACTCCATCCAACATGAGCTGGAAGGAAGTAGTGCAAGGAGAGGTTTTGCCATCTGTTTGCAGAACAGAAGAGGGGAAAATCCAAAATTAAGGGCAGAATTTTAAGAATTTTAAAAATTAAGGGCTCAGCACTCCAGAGCCTGGCAGCTCTTTCTCTCTCAGAGTGGGAGGTGCTGCTCGGGAATGGTTTTGAATTGCAGCCACAAGAAAGGGTGCTGAGCACCCGTTGGAAACCCAAAACCCTGCACTGAAAGTGGATAAATCTGCTCTGAGAAATGTACAGGGAAAGTGGGTGAGACACGGAAAAATCCATACACTCGGGATGAAATAAAAACATCTTTAAAAAAAAAA
>VXAX01006526.1:0-10791 GCA_013399835.1 Leptocoma aspasia | reverse complement strand
AAAAAAAAAAAAGAAAGAGATAAAAACTCAGAATCAATAGGCCTGACTCCTACACTAATGAAAAGTGGAGGGCATGGAGGAGCACCAGAGAGCTCACTGATGGCTGCTGTGAAAATGTTTCTTTCAGGGGTGAATTCAGAGATGCTGATAAAGTGTTGGCTTCCAGTCAACAGTTTTATTCACCAAGATAAGACAAAAATCAGTGTAAATCATCTTCCCTTGTTCGTGAGAAAAGGCCTCAATTTCTAGTTGTTTTCTGAAAAATTAAGAATCACATAGATGAAAAATTAAGAGGAAAAATGCAACATATCTGAGAAGAATAAAGGAACCTCACACCAGGTGTGTTTTTTTCCATTTCCTATCACAGTCCTTTTGCCTAGTTTGCACCTTGCAACGCCATGCTCATTTGAGCAAGAGAGAAAAAATCACCTTCTTTTACACTTGAGCATGTTTCTCGTTTGGCATTCCTGTTTGTTGAAGTACAGGTGTCAGCAAAGAAGTTTTCCTGTTGAGTAAAACCAGTGTAGGACACAGAAATTTGTTCAAATTGGCCAGGGTTTAAAGTCAGCTTCCTTGCCAGTTGTATTTTAGGATAGAAAAAGATATTATTTTTGAAGAGCTCTGGCTTCAGCATGGCCTCTACAGATACCCTGTGACAAATTGATATATGGCTTATTATCACTGTTTTTAACCCCAGATCTGTGGTAACAATTTTTTTGTGATCTAGATTAGGGCAGTGTTTTATTGAAACTGGGTATTACTGACACCGTTTTGCCACAGTCTACATCAGACATATTTTTCAATGCTGAAAAAATTATGGATTCAGATAGGTATTTATTCTGGTTGTACTGAAATTGAATATAAACCCAACATTGGCTGCAAAGTTCATAGGATCTTCTTTTGTTTCTGCCCAACCAGAAAAGTTAGAAGGGAGCACATGTGTGTCTGTTGTTCCTTAAGCAGTATATTCCAGTCCCCAAACTCTCCCTGAGCAACAAAAATAGCATTTTATTAATTTAAAAATATCTTCTTTGCCTTTTCTTGCACCGGGACCTGACTCTTCTCCCACACCACGCTGTGTAGCTTTATGGTGGGGCGTTTTCTTTGTTCCTGAATTTACCAAAAAGCGATTAAAAAACACAGATTGAACCAAAGCGACACGTCTCCCTGCGTGGGACCCCTCCAACACCACGTCCCTCATTTCATCTGCCATCTGCTCCTTTGAATTGTCCTCTTGGCACCTTGTGCAATTTGCAGTTCAGGTTTCCTGTGATGGAGATGGTGTTGTGTGGAAGTTATTATTAAAGCAGCACGCCGGCCCCCAGTCATTCTGGACAGGGTCCTATAGACTTACAAGTGAATAAATACAACAAAAAAAACCAGTTTATTCTTTTGTAGGGCCTATAATGAAGCCAGTTATTTGCACCAAGGACTGTGTGCCCCTGGTCCAATGGAGTTTTATTCATTGTGATGTATTTTCTGTGAAACTGTGGGTATTGAGTACTTCTCATCTCATTTCAAAGTAACGAATTTTAATATTGGTGGCTCAGTGTTTTTAAGAGGTGTTGCCCAATCTCATTTGTTTTATGATAAAGTTGCTGTCTGCCTGCTGGTTTATACAGCTTCATTGCCCAGAAAGGATGGCAGCACAATCTTTGCAACTGGCACATTAGATAATTTGCCAAAACTCACAGAGTATTTGGGAAAGCACTGAAAATTGCAGGGTTCATATTTATCCTAAAATTTTAGGGCTTGAAATTCTCTGGGATTTCCTGTGTATTTATTTAACTTCCCAGTATGTGTTTCCACAAGGCAAAGTGGACAGTCTGGGTGCAGTTGCCTGGCAGCAGGCCAGCTGTTTGAAGTTATTTTGGGGTTAAAAATGGCAAATACTGTCACAGAAAGCTATGCATTAGTGTCTGATATTACAGGACTGAGGAGAGTTGGTGTTCATTCATCTTAACTGCTATTTTCTCATCTGTTTGGGGCATTTTTAAGGCCTTTTGAATCCTTTTTTGTGCTGCTGGATGTTGCATATTGAATATTTTCAAGTGGTGTGGTGCAGATAAAATACCACATGGAGAGACCTAATCCAGCCTCCTGTGCCAGTCCAGAGCCAGCAAACATTCTGTGAACATCTGAGTGGGCTTTTTTGCATTTTATTTTTATTTTTATTGTGTTTTTTTTCTTCTCCCCCAGGTGGGAGAATGGCCATAAAATAAAAAGTATTATCACCATTATTGCTTTGCAGTGTGGTGTGTGACGTTATTTTAAAATCCCACATTCACATAAGAACAGGTAGTAAAATTTCCCTTAAAACACACAAAACAACCAAGTGAAACAGCTTCAGGCAAGTGACTGAAATATGAAAAGCTGAGATTGTTTGGCCTGAAAGGCAAAGCTTTCTATCTGTGACTGTGGGGATTTCCCAGGTAGGTTTTTCCATCCACACTAACAGATGCTAGCAGGTACCTACTTCTATAACTGTATTTTACAGCCTCTTTTTAGCATTTTATTTTAAGATTATTCATTTGGTTGCTGGAGAGTGCTCTTTGACACTTAAAGAAGCAAAGACTTTTGCACACTGATTTGCAGCCTTACCAACTTTTACCTTTTTGAGTACAGTTATTTTTTGGACACCAAAGTGCCAGGGGCACCTTCTCATTGCATTTTCTGCTCTTTTGGAACATTCACATATTCTCAAATCTGCATGTGGCACCGTGTGTGTGTGCAAAACTGTGTGATATTTCAAGCCATGGCAGACTACTCCTGGTTTCAGAATTACAACTTTGAGTAGTGTTGTGCCTTTGGCAGCACTGGAATCCTTGGCAAGAACTGGAGCTGACTAAGAATTGCTTTAAAACTAAATTTCTTTACACTGTTTTCCATAAAGTTCATCCTGACAAATACTGGGGCACTCCTGCCTTGTTCTAGAGAGGTGTAAATGTGAAGGCACTTAAAAAAAAAAAAATCGTTATCTAATCTTGTCTTCTACAAGCATTTCGCCTCAATACATTTTTTATTTGATATTTAAACATATTATTATTCAGCACTGATGGCCCTGGTGGCTGGTAAAAAAACCAGTGAGAATGAATTAGATGCCTTTACTGTCATTTTAGGACACTAGTATTCTAGATTTTAATAATACATGGCATTTTGCTCAGACACCAACTTTTTTACTAGCATTTATTTTTCTGAAATAAAACAATGAAGAAAGAGTAAGTTTTTCATAGCTTTTAAGTGCTTAAATCAATGTAAACCTCTGAAAAGTGAAACATCTTCTGTACTAAGAGCCAAGGGTCATTTTCAGGGTTTCTTAATTAATATATTTAATATATTTCTTTTCCATTGAACAAGCAGAGTTTCATTTGTTCATGGAGAGTTATCTCTGCCATGCCCTCGTGAGGGGCCTGGTGGGCTCCTCCTGGCTTTGTTTTTTGTTCATTTCTGTTTGTTCTGTTGTGCCTTTCTTATCTGTTTCTTTGGGAGGCTTGCTGAGGTTTTTAGTAGTTTGGTTTTTTTGTTTGTTTGTTTGGCATTTTTTGTTTGGCTTTTTTTTTGTTTGTTTGTTTAGGGGTTTTTTTTGTTTGTTTGGTTGGTTGGTTGGTTTTGGTTTTGGGGGTTTTTGGGGAGTTTTTTTGTTGGTTTTTTCTGGGTTTTTTTTGGTTTTTTTGGTTGGTTGGTTTTGATTTTTGTTTGTTTGTTTGTTTTTGGCTTTGTGTTTGTTTTTGTTTTTGTTTTCTCATAAATGAGTGCAAAACCAGCTTAGCCAGCTGAAGCAGGAAGGAAGCAAATGCTGCTCCAAGGGCCTGTGGATGCTGAATTCTGTTGGGTGTGGAGAGAGGGAAGAGACAGGATTCCTAAGCACATGTTTTCAGTGAAACACCTGTAGCATTAAAATCACATTCTTAATGACTGCAGCTGAGATTTTGGGAAGTCAGTCAGTCTTCCTTGCATGCAGGTCCTCTGAGACCCCTGAGATTTGATGCTGAGAAGAATATAATTTATTTTTGATGCTGCATTCAGAAAAATGTTACTTTCTCTTGGAGCTTACTGTTCCTTTGGATAATTTTGTGGACCTCTTGCACGGATTTTCCATAGGGATACTGCCATATACATCTAAGTTTATTATTTTTTTGTATATGAGTCTTACATTTTATTTGAATGTTAAAAAATACATTTCACATTAATATAAACTTAACACAAGCTTTAATATAACGCAAAGCTAGTGCAATGTGTCATAAAATATAATGTAGCATAGCAGGCTGTTACACTGGATCTGCCTAAACAGACATTTATGCTTCAAAATTCAGATTTTTTTTTTCCCCCCAGACCTGACAAGGTTTCTGCCATTGCAACAGAAATAATCAGGAGTCTGGCATAGATATTCAGATACTATCCAAGCAGTGCCTTTCTGCATTATCTCTCTTAAGCTAATGTTGGATGACATGTCTCCTGGTACAGGCTTTCCAAACATGCCCATGTCTTCTTGGGTTTTTTTTCTAATCCCACTTATGTCATGCAGCATTATTCACCTCTAAGAAAAAACAAAATTAACTTTTCCCTAGTGAACATCAGATTTTTTTCTGGAGGAGGTAAAATCCAACATCTCTCCTGCCACATATCTTATAATATTTTGTCAATGATGCATTAAAAGGGGAAGAAATGCGTTGTGGGAAAAAGCTTTAAAGCTGTAATTTACAGCTTTAGGTCATGCAGTGCTGTTACCAGAGCATGACCTGGGGATGTCTGTGACTTTTTTGGGAGTCAGAAGGAGGATGCCAGGCTGATGGGGACCCACCACCCACAGCAGTGAGTCACCAACTGCTGCCAGCCCAGCTGAGCAAGGCAACTCCATCTTATCCCTCTCCACTCCCCTGAAACAAGCAAAGAGTAAATTACAGATAATTACCCTGGGGATGAGTCACTATATAAATAGATTTTTAAAATAACTGAGTGTTTTAAAGCGCTGCTGATGGGAAAAAAAAAAAAAAAATTAAAAAAAGAGGTGGTGTCAAGTAGGAAATTTTTGGTGTGGTAATTTAGTGCATTTCCTTAAGAAGTGGAAAGCAGAGCGCTAATATTGTATTTGAGCTGGTGTGATAAAGCAAAAGTAGATATATTCTTTGACTATTCAAGATCTTACTGATGGCTGGTTTTTTAAACATGGTTTATTAATCCAAAGGGAGGTAAAAATATCCTGTCACAAAAAGCAAGATATTAAGTTAATTTAATTTTTTTTCTAGAACCCTGGATGAAGTGTAAAAAAGTTCATAACTGCATTTTAATCTCCGTTTTTAATACTCATCTTTAATTTCTGCTTAGGATTAAGAAATACAGTATTAACAAGTAGAATTAGGTCTTTTCAGAAAAGCAGTTTTTGCTAACTCTAACCGAATCAAGAAAAGAACATAGCATATTCCTGGATGAGCTTAAACCAGCAAGCAAATAGCTAAAATTAGTTAAATAAACAGAAAAGTAACATTATTGGCATAGCCATCTTGGCATCTGGGTGATATATTCAGCTGAGATTCAGCTATCCTGTTTTATTTAGATGTGTACCTAAGTGCAGAGTGGTCCCTCTGAAACAACCCTCAGAGTAGTAACAGAATCCAGCTTTGAATTGCTAATGCTGGTATTCATCCTGATAATTAAGTCTCAGAGTATTATTAAAATAGCAGTCTGAAGGAAACAGTTACTAGAATAAATATTCCTTGTATAATTGGACAATTTTGTTTAACCAGTTTTAAAGCAGAGTCTCCAGTACTTTGAATTATTTTTCGTTCAAGCAGCAGCAGAGCTGGAAGATAATATGGATTTGGGGCATTTGTAAAATTTCCACTTCCAGCTTTCACGTTCTGCTCTGTCTGTGTCGTTGTCACTTCCACTGGCACCCTGAGAAATTCCAGCCTACTTTATTGACTTAATTTGTAGTTTGTTCATTTACTTCAGATTCTGTTTTTTCCTAAATTTTAAATATTCCAAGTATTCTGGTTTGGGGGCTTGCTGTTGTTTTTGTGGGGTTTGGGGGAGCAGGGTTCTTTGGCCTTTTTTTTTTGATTGGTGGGTTGGATTCTTTGGTTTTTGGGGGTTTTTTGTGTGTGTTTAATGTTGTTAAATTAATGGTTTTAACTGATCAGTTCAAGTTAAAAGCAGTGGGATGGTATTTTCCTTCTTGTCTTTCATTAACTTGAAATCTTCTACTACCACAAACACATTTTATTTAAATTTAGTTTAAGTAGTGAAAGAACATGTTAAAAGCTTGATGTGATCTTTATGTGTGTACACTGCACAATAGATTAATCTAATTTCAAAACACACATTCAAACATTAAACAAGGAGTTACAGAAGGCAAGGCCCTGCTAAGCACCACATTTAGGCCATTTTAAATTATGCCTGGCATAATGTTCTGTTGTTTCTGTGTAGCCTTCTTCAGGGTTTATCTGAATGCCAAACTTTAGAAATAAAAATCACCTGTTTACCTTCAACGACTGTGGTTGGAGACAAGATGGTTGGCTGGTGCTTGAGAGAGTAATTCATTATTTCCTCTCGATTAGATTTGACAGTCCCCAAAAGGACACCATGCTACTCTGCAATTAGGAATAACTGATGTGTTCAGCACTGGTTGTCACATACAGTTGCATACAGAATACTGTGCTGAATTAACCATAACGTTTATGGTCTCTCTCAGCTGCACTTGGTGTCTGTTGACAATTTTTTTTTTTTTGCCAAAAAAAGGGAAAGCCTCCCCACTCCTCTCCTAGTTTCTCCCTGCATAAAACATGGGGTGATTGCAAGGGGGGGGGGAAAAAAATCAAATTACCAAGCGTGGTGGTGGTCCTTGAGGAAATGTTTGGAATTTTTACCCATGCCATGTGCAGGCTCTGTCAGGGTGGATCAATGCCTGCCGTGGATGCAGGGGGGTTGTTCGAACTGGTTCTGCAACAAATCAAAAAGGATTTTGATCCTTTTTGGATCAAAATGGAAGGAGGAGCTTCCATTTCAACTGGCAGCAGGCAGTCATTAAAAGAGAAAAAGTAAAAGTACGGATACACATGTTTAATATCCCAAGAGGGCCTCTATATCACATTTATAGAGAGTTCTCTCACTTTTAGGTTCTTTTTACAGTATCCAAGTGAGAAACACTTGAATCCAGCTTTTGCTGTCATCCAAAAGTTTTTCAAGGCTGTGAAGAGGCCGTTTTTGTGATGCATGTGTACATAAACCACACTGACTAAAAGAAGAGAAAGAATTAGGTCACTGATGTTCTTTTAAAGTTCACTTTTTCTGGGAATATGTCTGTTTCCTTCTTTTGAATGTGAGGGTAATAGGCAGTCCAGAGCCATCAGTGCTTTTTGATGGTAACTTAAGGCAATTTAATGTTTATCTGTCAAGAAAAAGGAGAGGTGAAGACAGGATTTTTATTGCTTTTCCCAGAAAAATAAACATCTGGAATGGAGAGCCCGGTGGGTAACTGTGTCCCTGATAGACACACACACATACACAGCCCCCCCCAAAACTGCCACTTTGGCTCCCTAACTGCTCAATTTCAGAATCAGCAATTCCCACCCGGCTGGGAAGAAACTGAATGGAACAGAACGGGTGGAGGATTATGAGAATAAAGATTTTTGTAATATCTAATTGCTTTTATATTAAGAAAATGTTAATAATACAACCATTAGCATTACATGGCTTTCTTCATTTGTATTTTTTTCTCTTTTTCTCTCTCTCTTTCCCTTCCTTCCTCTTCCCATTCCCTGTCCCTGCCTCCCTCCCCACTCCTGACACCTTTTTGCACAGCCTCCATTGAAGAGGACCCAACTTCAGCAGGTATGAATTATTTACATTACAGCTGCATTGTGGTAACCATTTCTTGAGAGCTGCCTTTACTAAAATCATTTTAGCCTGTTTCATTTTGTGTATGACTTGTAAATATCGCTGCTGGGATCTGTCCTGTTCTCCCTTCTTTTTTTTTTTTTTCTCCTTCTCCTTAACCTGGAGCCAGTAGGAAACACAATCCTCCTGTAGCATTTAAAAATACCAGTGGCATGTTCCTTCCTTCTTCCATGCTTAAACTGGCACATCAAGCTTCAGATAACAAAATGAGTCAATCAGGAGTTGAAAAATAAAAAGGGAAAAGACAGGCAGCAGATGCAGAAGCATCGTGCTCAAAGAAAGCATTCTCCAAATGATGGCTTGGGTATCTGCTCAGCAAACTTTTATTTCCATTGACAAGCTGCCAAGCAGTGAGAATGGTTACCATCACAGTCATAAAAATTAGTTTAGGAGCTCCCAGAGAGACAAAAACGCATCGTGTTTATTTTATTGTGAAGATTAACTATTTCTAATTAATTGGCAATCCATTAGCTGGGGAGTATTTAAAGGAAAAAGGAGACAGTGTACCAGAGAAGAATGCCACTGAGCAGCCTAACATATTTGAAATGGCACTGAGTTGTACAAACTCAGCGAGCTAAAACATCAAGTAAATGGTGAATCACTTTATAGTGGCTTGTTAAAAGAAGGAAAGGTCTCCAGGGGAGCAAAAGAGAAAAGGTGAGGAAAGTGAATGAAGAGAGGTAGGTGGCAAGGAAGGATTGAACACTGTTTACAACGCTAACCTACAACTTGGGAGCAATATAAGTAATTAGGGTACAGCAGAGAATAATAAATGAAAGGACAGAGAACAAAGCCAAGAGTAGAATGTGAGAGAGGGAGAGCAGTTAAGACCAGAACTGAATGGAGAAAGAAGCAAAAGGGAGCTTTAAATTCGAATGTAGCAGCAAAATGAGCAGGAAGCAGGACTGAGATGAGAAACAGCACGGCAAAAGGGAGAAAAAAGAGGAATTTGGGGAAAAACTGTGGAGTACTCACACACCCCCATGGACTATGCATTGTAATTACTAAACATCTAACTTTCAACTCACAATTTCTTGAGAGATCTGTCAGTTTTGAAGTTTTCATGGAAAATGTTTTAGCAGAAACCTACTGCATCCATCCATCCATAGAAACGTTAGAAAAGGATGTTTTTTTGTTTTTTTGGTTTTTTTTACATAGGAGAGAACAAAACCCCCAGCCCTTTTCTATTTAGGGAAATGGTTTAAATATACACATTTTTTTAGAGCATCTCCTGAAGACTGCCCTGCCTCTTTGAGCACCACTGCTGTTTTTGTGAGAACCCCTAACTGTGATCTGGCCAAGCTACCCAGATACATCAGCTGAAAATGTTCAGGTGGAGGGAAGTGGAATTTATAACACAGCCACGTGGGCTGCACTACAGATATTATTTATACTAAGAGAAAAATCCATGTATAAAGTGCAGTCTAACATTAATTTCTGTCTTAAAACTTTAGAAGCAATGCTAGCTCTTCAGATGCTCCATAATTTATAGTTTCTATTGATTTTGCTGTAAGATATGACCAGACGTTGCTGCTTTGAAAGTAACAAGATTAGTTCTGCACTCTTACAGGATTGTTTTAAATACAACTTATTTCTCAGATTGTATTGGCATTTGTAAAACTGTAGGTTCTGCTTAAAGCAAATTCCCCTCCCTCAGGGTAGGAATGCAGCCGTGCAGTTTGGTAGTTGCAGGGGTGCAGAAAAATAAATAGAAACTGCATTCAAAACCTCGTGCACTCACCTAGAGCCTTTCAGTGTCATGTGCCTGGTAGAGGCAGCTTTATCCAATAACAGATTTTGCTCTTTTCCACAAAACAAAAAAAAAAAAGCGCAGCAAGTTTCCTCCAGTTCATGACATTTATCTAATCATTATTCATACACAGCAAGTGTCTTCACTTATGAAAGAGCATGAGGTAGGATAAATTTCATCTAATATTTTTATCAGGAGCAAAAACTGAAATTTCCTTTCCTGTTCATTCAAAGGGATGAAACACTGCTGTTTCCCATACTCTGCCTTTTGGGATAGGGTCTGACAATGCCATCTGTGAGGAATCTTGTAGAAGCAAAGCTTTAAAATTTAAGTGACTTAAATTTTACTTAAAATTTAAGTAAAATAAAATTTTAAATTTGAGTGTTGTTTAACTAGTAAATTGAAGATTAATAATCCTGTAATAATAAGTGCCCTGTAGTTATCTCTCTGTAGAAACGATATTTCACTGGAGTTCCTTCAGTTTCAGAATGCCTCAGACTAATGAACTCTAATTATAACCCGTTGTTTCCCACCCAAGTTGCTTTATAAGGAAAGATAAACCAAGGAATTTTTCCAGCTACTCCTCACACTTTCAACAAAGTTTTACTTAGCAATGGCTCTGGGTAAGCATTGTTCTAGGTATCATTTTTTCTTTACAGTTAAATAGCTATGATTTTATGTCATTGTGGGTGTCTAAACTCTATTTTGAGTCACTTCGCCATCTTTCTTCATTTATTTTGGCTCATTTAAAATCAAATCCAATAAAATAAATAATTTAAAATTTAATTATTTATCAGTTAAATAGTTTTAGCAGAAGTTAATGCACTGAAACTAGGAAAATCTCAGGAAAATTCTCTCTTTTCCATGTGTTTTTATCCCATCCACGAGTCTTTGAAAGCTGTTTGTTGAGCTGGGAGGAGACTCCTCTGTTGACAACTGTTTTCAAAAGCCAAATGTAGCGAGCAGCTCCTGTTGGATGTCCTGCTGTTTGAAGCTTTTCATCCCAAAAATGTTTCCCCATGGTTTTATGGATTCCTCCCCCCAGGTCTCCTCAAGGAGACTGGAGTAATTTCTATAATTATTAAAGTAATTCTTCCAAGACCTGATGAGACAGAGCACAGCACAGCACGCAGCAGTTTGTTCAC
>VXAX01006522.1:14497-71691 GCA_013399835.1 Leptocoma aspasia | reverse complement strand
TTGAGCCCAGCCTGGGAGAGCATCCCCGAGCCTGGCCTGGAGCAGCGTCCCCGAGCCTGGCCTGGAGCAGCGTCCCCGAGCCTGGCCTGGAGCAGCGTCCCTGAGCCTGGCCTGGAGCAGCAGCTTTGAGCCCGGCCTGGGAGAGCATCCCTGAGCCTGGCCTGGAGCAGCATCCCTGAGCCTGGCCTGGAACAGCAGCTCTTTCATTTAATGAGCAATAACTTCCATCAGGTCTTTAAAAGAAATGACTCAACACTTTCACCTTCTGAGAGCAAGGGGAAAAAAATGTCTTTGGAGTCTATAATGCATGAAGGTGTTGGAAGCCTAATCTAGTATAAGCTGCCTTCAGCCAGGCCTTTTCAGCACCAGGGAAGAGAAATGAATATCTAAAAAGCAGCAAATAACTCCAGTTGCACTCTGATTTCATGGCAGTGTGTGCTGGAGGTCAGGAACATAAAGCTGTTTATTTCTCCCCACAAAGCAGAGGCTGTTATCATAACCTGCTGTAGGTGCAGGTATTGCAAACTCCTCCTTCAGGGAAATATTGGGTTTTATTACAACATTACTTCACACCATATCAGCTCCTTTCCCTGCTGCTTTCTGTAGTAGGCTTGACCTAGCCTTGGAGTTGTGTCCCAAAAGGAGGAGTTTTTCCAGGAATCTGAGACTGAAGTTACAATAATTTGGGTTGAGCATTTACCAGATCTTTCCAGCTCTATTTACCAGATTTATCCAGCTCTGCCAATGGATAACCATGGCCTGGAAGCTTTGTTAGGAAAGGAGAGGGTTGGGAAGAATAAGGTTTGGAGCTGGTAGAACTTTCAGTTGTCTATTTGCAAGGAAATCAGCAACACCTTGATCCTGCTCCTGCTTTTTTAAAAGGCAACAGGGAACTAAGCTGAAACTGCTCTCTGGGGGAAAAAAAGCCCAAAACACCAAAAATCCCCAAAATCCTGATAAAAACCCCACATTCTCAACCTTGGAAATCCTGGGAAAATCCTAATATTATCACAATACACAGCCAGAAACACCAATGTACACCCAAGGAACAGAAACATCTTGTGCTCATTTCAGTATTTTATTTAAATAGAAAAAGACTATTATAAATTAGAAAAATTCACCTAATTTTGACTTAATAAACTTTCCTTAATGCTGAATTAAGTGTATAAATCTACATTTATACATCTATCAGCATTAAATTTCTGGCCAAGGTGTTAATCCCCACATTCTTCTAACTAAGGCTAACTACATTCAGAGTAATAAGATGGTTTTAAATCAATATGACATAGACCAGACACATCCTCCAAAATCATGCTTTCAATTTTAGGTTGTGAGAAACATTTTTGCCTTTTTATTTAAAATAATGAATGACTTGCTGGAATTTTTGTTTCTTTTTTTTTTTTTTTTTTACACCATAGATGACCTTTATCCCACTAAGCACCAAAAAGTGCACGTACTTCTGAGTGTATTTTACATTTTTTTTGCTCTTTAAAAGGGGAAAATTTTTAAAAGCCTAGGTTTTAATCTGTTTAAAGAGGACAAAACTTTAACCCAATGCCCTTGCAGGTATCTCTGCAGTGTTTGTCTCTCCTGTTATTTTATTGACTGTAAATTAAATCCAACCAATCCTGCTGTTGGTTGGATTTAATTTACAGTAAATACTCCTATTGTAAATATTGGCCTTTTTGCCTCAACTCCCTTGAATAATGCAGTGCTCTCTAGATTCAATCCCTGTGTGCCCACATCTGGTTAGCATTCCCACCATCCAGATGGCATGGATGTGTCTGGGGAGAGAAAATTCAGGATCACTGAGCTCCGTGGTGCAGGGTTTGAAATAAAACTGGTGTGTTTTCTTCCTCAGGGTGGGACAGCTGCTGGAGCGCTCCCAGCACACATTTGTACTTATCCTAGCAAAGTCCAGCTTTTCTCCATTTTCCCTTTGGGTATAAGAGCCACCAAGGTACCTTTTTGGAGTGAATGTACAAAAAGGTCCATAACAGACATAAAAGACAAAACCACATCTCATCCTTAAAAAAAACCAAAAAAACCAAAAAACACACAAACAAAAAAAAAAAATCAAACTAAAATTGTAAATTAACTGAAATAACTGGAACTAATCCAATAGAGTTATCTACCTGAGCCTAGTGGTCAGAAAATCAGGATAAAAAGAAGATATGGGTGCAGGAAGGGTGCACTCAGTTTGCCCCAGGGCTGCAGCCATGTGGATTTGCTGTACGGTTTCACATCCACATTTCCAGCTACAGCTTTCCCAAAAGAACTGAACATTCCACCTGAGCTTTGCTGCCCTTGGCTTCGGGCAGAGCCTGACCTGGTCACGTCCCATCCGACCCTCGGTGTCACCAGCACAGGGCTGGGAGCTCAGAGTGCTCCTGGTTGAGCCTGAAAAGGCCCAGCCATGTCCTCCAGGTCATTCCCAGGATTTGATGGCAGTTGATGGAACAGGGAATATCAATAGTGACCGATGAGGTTCCTGAAAGCACATCCAGCAGAGTCTGTGTCCTGGAACTGGTGGCTCTGAAGAGACATTTGGGATTGATTCCCATCCCAAAGCACCCAGTGGAAAGGCTGGATGAGGAAGGGCCAGGGTTTGGCTGGAGGAAGAGTGCAGCTGAGTTATTTAATGGTTTGTGCATTGGCTCTGGATCAGAGATTGTCGTGGAAAGGAACAACTGCAGGACAAACAAAGTGGTGCTGGTGGCAACCATCCCCAGCCACCTCATTTGCCTTGCAGAGAGAATTGTTGCAGCATTTGGTTGTTCTGAGCTGCTCAGTTCTCACTTCACACGGCATTATTCCAAGCATTCTCTGCAGTAAAATCTGGGAATCTGATGCTGAGTCTGTCACATTTAGGAGGGTGAGAGCTCCAGCACTGCTTTGCTCTGTGATTTCAAGCAGGACAGATGTTGCA
The DNA here is from genome assembly GCA_013399835.1 of Leptocoma aspasia. Classification (NCBI taxonomy): domain Eukaryota; kingdom Metazoa; phylum Chordata; class Aves; order Passeriformes; family Nectariniidae; genus Leptocoma; species Leptocoma aspasia. Next base: position 68,762 of record VXAX01006522.1, on the reverse strand, counting down.
CGTGGTTATGTCTAAGGTACCCCAGAACCAGGGTCAAGCAGCTGTGGCTTAGATTATTAGATTTTTAATTATTAGATTTTCTCCAAGCCCCTCAGTTTCCATAATCTTACAAGGAGATTTCCATATTTTTTTAGAGAATGAAAATAAGAATGTGAAATGGAAAATCTAAGCTGACAAGAAAGAGGCCATTCCGTGAGAGCTGACGGATCCCATGAGCCCAGACCCAAATACTGCTCCTCACTCCACCCCACATCTCCTTTCCCTTCCCCTCTTCCATCTGCCCCCTGTGCCTCCTCCCTGCTCCCACGACAAGGGATGTGTCCTGCCTGAGTGGGAAACATGTCCCCAGATCAAACAGGGATGACCTGGTGAACTTCTGTCTGTGGCAGCCTCTCATTCCCACAAATCCATTGATTTTTGTGGTCAGCTTGCCGGGAGATCAGCTATCGACCCTTCTGTCAAGTTGCTTGAAAGAGGCCACAGCCTCAAAAGGCCCAGGTTGGGTATAAAGAAGGATAGGGCAGAAATCAAATTTCTTTTGGAAATCAGGCTAAAAATGTGATCCAAGTAGAGGGCACGGTGCAAAAGGGTTATTGAGTTTTTTTGTTGTTTGGATTTTTCTTTTCCTTACTTGTTTCACATGCAGTAAATAATAATTAGGGAAAAAAATCAGGATTTCTAAACCACAGGGACAACTTTTTTGCAGGGAAATCTGTGTCATGCCCGAGCGAACGCAGCCGTTTAAATTTGTTCCTATATCACTCTTAGTGACATCATCATTTCAATGTAAAGGTGTATGAACGACTTCATTCATGGAAGTAGCTCTTAAAGGATAACTAGTATGAAAAATAACTATTCACATATTGAAATATTTTTCTGATTGGCCTGGCAATGAATTTATTGGAGGGGTGTGTGTATTTTACAAACACAGCCTTGGAGAATGAGGAATTAAAGGAAAATGCACTTTCTTATCCATCTGTTGCATCTGTGATGTTGAATGTGATTATTGTTGAATGCAATAATTTGAGATCTGAGCTTAGTTTTGCAGGAGAGCTGGAATACACAAACCAGGTTTGGGTGGTTGCTAGGCAGCAGCTGATTCCTTCTTGGAAAAGCAGCCAGGGCTGCCTGGGCTGGGTGCTGACAGCCCCAGCCCTGCTCCTTCCCATCCAGGTGACATCCACAGCCAAAAGAAGGCTGGAGAGAACTCCACATTTCACCCCAAAAAGCTGCCAGGAGTTATGGGTTTGAGGGCTTTAACACTGAATCATTGGTTCCAGACTTTTCTGCACCATTTCAGAGCTGAAAGCCTGAGTGATTAAAAAAGAAAAAAGCCAGTAGCCAATTGTCTTCTGCTGAATCTGGTGATAAAACCAACAGCCCCATGCACTGTTTTATGGTCATATGACAACATTTTTACTTTAATCTCTATTATTTAATCTCTGTCTGGGTTTCCCCACCTGTTGCAATGAGATCCAAAAAGGGTAATTTCAAGATGAAACAAAGCACGGGCACTTGGTAGTAAAAGCCCATCATGAAAAGAGATTTGGTTTTCTGCTTTCCCTTCCAAAGGCAAATTCAGGTAATGATTCACCAACTGAAAAGTTTTATGTGGTGGAATAACTGCAAAATTCAGCTGTTAGATTTAGAGTAGGGGCAAGTCCATGGCAACTGAAATAAATTACAGGGAGCTGCAAAATATTCTTAAATTATGCAAAACAAAACTATTTGTGATCACACCAGCGACTTAGAAACTGAACTTTTGAGGCCTCACAGTTATTTAAATCTTGGCTATTGTGTTTTTATACTGTGAAAGCTGATTTTTTTATCTTGGTTTTAGCCTCCCTGCATCCCCTATTATCAAGCAGTTTGTGATGTCTGTAATCACAGCAGCTAATGTGAAAGACTTCCCAGAAAGAAACAATAATCCCAGGTATTACACAAAAAATGAATGCTTCTATTGTACAAAAGTAACATGAAAAGTCTGCATTCAATCTGGCATGGCTGGAGCTCCAGCAAGTTTTGTTTTGTTGTACAAATCGTTCAGTGTCAAATTTGGCTCCTGAACATCTCATTTCTTTGTTTTGGAAACAAAATGGGAGTGATAGAGATGTGGGCTGGAATCACTCCTTTGATACCTCCACAAAAACATCTGTACCCATGGCACACATCATTTTCTGGAGTCACCGCTGTTTTAAGAGTATTAAAAGGGGAAAAAAAATCAATAAACACCATTGTTAAGCCAAAGCATCTCAAAAAAATCCCTGCAGCAGGACAGATATTGAGTCATGAAATGCGTAACAGGCAGTGCACTTGTCCTTTCTGAATTTCTCTTTCAAAAGCAGGTAAATATAAGAAACATTAAACTGGGAGGCCACACAAAATCTTCAAGCTCTTATTATGCACAAGCAGCTCTGGGCAAATGTGTGCATTTTGTAATTGCTACCAGTTCTGAGCAACATGGAAGGAATTTTTATTTACAGAATCCATTTGTGCCATCAAATTCTATGTGTGTTGTGACCTTTGCATAAATACTCATAATAACACTAAAATCACTCTTCATAAATACAATTTTTTGGCTGCAGAACTGCTCTGCCTTTGTTTGCTTATGCATTGTATTTATCATGTTTACAGTCACTTAGGAATTCTCTGGCTGTCTCAAGCATTCTTGGACTTCCAGAAATGGATGTGGTCTCTAAAATGGGCTTGTTTTAATGGTGGTTGGGAAGGGGACTCTGAGAGGGGTGAAGGAAACCTTCCATCAGCTCTTTATGGAATGTTTCTGTTGGTTATGTCTTTATTCTGAGAGGATATTGGGTGCTCAGCAGTCAATAAACCAAATAATGTGACAGTGGGTGCTAATGAATCTCAGTGCAAGGCTCTGAACCAGGAATTGTCTTCAGAATTCCTTAAAATTAGAAAAATTTAGGTGCTGATGTTGCCTGGACTCACCTCCTTTCTTTGTCTCTGTCTCCTGGTTACTTTATTTTCTGTACAAACATCCAACGTTCATATTGAAATATTGAATATATTTATTCAGATTGGTCTAACCCAAAAGTCAGTGCTACAAATGTCTTACATAAAACAGCCTCCAATGGGTGCCTTGCTTTTGGTTTTTCTCCTCTCCTGCTTCCCGTGCCAGGCCAGTGAAACTTCCAGAGCCTCTCATCTCCAGATGATTCCCACTGATCTTCCTGTTCCCACATGGTCCCAAACCTCACCTCCAGGGCAAAAAAAAATCCCTTCCCTGGGATCCCTGACCCCACTGAAGGGTTTGGTTAAAGAAATATCAGCAGTTTCCCAAAAGAATAAAATGGTCACCAAACAGGAACTTTGGCAAGAAACCAAAGGTGTCACCTCCCTTGGTGGGAGCAGAGGAATCCTCAGGATTCCTCATACAGGAATCAGAATTTCCCAGGACTTCCTAGAGAGGATTCCTTTTCGCAGAGGAGAATTTGGGGTTTTTTTAATTGTTCATGTACAATCTCTCACTACTTTGCCAAGTCCTCTTGGAAAAATGTGTCCAAATTATAGAAACGTATCTATGTCCCAGAACCACAGTGAGATGTATGGATAATATTGGATTGCCCAACACCACACCACTGAAAATTTAAAAAAAAAATTAAAGGGAACAAAGAAAGAAAACTTGGAGGAGAAAGGGAAAAGGGAGAAAGTGAAGAATTTTCTTAATTTTGTCTGTGTGATGGATGATCCCTCTCTTTATATTATTAATTGGAGATATAACAGCAATGCATAATGAAAACAACATTTTTTTTCACTTATGCATGGGTTTGAAGGTTTAATTCCTGTGCTCCTTCTAGCCCCCTGATGAGCACCTTGCTTCTAATGGCATGGATAACGAGACATTTATGACTTGTGGCTTTTTGATAGCAGACCAGAACCTATTTGTCCCTTCCATGGTGGATCCTGTAATCATCTCTGCAGGCAGCCAGCACAGCTCCAAGGTGTGCAAGAGATAATTCACTTATCAAATCTCACTTGTAACAGAAGAAAATCCATCCTGACATCTTAAAAAAAACCCAACAAAAACCCCAACTTTTCTATTTTGTTTACACAATGAATCCTGTTCAGGCTGAAATGATTTCAGGCTGTTAGGCTTGCTCTGATTTGAAAGGCTTCCCCACCAAGCTGCCTTAAAACACCATCATTTTGTGCCACTGTGTTCAAGTGCTTTCTTTTGTGGCAAAGTGCTTGTTTGTGTTGGTTTGGCTTTTTTTTTCATGACAGGAAAGGCTTCAAGGAAAGAGCTGGAGCTGCTTTCCCCTGCTTTGAGCCCACATTGCTGTTTGACCCCCGTTGTCAGGACGTGCAGGTGACTTTTATAAGTTCAGCAAAGATGCTCTGAGAGGACTGAGGAACTGTCCCTCTGTCATCCTCACTTGATGAGCATGTCCTGTGTGGTTTTTAGGTGTGTTTGAGCTCTCAGGATGGCACCCTGTTCTCCTTAAGCATCCCGGTGAAAATTCCTGCCTGGCCTTACACCAAGGTTGCTAACTGTCAAATAATCTCTGTCCTGCAGAGATTATCAGTGGAACCCTTCCCCTCTTCCTTGAATTTAACATCACTTCTGGAGGCTCAGGAGAATGTCCATGAAGGACAACAAGAGCAGCTGTGGCTGCCCCTGGATCCCTGGCAGTGTCCAAGGCCAGGCTGGACAGGGCTTGGAGCAGCCTGGGACAGTGGAAGGTGTCCCTGCCTATGGTCTTAAGGTCCCTTCCAACCCAAACCATTCCATGTGCCTGTGCCAAGGCTTCTGGAGACGCAGCACTCTCTCCACTAGCAGCTACACACAATATTTTTTGGTAAAATCCATATAAATCAATTTGACATCAGCAAGGACTCTGACAAAAGGTGGAATTTTCAGCATTCATTTCTCTACTTTTCATACCAGGAACATGAACTTGAGCTTTGCTGCTCAGTTTTCTTTCAGATGCCACCAGGCTCTGCAGTTTTAGGCTATCCTTTCTTTCTGACACATGAAGAAGACCAGAAGACACGGGTTTGGTTCCGGTGTTCGTTCCAGCTTGGCTTTCATCTCCCTTGTATCCGTAATGTCCGGGTGGATTTTTTGGATGACTCACCTCAGATCTGAAGGAGCAAACGATGATCTCTCCCAGCCTTTCCTGAGCAGGGAGAATGATGAATCTTTAACGATGACACTTCTTTTTCCTCGAGGCTGCTGCAGGTATTTGAATTAAAAAAAGCCACAAGGAAATTTAAACTGTTCTAATGCTTTAAACAGAGTCGAGTATAAATTCCTTCCTCCACTAAGAATAATACACAGAAGGAAGAAAAGGCCTTAAAAATATGTTTAAGTGAGACACTGCGTTAGCAGCATGATCGTTCTGATACCCAACCCTGCAGCTAAGCCATGCCTCTCCTTTAGCTCCCAGGTGCTAAGTGGGGAATTTGAGGCATTTTTGGGAATTTTGCTGTAGGGATCCTGCTGCCATGGACATGGGTGGGAGCCCAGCTCCCCTCACCATGGATGAGGGGTCTTAGCTCATGGATGTTGAGCTAAGATCAACAAAAAAGGTAATTTTTTTGTACAGTGGAGAAGTTTTCCTCTTTTCATAGGAGTGTGTGTGTTCTGCAGTGCTGTTTGATGGTGTTTTCAGGGAAGCACTGGAGGCTCCTGGAGGATCCAGAGGAGTTCACTGTGAGGTGATGCTGGTGGCTCAGAGGGGACAGGGGACATGGTCAGTGCAGAGCAAGCAGGGCTTGGAGCAGAACAAGGGAGACCAGAAGTGCTGACACACATTTGAGATTTGTCAGTTTGTGAACAGTAAGTGACTAAAATAGGCAACTTTCCTGACAAAAACTGGGGATGAGGCCAGGGTCAGTGGTCTAAAGTCATTCCAGCTCTTCCTGGTGTCACTCTGGGTGTCAGTCACAGAATGCTGGAAGTTGGAAAAGCTCTCTGAGATCGAATCCAACCGTTCCCCTGCACTGCCAAGGTCACCCCTAACCCAAGTCCCCAAGTGCCACACCCACAAGATTTCTGAACGCTTCAAGGGGTGGTGATACTGCTACTTCCCCAGGCAGCCCGTTCCAATTCTTGAAAACCTTTCCATGAAGGAATTGTTCCCAAATCTCCACCCTGAGCTCCCCAGGCCCAGCCTGAGGCCGTTCCCTCTCCTCCTGTCCCTGTTCCCTGGGAGCAGAGCCCGACCCCCCCGGCTGTCCCCTCCTGGCAGGGACTTGTGCAGAGCCACAAGGTCCCCCCTGAGCCTCCTTTTCTCCAAGCTGAGCCCCTTCCCAGCTCCCTCAGGAATTCTCCAGCCCTTTTCCCAGCTCCATCAGGAATTCTCCCTTCCCAGCTCCATTCCCTTCCCTGGACACGCTCCAGCCTCTCAATGTCCTTCTCACACCTGCTTTGTCATCGAACAGTGTCCCCCAGCCTGGCAAAGACCTCAACCACTGGGAAACCAGCATTGTCCATGGTTTTTACACGAGTCCCAAGTTTTGCACAAAACCTGAGCTGGCTCCATGTGGGGCTGTCCTGGGCCTGCCAAACATTCCCGGGCCGCAATTCCTCAGCAGCAGCCTCACCTTTGCCATCGATCTGGGCTTCAGCAGCTGATTTACAAGTACATCTTTTCTGAACCATTCTCTGAGGCAGCTGCCAGTTGGCCCGAGGCAGGATCCAGGCACTCGAGGCTGGGGGAATCGCTTCCAGCTGCACTCCGTAATTAGGAAAACCCTGGGCTGCAGCCGGATGTCCAGATGCCTTGCCAGGGAACGTAGCATTTGGTTCAACAAACAGGATTTGTGAGGGCAGAAAATGAAGAAGAGTGAAGACGTCATAGGACAGAGGTCGTGTGCCAGCATTTGCTCCTCTGTTCCTCGTGGCATCTCCCATTTTTAAGCTGGAGAGGTGGATTGTGGTGGGAAGGGAACGTCTGGGGAGGTTAAACCAAACCTTGGGATTTCAGCTTGGAGAGAAATAAGTTTCTCCTGCTCCCACAGAGACAGAAAGTACTTGAAATGCCATTTCTTTCATGCTTTCGCACCAGGGAAAAAGTGAACTTTGCATTTTGTTGTGTAACAAGGGTTCTGGGGAGATGTGTTTTGTCAGCAGTGAGAATTTGAACGCTCGGTGTGTGACACATCTCAGCTAAAGCCCTGTGCTCCCTGTAGTGCCTTCACTGCAAACACAGATTCAAGCTCTTTTTAAAGGTTTGGGTTGGTTTGTTTTTTTTTTTTTTTGCTTGTTCTCTTAACATGAATTAACAAATGTGAAGCTTCCAACGATAGATTTAATAATACCATGACAAATGCCAGTGCTTTTGCCACCAATGCCATTTAATCTGTCTCAGCAAATACATTCAATGACTTGCCAAAAGTTTGAGTGTTTTCCAGCTGTAGGATTCCTATAGCAATATGAGAATGTCCTTGCACGGGATAGGGTACAAAAAGCAATGAAAAGCTCCACTGTGGATGGTTTAGCAAAGAAAAATTTCCTTTTCTTCTCACCTCAATTCTTCCTGCCTCTCCTGCTCCAGAAACAGCTACTTTTTAAAGTTAGGCAAGCATTTACCAATCTATTCCAAGGGATCTGTGGGATATTGGAAGGTTCTACCCACAGATTATTGCTGATCATGGGAGGTTACTTGGATAAGAATAATTTACCTGTTATGTGCAATCTGCAGTGTGGACTTTGACAACTTGTTCTTCTTTGACCCTGTAGTCCTCACTCTTTCTCTGGTGCTGGAAATGCATTTGAATGAAATTCATGGAAGAATGAGCCTGTGGGATCTGATTTATCCCTGGCCTGCCTCTGGATTTCCTTGTGCACCAGTTGATATTCAGAAGTTGATTATCTCCTGTTGTAGTTTCCTCCTTGATCTGAGACAACTGTGGGGTTCTTACTGCAAAGCATTTCAGGAAAACAGTGATAACTTAGTGGAAGTTGTTGCTTTAATTACATAGGGGTTTTTTATTAAATTTCTATTAATATCTTACTCAATCCAAGAATTTCTTCTTTATCCCTCTCTGCAGATTATTCCCCATTCGGTTGTTTTAAAAAATAAGTAAGAGCACACGTGGCTGCTCTTCACCATGAAGGTGCCCACGTGTGACTCACCACAGCACTGATACACTGAAAATAACCTTTCCATGAGGCTTCCCCAGCAGCAGAGGAGGATTTTGTCCTTGGATCCTGTCCTCCTCACCGTGCACCACGGCAGGGTGAGGAGCTGGCTCCAAGGGCATCTCGCCCACGTTTGGTGCCAGCAGTTTCCAGTGCTAGACCAGGCTCCCTGCCTTTGCACTGATTGCAGCCCAGCATTATTCCTTTGCCAAAAACCATGGAGTGGGCCCTCTGCTCTGGCTGGTTGCTGGATTCTGGTTTTTCCCACACTGTGGCTAATGAGTCCAGCTGTTTGCTCTGTGGCTCTGGACTCTCTGTTGCTCAATGACAAAAACAAACCTCTTCCTTCATGCCAGATATGGATGTACATGGTGGCATTGACATCTTGGAGTTACGCTAGGGAAGTGTTAAAGTATATTTTAGTGTACCTTATTAAAACAAAAAGCTCATCAAACACCCTCTAAATATTGTGGTGGGACTAAAGATTTCTTGAGGGATAGATCTGATATCTTCCTCCTCCTCCCCTTCGCCCAAGGAGATGAATTCCGTTGTGGTGGGCAAGGTTTAATAAACAATTCCTAAAGTGGAGCTGATTTATATTCCTTTGTTAATATAAGGTAACACATAAAATGAAATTCTGCTCGGCAAAAAATTTTCTCCTGTGGCAGCCTGCCTGGGTGGAAGAAAAATAATACAAAAGGTCTTACCAGTGGTGTGACATGTTGCTGTAAAACAACAGCCAGGAACATCAAGAGATTTCAGTCCAAATGGGGAATTTCTGAAAATTAATTTTGGATGCTTAATACAAACTAGAAAGTAACGTAATTTCTGGCAAAGCAGTTGACAGCAGACGTAATGCATCAGTGCAATAGCCCAGACTGTGTTAAATGGAAATTAGCTCCATGTAAAAAGCTGCAGAGAGGGAATAGTGCTCGCAGAAAACAACCCGTGACAAAAGCAGAGGTTGAGGTGCTGGTGGAACAGTTATCACTGAGCTGGGAACGTTGTGATGCAGATTTGTGGACGTGGTTTGGAATCGCTGCAGCTCTTTAAATGTGAAGGTGACTCAGTGCCAGTGAAACCCAGCTCGTGGCTGGGCTGTCTGTGCTCCCTGTTCTGCAGCGAGCACAAAAGGGCTGTTTGTTGAAATCCACATTTCCCAGCTTCCCCAGTCCCTCCATAGTCGTGCCCAAAGCCATGGAAATCAAAAGCAGAGCCAGTGAAGCTGTGGATCAGCCCTGGACACAGCGTGGGACTGCCCAAATCCTTGCCACAGCATCCCAGGGTGTTTCGGGAGCCTCTTCTGTGGAGGGGGAGAAACAGATCCCAGGGCAATCAGATCATTTCCAGGACTCTTTCCCTCCTGCTGCACTCCATTTAAAAGCACATTTTCAACTCATCTTCTCCAGAACACTGACAATAATGTTCCTTTCTCTGTGTTTTTCCCCAGGGGTGACACAAAAGTGCTGGGGCCCTGATGGTCAGAGGACATGCACAGGCCTTCAGCGGGAGAGTGGCGTGTGGGGAAAATTGAGCCCTACCAAGGTAAAATAAATAAATTCTGCTTGGGGACCAGTCAGCAGAATGCAGGAGGGTTTAAAAAACAATCACTGATTGCTGAGCAGTATGCTTGGATTTAGTTTTGTTTAGCTAAGCTTAGCTTAGGCAGCAGAAAAGCCAGATATAATGATGGTTAAGTGTTGTGATTCTGCATGCTCTTGGTGAGGGGGGAAAAATTGCATGTTTTGTGGGGGAAAAGAAGTTGTAAAAAACCCCCCACGAGACTAAATCAAGCAATATCCCAAATATCAGTGCACTCTGCCTGATATGTCCTCAGGATAAAGCCTGAGGTTTTCAGCTCACCACAATTACTTTGTGTGTGTGTGCATGTTTTTTCACAAGATGCAGTGAAGCTTGAAAGCTCCCAATGAGCACAGGATCAGCTGGCCAAACCTTAAAGATCCAATTCTTTACTAAAGCTTGGGAGGAGGAAATAATACGTATTTTCAACAGAAAAAAAGGAAAAGTAAATTATTTAAAATATTGGCGCATGATTTGTAGCTAATCAGGAGCGTTTCTGACATGCCTTTGGACGCTTGCAGGATGTCTCCATCTGTGCAGTCCTCAACAAAAGAAATAAATGTCAAATTAACTACTGGAGCATGAGATATGGATCCAAAATAAAGTCTCTCAAGGAACATTCTTCTTTGGTGCCCTGTAGAAATCTGGAGGAAGTTGAGAGTTTTGGAAGGCATGCAAAGTTCTTAAACCTGTAGGTAGAAGTAAATGAAGTGAAGAAAATATGAGGCAAATGTTGTTACAAACCATGAAAGAAACAGAGGAGGAAGAAAATGCTTTCCCTGAGGCTGTGAAATTATTGAATTGTCCAAACCACAGGCAGCTGGTTTAAAGAGTTGATAAAATTTATCTGGCATTTCACCTCGTTAATAAACTCTTGATCTACCTCTGCCCATTTGGGTTCCCAAGAGGCTCCTTCCCAAGAGATAGAAAGGAACTGTTTCTGGTGATGTTTTCCTGCATGGAGGAGGAACACAGGGATGGTTTCATAGGAGCTGAGAATCATGGAACGGTTTGAGTTGGAAAGATCACCTCCCCACGGGCTTCGGGGCGGTGTCACCCAAGCCCTGAGAAGGGTGACCATGGCACCAGGGAGGTCATAGGGACTGTCACCCTCACAGTCCTCCTGGAGGAAGAACAATATGGTGTTTTGTGAAGCCCTTGTTGAGCCTGGCATTGATTATCAGTTGATAGAGGCCCTCAGCTAGGACTGGGGTGAATTCCCAGCAAGCAGGGGTGATGGCACCTAACCACACAATGGGCTTTCTTTAGGAAGCTAATCCTCAGATTCTGCATGCCAATTCAGAGTTGTGTTTGTTTTGGTTTGGTTTGGTTTTTTTCTGTTAGGATCAAGAGATCTGGGAGCACAGGGCAGGAGCAATCATCAGCCAATTTACAACAGCAATGAGATTAGGCCAGATGCTTTATTGCAAAGGACTTATGTGCCCAGTGGGGTGGATAATAATAGCAGGAGGTTTTAAACTCAGGTTTACTCTTTGTCAGAGAGCTGGAACATAAAAGCACCTCCTTTGTCACCACAAGGGAAGTAAGGTATGGTCTATCAAGATGGATGTTTCCTGTCATGGATGGAAAAATTAATCTGGGCCACTGTCAGTCTCTGGGCCAGTGTCAATCAGTCTTGTACATATGTGTTTGTACATCATTGGCAGGTGTCACCAAGGAATCATAAGAAAGAGGGAGCTAATTAATTAAAATAGTACCCAGAGCCCTTGTGGGTAACTGTATCACTTTTTTTGGTAGTTTTACATGCCTTTAACTGGTGAGGTTGTAAAGTTGTCGTGCTCCTGGTGCCCACATGTCTTCTGCAGCATGTGATGTCACAGGCCAGTGATCCATAATGTGCTTAAATGCATTTTAAATTCCAGCAGGTCATCATGAAAGAGGAGATTATATCTGAAACTGGAAACTGTCTTTGCCATGTCCAAAAATGAACACCCACCAATCCCATCCATAGTGATGAGTTAAATACTCAAAATAATACTATGGAATACAGGTTTTAAATTTTAATATTTCTTCCTTCACCAGAGTGATAAAGTTTTCATTGAAGCCTCCCAGACAATTCAGAGCCGATTTCAAGAGCATGCATTTTTAAATGACAAAAAAGTTATTATGAATAGAAAGGTAACAAGAGACCTTGAGCAAAACTGTCTGCTGTGATAGATGGTGGATGAGAAACAGTTGCACACAGGATATTGGGGTATGGTGATAACTGGGAATCTTTTCGTTTGCAGGAATCTCTGCCTTCCCAAAACACAACATTGATTTCACCAGCAATCATTGCACAGATTGATGAGGATAAGTCCAGAGGAAACCAGCCCTCTGTGCCCATGCAGGCCCTGATCCCCCAGCCCAGAGCTTGTCACTGGAAGCCATCATTGCCCAACCACGGGTCACCCATCCTTAGCAGAACATTTTTGGTGCTTCCCAGCCGATTAGAGATTCAGGCATCCTTAGGAGACACCATGTCACCATCGGACTCTCCCAGCCCAAAGCAGTGTCCAAGCCAGCAGAGAGGCTTTGCCTCCATCACTGTCACAGCCAGGCGTGTTCCTGTGGCCTGTGCAGAGCTGGCCCGTGGCCCTGGGGCTGGCCAAGAGCCCAGCACCGTGTCCCCCGTGTCCAGCAAAGTCCCTGCTCTCCTCCAGCGCTGGCCTCCCCCAGCCCACGCAAACCAACCTCCTTCAAAGCTTTCCAAGTCTTGCTCAAAATCAGGTGAAGAACCCCAAAAGCAGCTTTTTGACCCTGGAATCAAGGAGGATGGCGTGGGTCTTCAAAGCAGTGATGGGAGGGAGAAAATGGCACCTTCATTCATCTCCTGTGTCCAGCTCCAGGTGGCTGAGCCATGTCCAAACTCCATCTATTATTTAGACAAGTCGCTCAACGTGTGCATTGACCAGCCTCGAGTTAAATGCCAAGGAATGTATAGATCCACGTTGTCCTTGAGCCTGAAGTGCAGTTTGTCGGGATTAACAGCAGATGGAGTAGATGGCATAGCTAATGGAGAGCCCATGGAGGAGAGAGCTCCAAGGAAGCTCCCAGGAGTGCACGGGGCTCCACTCAGATCCCACCTGAGCGCAGACTTCACAGGAAATAAGGTAATTAAGCAGGAGAAAACAAAGGAAGGACATTTGGGTAGTAAATACCCTTTGCAAAGTGTCTTTGCCTCGGGACTTCCAGCATTTGTGGATATTCCCAGAGGACCTCACGAGGCAGCAGCAGCAGAAGAGGATGAGCAGCCTGGCAGCCACCACACTGTGTTTTCCCTCCAAATTCCTCATTCAAGCAATGAGGCAGGTAAGTCATTTCCATAAACCTCAGGCTGGTGGAGCAGAGGCTGAGGCTGGAGCAGCCCCACCACAGTGATTCTGTGAGAGCAGATAACAGCAATCCTTGCTTCTGCAGAGGCTCAGGGAGCTAGAGCACAGCCCAGAGGTTTCCAGCTCCAGCACTGCCATGAATATTTGCCATGCTAGTGATGCGTGCTGCTCATCAGCTGAGAGAGAAAAAAATCCCCCTGTGTTTTCTGCATTAAGCCTCTTTTTTTAACCATTTATAACAGCACTTTTTTTTTATTATTCTCCCAGCGACCTGCAAGTGCTTATCCCTTGAAAATAATTAGGTTTATCTTTGAATAAGGGCTGAATTTCAAGGTGTGAAATTAAGGAGATGACTGCACTGAGCTTGGTTTTGTGCTCCTTGCAATTAAAAATGATCTTGTTTTCAGCTTTTATTTAGAAGGCTACAGTAATAAGCCCAGGCTTTTATACCTAATGGAACCAGGTAAAAGGTTTGCAAATCTTGAACATGCTTGTTTCCAACCTTTCTGAGAATTTTACAAACATAAAGTGTTCTTTGCAGCATTGCTCCTGGGGGAGGGAGAGGGGCCCTGGGGATTGCTTCCTGCCCAGAGTGGTGCAGCTCCTGCTGCACTGAGATTTTCCAGCACACTTGGATAACCACAGCTGAGTTTTCAGGAAGGGAAGGTGGATGAGAAGATTGTCAATGAGTGGAGTCTGTTTTTTACCAAAAGCACAAAGATCAAGCTTACCCCCTCTGTATCCTGCAGCCTTGGGCTACATTTAATTGCAATTACCTTGTTCTTATATGGCCTTTTTGATCTAAGGGTCAGTGCATGAACATGAGCCACTTCCTAAGGTTCCTTTGTACCTTCATCCTCCCAGTGTGCCAGTGGGAGGAAACGGAAAGATGAGAAGCCTCACGCTGTCTGGAGGGCTGGGCAAGGTGCAAACTCCTTGCAGTGTCTGCTCCTCTTCTTTTTCCATGCCTGAAATCAATGGGATTGTTCCTGCAGGGGCAGAGCCTGAGATAAAATATTCCTCTTATTTTCCAAAGCATAATCCAGGCTGTGTGGTGTTGGAGGGGTGAAGGCACAATGGGGAGCAGGAGAGGGAAGATGCCAGCCAGTGCTAAGGGGTTTGGGATGGAAATATAAAGGGATGGCACCAGCAAATGAAACATTTCATTGTAATTTTTATCAACATCCTAATTTTAGATATCAGGGAATATCACTCCATGGGGAGTGTTTTGTATTCAAGGCTTTGCTCAACACCATCTAAGTTTTCTCTGTGATAAAGCAGGTTTAAAACCAAGCCTTCCCTGGGCTTAGTGATGCCATGGTGGCATGGAAGAGCCACTTTTACTGGAAATAATTAGAAAGTGAATTGAGAGGCTGCTCACGCTTCCATAGTTTTACTGAAAGGAGGAAATCAGTGAAGTAAGGAGCTGAGAAATACTGGTTTGTGATAAAGGACTTCCACCATTTGTGTACACAAGACTATAGCTGTAAATAAACATGGGAAGTGTTACCTTTTAACTGCTTCCACCTTTTGTGTGGGCCATAATGTAGAATGTAAAGATATACATTTCTCTTGCTCAGACTCTTTGTAATGTGTAAGGAGGTGTTTATCAGCTTACTACAATTTTCCTGTGTGAAACTTGTATAAACAACCAGAATAATGCTCCAAACCAACAGCCTTTCTCAGCAGGATCATCCAAGTAATGAGCTCGTGCACAGCCATCAGCCATTAAATGGGACAAATCACGAGAAACCTGGGAAAATGCATGGGACATCCACACTGGTCCTTAAAATGAGAGGGAATGCTGTGATTTTAACCTGGGAGAAATGAAAAACTGCGTCCTTTTTACTTCTGGACCAGGTGAAGTGAGGAGGAGAAGTACTGGTATGGGATTATCAATCACGGAATCATTTATGGTTGAAAAGACCTGTGAGATCATCCAGCCAAACCAGCCCCCAGCACTGCCAAGGCCATCACTGATCCATGTCCCCAAGTGCCACATCCAAAGGGCTTTTAAATCCCTCCAGGAGTGGACAACCCTTTTGGAGAAGAACTTTTATCCTATTCTAGATTCCCAGTTATTTTGCATATCTTTTCCTCTGCTGTTTACTAATTCAAACCCATTCCTGTTAAGCTTTGCTCTGCTCCATGTTTATGCAATGAAATGTTTGTGAAATGAAGTGTTTAAACAGAAGGGAGAACCAGCAAAGAAGGGACAGTGAACAAGTTTTGCCACGGTGTTCGTGCTTTAACACAGTTATCTTATGGATGAGGTAACTGCAGAGAGCACTTTGTCCATTACATTTCTGATGACCCAGAAAGTTGGAGTTTATATTGGTTTGCAGCTGTAGGCAAGAGCTTCCTGCCAGCAGAAATACAAGTGGTAATAACATCACTATGCTGCTATAAAAAAAAAAAAAAAACAAGAAAAGAAAAATTACTTTCAAGGCTACACTTCTCTGTATGAAATCTGTGAATGCAGTTTCCAGGATGTATAGGTTGCTTTATTAGGATCTGAGTTGGAATGAGCACCCAAATACTTCTCTGCTTTTCAGGTGCTGGGGCTGGGTTTGCTGTTTCCTATAGGCCCAGCTGAGCCATGGCCTCTCTGCAGTGTCTTTTTCCTAATCCTTTGTGTGACTTCACTGCAGTAATGATGACTCTACTTACTGTATTACTCACATTATTTCATGTCTAAATCCAACTGTTCAATGCTTGGCTTTCCATGGACCTGGATAACTTAATCTAAGGTCCTTCTTTCAGCAGGAGGCTGGGCCAGGTAATCTCCAGAGTTATATATTTCCACCATGTGCCATATATGAAATGGATGCCTCGGGATTATTAATGAAATGTAAATCTTGGGCTCTGCTCATGGATGGGAATTACACTTGGAAATCCAAATCTCTGCGACTCAGAGTTCAAAGCCATGGCTCATACTAGAGCATCCCAAGGATGGAATATGATATTTCCCCACTGTGGACTGTATCTTCTATTGGCTCCACTGCTTTGGGCCTTTACTTCCATTATCTGGCAAGAAATGGGATTGTAAGTGCTGGAAAATCCATGTTATACATGAAGTCAGACTTGAACCGTGGGAGGACAGAGCCATAGGACAGAATTGTGTTTATTTTTAGTGAGTGGCCAACATTTCCATCCCTTGGGCAGCTGCAGGAACGTGTGAAGGGTCCCACTGGGGGCCACATGAGCCACCCACCTCAGAGATATGGCCAAGGGCCAGCCCAGGCCAAGCTCCACGAGGTCCCTGTCACGGGTGATGGATGTGCATCACCCTGCCTTTGGTCACGGCTTTTAACAAGCTGTCAGAACTTGCTAACACTGCTTTTAGGCAATGCTGCAATTTCCTTTCCTGTCTGCAGCTGATGTCTCATAAATACAAGGTAAGTTAGAAATGAAAAGATTAGTCTTGTTTCTGCTGAAGACAGGAACATTTTTAATATTCATTTCTCACCTACCTTTCATGAAGAATATATTCCCCATGAATATCTAGTTCTCCATCCATCTTTCACTATCTATTACCCTACTGGGCACTAGGCTGAATTATTAAAAAGGAGAAAAAAGAAGAAAATTGGACACTTTAAAATTCTTTTTGACCTCTTGATTAAACAATATCATCACTTTTCTAGGGAAGATTATAAATGCCAACATCTAAATTTATCTGTTCGAGCTTAGATAACAGTAAACCTCTTCACACCTGAGTGCCTTCACACAACTCATCTGTTTTCTAAACCAAAATATTTCCTGCTCACCTCTACGCTTTTGTTCGTGTTTTGTTGTCATACCCAAAACTGATGTGGAGAGATATTAAGGAATAACAGCTGAGGTGGAGAGTGAATCCAGTCTGGATGGTGGGTGCTGTGCTGGATCCACTGCCCTGAGCTGAGGTGCAGACGTGCAAGGAGGGTGGGGGGAGATGACAAAAGGGAAAATCATGAATCACATTCCCATGTAAGCCACCCAAAATTAGGGACATCAGGGTTGTAAGATAATCATCAGCCACAGTGTGATAGGGCCAGGGCAGTGACAATCCCTGTGCTGGGCATTGCTGAGGGACCTCAGATCCTGGGGTCAGTCTTNAGTGCTGGGGATGGTTGGACCCAAGGAACATAAAGGTCTTTTCCAGCCAGAAGGGTTCTGTGGTTCTGTGCTGGGGCCAGCAGCAGAGGTGGGTGGCACACAGCGGGGTGGCTGTGATGAACTCAGCAGCGCCTCAGCCCCTGGGAGCTGTCCTGGCTCGGGGGTGTCCGCTCCCAACATTCCTGTTTGAGAATTCCGGGGTGAAATGCTTGGGAGGGGAAGGACGTGGTCACAGCAGGGAACAGGACACATCAGACACTCAGGAATGTAGCTGCCTTTTCCCACCTTGTCCCAAAGAGCGTGGCAGGTGACTTGGAAGCATAATTTGCTTAATTAAAACAACCCAAGGCAGCGAGTGGGGAAAACTGAGATGGGATCTGGGCTTTGGGTGTGCTGAATGGCCCCAGATGATTACACGCTTCTATTTCCTTCTTGAACTTATTTATTAACAAGTGCTGAAGTCAGCAGCGTGTTTTTAAGGGGTAAAAAACTAGACTTTAATTTGTTTCAAGATCTGTTTTGATTTTTTGATGCATGTATGTATATTCCTACTCACACTGGAGTAAAATCAGAACAGCTGGTGCTGTGGGACTTTTATAAGCTAATACCTGCAAAGCAAAAATATATTTTTGTTTTAAATACACACCGAAGAACTCCAGGTATTTGAGACATTTATGTATCAAGAAAATCTTGTAGGTCACCTTTAAACTAATATATCAGCCTGGTAATTGAATGGGCTAATTAGGAAATCTGAAGGCTATAAGTAATATTTAGTTTCATTAATTAAATAGTATTTGACATGCTATGATGAAGGAATGTGGCATGTCTGGTATTCTCACCTCATCTCCTGTTTATGGGAAAGTCACCATGCAATAAGCCAGAGTACAAGATTTGTATGTGTGCAAATATAAATATATATATATAAATATACATGAAGAAGATATAATTAGAGGAAAGCAGTTCCTGACAATATGGAATTTATTGTATAGAAACTTGAGCAGCTCCAGCTGATGCTAATTAACTCTCCACCCTGCAAATGTGTGCAGCAGAACTGGTGGTGAAGACAGGGGAAATATGAAATATGGCACAGGAGATTTTACTTTAGCTTGCACCTGCTAAGCACAAGGAGCCAAATCTTCAGCTGATGTCAACCAAGTGAAATCTCTGCCTGCAGAGGAGCGACACTGATTTACACCAGCCAGGAATCTGTCCAGGGACGTTACTGACTTGGCATTATGGACACAGCAGCTGGTGCTGACTTGTTAAGAACAAAGGACCACATGCCAAAAAGCCCATTAAAAGGAGCTCCTTTGATGTTTCACTTCATCTGGGATAAATTTAAAATGGAGGAGGCTGTCAATTTTCCTTAGTCTAGACATTCTGTGTCATTGGGTCTGTTACACTGAGGTGTGACCTTCACATGCTGCATCCCCAGAAAATGAGGATTTAATAATTTCAGGTGCTGAAATCCTGTTACAGGTGACTCTGGAAGATGCTGCCAGCCTTTGAGACAGACCTAAACCTGTGTGATAGGCCAGAGCAGTTGCCTCTTTTTATCCTGGAGCTTTTAAATTCATCTGTAGAAGGAAGGGGATGCCTCTTCTTTTCTGGAGTGCTCTTTTGCATTTTTTTGAGTACCAGCTCTTCAGCTTTGCTCTCTGTCTCAAAAGCCTGCTGCCTTCCCCATCATCTGGTGGGACACAGGGCATAGGAGAAGGAAGGGATCAGCAGGAGGGGTATTCTTTGATATTCCACTCCTTTAAACTATTTATTTATTACATCAGAAGGCAGATGTGGTGACCTTCTGTCCTGCCATATGGAGGCAAGGCTGCCCCTGGAGATGGTGGCCAATGATGTCAGCAAGGGAGAAGGGTGATGCTCAGGGCTGTGTGAGCCAAAGCTGGTTTTCAGTTCCAGTGCTGTGATGTCACAGTGACCCTGGCTGAGATCACTTTCCTGTGGAACTCATTGTTCTTTATCAATTTCTCTGTGGTTTAAGGCAACGAGCAGCCAGAGATGGTTGGATTTTCTTGGGGTTTGTTTGTTTCTTTGGGGTTTTCTTGTGGATGTTTTTGCTTGGTTTTGTGTGTTCAAGGGCATGATCATAAAATAATTTGACTGGAGTTGAAGTTTCCTTCAGGAAATGCTTTTTGAGAATTAAAGGCTCAATTTTCTGTTGTCAGCCATAGCAATGAAGCTGTTGGGTAGAAAGGCCATTGTTTCTCTGGAAGACAGAGGGATGTCTTCCCTGTTAATGATGATGCAGAACACATTTTTATGAGTGAAACTTAGAAATTAGATTTTCCCAGTGATATTCATGTTGTCTGAAGATCCAAGTTAAAGTTCAGCATATGAAAATGGAGGGTTTGATTCTTCCACTCTTTTCCATTTTGGATTCCATGATTTAAAGGTCTTTTCCAACCTACACCATTCCATGATTCTGTGATTCTGTGACATTTCTATCTTGAGCTGTCAGAGTTGGTAAGAATGTGAGACAACTTGAAGTGAAAGACTGGAGGGTACAAGTCACTCGTTAGCACTCCAGGCCAGCAGCAGCGCCAGAATACCAGAATCATTAAAATAATGATTAAAAGAGATGGGCTCTGTGGATTCAGTGACTGCATTATGCCACTGGAGTAAAGAGCCTCATTTTCCCCTAATTCACACTTGGTTTAAACTAGGAACGACTCTTGTGCAGTCTGTGAAATGAATACTTGGCTCAGCCTGGCTGCGGTAAATTATCAGAAAGAGCTGAACTAGGTGCCTCGGACATGATGAGAATTCCAAGTGGCCCATGCCTTTCTTACCCTGCAAATCACCATTTAAATGTTCTGAATCATCCTGAACATTTTTTTTTTCAAGTCACACTGCATCAGATTACTCCTTGAGTCACTACAATAGTGTCTGATAGCTTCTAGCATGACATCCTGGAAATGCAAACATGGATTTCGAGCTCGGAGGTTTTGGGTCTGTGGCTGTTACAGGGAATGTCTTGAAAGTACAGCAGTAAATATTCTTTCCTTTCATCCTCTCCCAGCTCATAGCAGGGAAAAGGGAAAAATGCTAGTAAAATATACAAACGCTGTAGCAGCTGAATACTGGGAGCTCACTGGTGCAAGTATTCACCTCAAATCATGTGGGTGGGTTATTAGCAAAAATATTAGCTAAAATATCCACTAAAACATTCTGCTGCAATTATACCCTCTCATGATTCCCCGTGTAAGGTGATGTCCTGCAGGTGCCAGGCAGGAACGTTTCCTCCTCACAGAATCACAGAATCATTAAGGTTGGAAAAAGCCCTCCAAGGTCACCAAGTCAAACGCGACCATGTCAACTAAACCATATCACCAAGTGCCACATCTGCTCCTTTTTGGAACGCTTCCAGGGATGCTGACTCCACTGGGAAGGCTGTTTCTGGGGTTAACCACTCTGTCAGGGATGAAATTTTTCGTGCTGCCCAACCTGAACTTGCCCTGGTGCAACTGGAGGCTGTTAAATTGGAGGATTTTGCTGGTGCAGCCACTGCAAACCCTTCTTCCACCAAAACTCTCCATGGCAGCCAGACTGGGTGCAGCATTTTGGTCCCCATTCCCTCCCTGGAATATGTGGTGTTCCCTTGTTTAACACCAAGGGAGAAGGTCAATTAATTGTTTGCAAAGTGCTTTGAGAAAATAAATTGGCCTTCAGCACGGAGAGGCTCATTGTTAGGGGCTGCTGATTAGCTGGGTTTGGGATTGTTTGCTCTGAAGCCACTACACTAATTTTGCCCAAAGCCTTCTGTAAACAAGCTGTTTCTTGACATTAAGAAGCTTTTCCTACTTAGGACTGATTATAGGTTTGAAGCCTAACAGCTCTTAGGTACACTTTCTGTTTTAAATGATTACAACTTTCTACAGTCAAATATTAGCTTTTGCCAAAAGAAAGCCTCTTCCTTCTGAGAAATGTGGCCACAGCTGTCAACATAGTTTAAAAAAAAACAATGCAAAAGAGGTAGCTAGGAAAAAGAGAAGTTTTTTTGTTAGAGATAATTTTTTAATCTAGACTCTTAGCTTGAGGTGTTCTTGATATAGCTGAGATAATTAAGCTTTATCCCCACCAGGCAGGGCTGTTTGAAGAAGCATTAATACAGGTGCAATGACACATTCATTGGGAGAAATGGGCTGGCTGAGCCTCTCTCTTCAAGCCAGCAAAGTTACCTTGACTTTGGATCTTGACAATTCTGGGAATGGAGCTGAGGACAGGGCCCAGCCTCAGGATCCATCCCCAGATTTTTACTGAAAGGTGAATCAAGACCTTGTTAAACATCACATTTTGAACGGGGAGCGTGGGCAGAGCTACATCACCAGGAATTCAGGTAGTTTCCATGGATGTTAATGCTGAGCAGCAGCTGATGCTGCCTCTTGCAAATGAGTCACTGGAGAAGCAGGAGGCAGTTTGGGACAAAAGTCTCATTGCTGGTCAGCAGGAATTTCAGTCAAGACGTGAATTTTGTGGCACCCCTGGCCCACTGCAGCTCGCTGACTGATCACAAGTGATGCCTTTTCCTCGGCAGCAATCTGAAAAATAAATCCCCCATCCTATCTTGCATCCCTTGACAAACCCTGGCATAACTAATAACGCTGTCATGGCTCTCAGTGTTTCCATTTCTCTGGGTTACCAGGCTGTTGAGATGATGTGCTCTGTTTGCTCACATCTAAGATTGCGTGGCTCAGCTGTGCCAACCCTTGATTCATGATAAGGGCTGAGCCATCAGTCTTTGTCACACAGAGGCTGGAGCCTTGCTTGGGATTATGGATGGCTGCTTGAGGCACGTGTGGGTCTCTACAACTGGGTCTAAATCTTGAAGGAGGCAGAAGTTGCTTATATTTAAGGAATGTTAATTCCTGCTCCTCTCTGCTTGCGGGATTGGCAGCATCAGCTCCCAGCACGGAGGTCCGGGAGTGCTCGGCAGCTCAGGATGTGGGGCTTTTATTAAATTAAAACAAACCCCCCAGCAGGTGGTCTGCAATGTAAAGCTGTCTCCAGTGCTGATGTCTGATCTCATTAGGGACACACAGGGAATCAGCTCTGAGTGTCCCTCCCCAGCCATCTCTCAGGCTGACTTGGTGGCCGGGGAGGATTTGCAGCCCTGCCTCTGCTAAAATGAGCTTTGGCCAGTTTCAAAGAAGCACTTTGTCACAAATTGTCAAAAATCCACACTGGAACACTGGGAAGAGTGTTATATGCAGGGATGAAAAGCTGAATTATCCTGCTGTAAAGTGAAATGGGGAAAAAAACCAGTAACAGTAACAGTAAAAAACAGTAATGGAACAGGGGATGTTTGCCTGGATTGTGTGTGTCTCAAGTTTAACCTGCTGTAATGCAGGGTCACTTCCCATTAGCAAAACCCCCTGAAGGGAGAGAGGGGGAAATGTAAAAAGATACTTTACAGTAAAACAATATACTTATTTTACTCCAAGATCAAGGATTCTTTTTTTTTTTTTTTTAAAGGAACTTTTGAAAACCTACCCTTGGTTTTACAGAATATTTTAAACTCTTCCAATATCATATGGTTTTCACTAAGTCATTATTTAAAAATTGAGCTGTTGTCATCTTTCTTGCACAGGGCAAAAATTACTCTCCTCCAGATGTAATTATGACTTTGTTCCTTAAATTTGCTTCTATGAGCAGCTGAACTTTTACAACTACAATCTATACTGGGCTAATTTTATTAATGGAGTCATTCTGCTTTCTGTTTCTTTGAGTTTTGCTCTCCCACATCTCTCAATGTAAAGCATTGCACTTGCATGTCTTTGTTCATTAGTTTTAAAGACTTTCCTCAGCTGGGATAATAGAAAAAACATCTATTTCTGGTCATCCAGTTGCAATTCTGGCTATTCTCAGTGGGGCATATATATTTCAAGTTGGGTTGGTGGAGGGATTTAGATATACAATTCCAGATAGTCCTAATGAGAGTAACAGTCCTAATTCCTTACACAGAATATTAAAAACGGGTCCAGGGTGTACAGAGTGAAATGCTGTGATCTTACCTTTAAGTACCTTTGCCTTGTTCTTTTTTCTTTTTTATTCCTAAATACCATTTGAATCTGTGTTCGTTAAAGTAACTGAGAGCTGCTTGGAGGATGAGGGAGTTGATTTTTGGAGCCCCTGTCTGGTTTGCTTTGCTTTTGCTCTCAGGGATTGGCTGCACCTGGGTGCACCTTTGGAAGGGAAAGGTTAATTCAAGAGGGAGCTAGAAGAAAGAATTTAGCAAATTGACTCTGTTATTATTCTGATTGCCTCCGGTGTTAGACAAGGAGATAACGCACCTTTTTTATTGCCTTAATTAACTACCACCAAAAAAAAATTCCCCACCATACTGTGAATCTAATAAGGATTAAGATTTAGTTAGAATATTAGAACCAGATCCACAAAGAAGACACTCTTCACAAAGGAAGGACATGTTGATTTTATTCCTGAATTTCATCAGGAATCGTGGAGGTTTTTAATTCTTTCTCAAGGCAACCTTTTATCATAAAATGCTAAGAAGCATCCATCCCCTTTTTCTAACTTTTGGCCCCATTCTTAGTTTTGTTCATGCATTTCTTTTCCTTCTCTCCTGATCCACATCTTCTTCACAGGGATCCCCCAGGCCTTGTTGGGAGGATGCTTCTGGTGGGGTTTCTTTTAGCAGGGAAGTGGTGCAGAGAGAAGGGAAGGTTTTCTCCAATTGCACAACGTGTAAGAAATTTCCTGGAGCTTAATTGTCCATTCTTGAAGGTTGCTGTACTTACACTTGGAAGCCAATATCCATGGAGAGCTAGTCGGGTAGTTAGGAGTAAATGGAGTGTGAATACTCCAGGCAGCTCTTCTTTCTTGTGTTCAGATCAATATTGTGAGTTAGAGAGGAGAGATGTGACTTGGAGCCTTCTCCTTCCCTCACTCTGGTCTCCACTGTTTTACCCTTCTCCCTTAGAGCTCATTTTGACCCCCCTGATGACTCCTGCTGGTTTTGGGGAGCCCAGCAGCAGCAGCAAATGGTCCCTCCTGGGGACACAGCATTGGCTTGAGCAATTTGACAGTGAAGCTGTTTGGCTTCACAACACACATTTGCTGCACAGACCATTTCTTGATATGAAGGCAAATTATCTCCCACCGTGATGCCGCCATGGATGAGCAGAAACTCTTTCCTCCTTTCCTCTTTCTTCTCTTCTCTGTTTACTGCTGGCCAGTAAACTATTTTAATTTAAAAGGTGATTTAATGAGATAATCTGTTTTCCATTCAGGTTCTTCCTGTGGCTTAGTTCCCCTCCTTTTTTTTCCCCCCTCTATCCATCTGATTTCTTGGCTGCCTGAGTGAAAGGACTTCCTCCCCTGCTGCTCTGCAGTTACTCAGTGCTACTTGCTGCTTTCTTCATCTTCTCCTACCCCACTGCTTGTTCCTACCTCCTCCCACAGCCACCCTTTCAGTCCATGACCCCATTAATCTGTCTTGGGGTTTTCCCCCCTCTCTGTGCCATAAGACATTTTTGTGTGACGGCAGGAATGGGATTGGTCAGGGAGTGAAGGAACAGGTCCCTGGATATGCATGAGCTCTGAGGGGATGCACAGAACTGAGTCTGTCCAGTTTCTTGAGAGCATTTGCATCAAAACTATTTCCATCTGAGAAGAAAGCTCGGTTGTGACAAAAGATAAGGGAGATATTTGCAATGTATGAAAAGCACAGAGAAAAATAACTTCTGTCAGAGAGCAGGAGAGCTTGGATGCTACCCCAGAGTTTGGGAGCTCTGTGTGCACCTCCTTGCTTTGACCAGGTTTTCTATGAGGCTGTGAAACTGCTTTAGGTTCATCTCAATGAATTTAATTAAAAACAAGGTTTGGTTTTTTTTTCTGTTTGTGCCGATCTTCAGGGATCCCTCACTAGAGGATCCCCTGAGGAGCTGACTCCTTCTCACTGTATGGGCAGTACAGAAAGGAGCTCAAGATGTTGTGGTTGGAGTCGATGATCTCAGAGGGCTCTGCCAACCTAAACAATTCTGTGACTCTGCGCTCCAAGCTCTGATCTACAGGGAAAAGGAAAAACAGTAAATGCTGTATCTTAATGCCTCTGATTTCCTCAGAAATACTAGATAGTCAAAAAGACACATGAGCCAGTCAGGTCACTAAAATGCATAGCAGATCATAATTTTGTGGAAAAGAATATTTCTTATCTATTGTGAGTGGATTTAGGATTGGGAAAGTGAACTGAAAACTTCCCACAGGGCAGGATCTGATTTTAGTGAGTGACTTTGAGATAAGGAAGTGTCAAACACAGAATGATGGAAACACAGAATCATTTAGGTTGGAAAAACCCTTCATGATCATGGAGGCCAACCCTCACCCCAGCACTGCCCATCACCATGTCCCCAAGTGCCACATCCACAAATTCTTTAAATCCCTGCAGTGCCATCTGCCCTTTGCCATGAAATGGCTCAAAGGAGAAAAACACTTCTAATCTTCACTCTGTACTCAAGCAAGACATGGGAAAGAGTCAGGAGAGAAAGAACTGTGTTAAATCTGCTTTTGAAAAAGACAACAAGAAAGATGAAGGAATCTTTACAAGGGCCTGGAGTGACAGGACAAGAGGAATGGCTTCCCACTGCCAGAGGGCAGGGATAGATGGGACTTTGGGAAGGAATTGTTCCCTGGGAGGGTGGGGAGGATGCCCAGAGCAGCTGTGGCTGCCCTGGATCCCTGAAAGTGCCCAAGGCCAGGCTGGACGGGGATTGGATCACCCTGGGACAGTGGAAGGTGTCCCTGGTGGTGGCAGGGGTGGCACTGGATGGGATTTAAGATACATTTCAGTTGGAAGTGTTCCAGGATTCTAGGATTTGAAATTGTTTAAACCTCATAAAAATCATTGTTCTGGCTTCAGTGGTGGCTGAAAACCAAGGCCTAACGAGTTTTGGGATCAGGGTTTCAACCCCTCTCTTGTGGACTGGTTGCCTCAGGAGCATCTCCCATCCCCAACATTTCCAGTGCTCCATTCTGGCTCAGTGCAAAATCACAGCAGGAACCAACACCCAAAAGGTCCAACCTGGACAATGCTTTGCCATGGAAGTTTTTGATGAGAAGGGCATTGCTCAGCCCTTACAACTTCAGGATCCTGCCACGCCAATAAAAACTACGTGGATTACAGGGCTGAGAAAAAAATATTCCCGTGTTATAGGGTGTGGGATTGTTTTTGTGTTTTTCACAGGAACACCAATGCTGTTGGGAAGCAGGAAGAGGAGCAGGACAACAGCCCCTGGCTCCTTTCCAGATGCAGCCTCCAGAGAAACCATTGCTGCTGCTACTGATGGCTCATCCAACAGGGCAGATCCCTCCAAAGACACCTCCAAATCCAAAGAGATCCAAGCACAGGATGTCCTGAAACCAAAAATGTCTGTCTCCAACGTAAAGGCGTCATCAAGAATCCTCTGGGAGGAAAATGTTCACGGGCAAAAGCAGCTCCTAAAAAGTAAGGTACAAATCCTACTGTGGTTGTCAGGAGTATGGTTTCAATAATAAGATGAGATCAGTCTCAAAGAAAAAAAGTGAAATAATGGAAAGTCAGGCCATTTTTGTCCAGCTTTAAGTGCTGAGCGTGAGTCATCTGGTGAGAGATCAATCAGCTGATCTGATTGTATACATTGCTGTGGTTAATAGAAAACAAGATTAAAATGACTGAGATAGGCTTAGATTCCCAAGAAAATCTTGAAAAAGCATTAAAATTGCAAAGCCAAGCAGCCCCAGCCTAACCAAGTAATACCAGTAGTGAGGCCACTTTTACAACCTTGATCTGATACCTTTCTTTCACTCCTTCAACTTTTTTTTTTTTTTGACACAACAACCTGAACTATGATTATTAACAAGATTTAAGCATGTAAAACATAATTTCTTTGGGTTCAGCAGTGTCTGGGATGTCTTACTTCCAACATTAATTCTCACAGCAAAAATGCAGATGACACTAGCAGCTGTGTTCATGCACCAGGTATTTTTGCAGAAGACAACTGAGATTAATTTGGGTTTAGTATCAATATGCTTGTGAGAAACTTATTCCTTAAAAATGTTGTAATGGTCATAGAACCTTTTTTTCTTGCAGCTGTTTTTTCTGAAGAGAATTTTTTTTTGTAGGCAGGTAGGCAAAATTTGTCATCACTGAGCATAAAGCCGCTGAATGTTACACATTTAGAAGGCTAAATGCTGTTTTAAGTGCCTGAAGTTAAATCATGGCATTCCCCTAACTGGAAGCGACTTTGTTTTACAAAAATGAAGCATATGCTGAGATCTGGCAAAGCCCAACTTAATCCACACCTCTGTAAACCTGGCTTAGGGAGGAATTTAATTTCATGTTCACAGGTTTCAAGGTTTATTCCAAAATGTTGGTGAGAACAGTGTTAGGGAGGAAATACAGTTCAATCTTTTATAAGGCAAATGTACCCAACACAGATCTTTTTAATATGTTTTTTAAGTACAATATAATATGTACAATATGTCATAAAGAGGAAAATATTTTAAGTTTATTGTAACCAAAAATTGAAATAAAACAGTAATGGGCTTTATTCCCAGATATTTAGTTCTAGAAATCAAATTATTTGGCAAGGAAAGAGCACTCCAGTGTGACTTTTCAAATAGTTCATATGGAGCCCTTCCGAAGTTCCTTTGTTATTTTGGATTCGTTCTGTCCTCTGAATGAGAATCTGATTTTTGAGCACACAGCCTCTTTTGGTCCTAGTTTGTGCAGGGAGTATCAGTCTGTGAGCATTAAAACTTAATTATAAGCATAGAAAATAATCTCTTTTTCTCAATGTGAGTTGACAGCTTTCCTAATAATGCCCTGTAATGCACAATAACCTTTTGTTGATTATTTTTTTTATGGAGTCTTTCCACTGGCTAATGGATCTGTAGGAATGACAGAAAGCAAACTGGATTAAAAACAAAGGAAAAAAAAACCAGTGGTGCTGATGAAAGACTCAGTGTGGTGAAAGGGAAATTATTTGTGGTTAAAGCCCATAGTAATCTGGTATTTTCTGCAATAAATTGGAATGAACTCCAACTGCAGGTGACAGCAAGATATCCCTGGCTTTCCATGGTGCAAATTTTGGGAAGCACCAGCAAAGAGAGCTGAGCGTCCCAGAGTTTTAATTGTGATTTTCTTCCATGTGAGGTCTGGATAATGCAAGAGACACTCTGGGTGTGACAGGGCAGCCACCATTAGATCTGATCTCTTCTGCCAAATGAGGCCTCTTAATAACAGCCTGGCTTTTTTATTTCAGGAATTGCCCTCTCTGTCTAATGAGGTGGAGAACCCAATAAAAAATTAGCCATGCACTCCTAACGAACTTTTAAATCTCTCCAAGGTGATTATGAATTCCCTGCTTCGAGGGACAGAACAAAGGAGCTCGAGGCACAGGACGAGCGAGGCAGGAGGGTGACACTGTCCAGGGTGACACTGTCCAGGGTGCCACTGCCCAGGGCCTGCTCTCCAGGTGTGACTTGGGAGAAAAACCTGCTCACCTGGCCAGAATGCAGCTCCCAGCTGGAGAAAACTCCAGCAGCCCCATGGACACTGCGGGTAAAGCATGATAATTTTTTCCTTTTTCCCTTTTTTCCTGCTTATTTTTCTTTTTATTTTCCCTTTTCCCATTCTCTCCCCTTTCCCCCCACAGACAGTGTTTGCTTCCCGGGAACTTGTTAAGGGCAGAAGTTCACATTCCTTGATTTTTCCCTTTCCAGTGAAGTTTTGGCAGTTTTTATCCACTGCCAAAACTTGCTTGGTTGTCTGGTTGTCCAGGCTCCCCGTTTTGAGCCCCAGCTGCTGTTCCTGTGGGGAAACTTGTTAAGAGTTTGGGAATTTACAAATTCCCAGTTTCCCAAGTGCCTGGCGCTTCCAGCACCAGCTCTGGGTGTGGACACGGCCCAGGTTGGTACCAGGCTCCAGCAGCTGATGGACTTTCCTACCTTTTCCTCCAGACCCATCTCTGCTCCTTTCCTCTGTCCTAAGACATTCCTAAAAGCCGAAGCAGCCTTTGACTGGGAAGTGTTTTCTTTCTGGATCAGCCATGGAGAGATCTGACAATCTAAATAAACAGAAAAGTTTGTGAACTGTCAGTGACGAGTTGCTTCGGTGATGGGGTGGGAAAAGGAAACAGGCAAAACATCAAGAACTTGAATTTGGATGTAAAAATATGTAATTTGAAACATAGAAGTGTATAAACTTGACAGGACAAGGGGGAATGGCTTCCCATTGCCAGAGGGCAGGAATAGATGGGATATTGGGAAGGAATTCCTGGCTGGGGGTGTGGGCAGGCCCTGGCACAGGGTGCCCAGAGCAGCTGTGGCTGTCCCTGGATCCCTGGCAGTGTCCAAGGCCAGTCTGGACAGGGCTTGGAGGAACCTGGGACAGTGGAAGGTGTCCCTGCCCGTGGCAGGGGGTGGGATGAGCATTAAAGTC
Source organism: Leptocoma aspasia (assembly GCA_013399835.1). NCBI lineage: Eukaryota > Metazoa > Chordata > Aves > Passeriformes > Nectariniidae > Leptocoma > Leptocoma aspasia. The sequence continues at coordinate 39,184 of VXAX01006522.1, read as the reverse complement.
CTTTCCAACCCAAACCCAGATTCATTTCCACCACTTTAATAATCTCCTACTGCAGTCAGCCCTGTGCCCATCACACCTTTTCCTTCCTTTGAACTTGCTGGGAATAAAGCAGCTCCTCTGCTTCCTGCAGGAAGCCCTGGAGATGCACAACCCCCAGTTCATCTCCCGCTCCCAGAAGAGGCTGAGGAGGCTGGAGCTGATGGTGCAGCTGAGGAGGGCCCAGCACAGGGAGGTTCCTCCAGGCGCCCCCCGAGCGCTCCCTCGCAAGCTCTCCACATCCACTCCCAGCAGGAAGAAGCAATTCACCATCCCCGACCCTCTCAGTGGTGAGTTGGGACCAGCAGCAGGTCTGTGCCTGCCTTTGGAAATCCCTGATGGAATTTCCACCTGAAATTTGGGAAGAAACGTGAGAGCTGCTGTTGCGAATGGTCTGACACGATGAATCAGGACGCTTTGACTCCATATATCAGAAGGCTTAAATATTATTTATTAAGATGACTCCATTGTTCAGAAGGCCTGGGCTATTATGTGCCCAGGTGCAGAGCTCAGATCTTTTCTTCTTCATGCTCAGCACCAGAATCTTAAAATGCTGTGACTCTGCCTGTGGCAGAATCCTTCTCTCCCCTCCTCTGTCCATGTGAAACTAAAAGTGAGAACTGATAACCAGGCCCAGCCTCCTCCCACAGACAGGCCAGAGGGACAATGTCCTTGAACAGAACACAGCTCAGAGATTGTTTATAGAAACTCTGTGCTGAGAATGTGCTTCTCCCTGGGAAGAAAAGCCTTTGCAGGTTTTTCACCCAGGGACGCACAAAATGTCAGTGACAAGATGCTGTTCCTGCTTCACTCTCCAGCATCTGTCCAGATGCTCCTGGCAGGAATTCCCAGCAGCTCAGGGATGGGTTAGTGGGGATGAGGAGTTTCCTGGGGAAGAGCTCCCTGGGGACATTTTGTCACTGTCACATGCAGTCGTGTTCTTCAGCATGCTGCAGTTGCTGCTGGTTGTGGGGGTGATGGCAATAAATAATATATGAATAAATAAATGACATTTCGTCTTCTCCCGGCTCACAGAATGATCGGTTTGAGGACAGAGGTGACAGTAGGGAGGCAGGTGGGATTTGGGATAGGAGCCCCAGCTCCAGGTGTGGATTTGACACTTTTGTCAGAAGCCCCAGAGCTGGGGAAGAGCTCTTGTTTGCCCAGCCCTGCTAAATCAAGGCATCCAAACTCTGTGATTTCCTAATTGAAGCTGATTACGTTGTGGCAAACAGCCTCAACCCCCAGCGAGGGAAACCCTTCTCTCCCTCACAGCCCACACAGCACCTGTGTAAATGTTATCTAAGCTCAAGATGTTAAACAAATTGCTTTTCTTTTTCTTTTCTTTTTTCTTTCTTTTTTTTTTTAATTGCCATCTGGATGTTAATGAATTCAGTTGACTAAAGAACAAAGATTTATTTGATTGATTGGCATTCCTCTTTACATCTTGGTTTTAAATCTGTGGCTGCTTGAAGATACATTATTCTACTGAAAAGAAAATTAATTGAAAAGATTAAACAAACTAACAAAGACACCTGGAGGATGCAGGAAAGGGAATATTTGATGTCCTCAACCAGAGGAAACACAAACAGATTTTTGGCTCCCTGGGGAATGAGGGTGGGTGCAGGAGAGGTGGGTGCAGCCCCATTTCAGGGCTCCTGGAGATTGCTGGAGAATTCCAGCTCCCAGTGGTCCGTCCTACATCAGAGACCTACTGGGTTTTTATAGGGAGAGCTAAATAAACATAAGGAAATAACAGCACAAAGGATGAATTTTGTCTTAAAGACTCAATAGAATTAATTCACCATTTCCATGATCCAAGTTGATTTACCTGGAATCAGATCTCTCAGGCTGTGCAGTGTGAGGACTCTGCAAGCTCTGACAGCAGCAGACCAGGAGTTTGTCATCCATCTTGGAGGAAGTGGCCAAAATCTCCCACTTCTGTCTGAACATCTTTGACAACCCCCAAACCACTTTGCAAATAATTTATGAAGCAAAATATGAAAGGCTAAACCTATTTCTCCTTAAATTATAATGAAATTTTAATCTTTATGCTTGTTTAATGAGTAATAAAATCATAATATTGAAATATATTCATTAATTATTGAAGTTAATGACTATTTCCATCTTTTAGTGGTTGGTCATTAAAGGTAAATTTGTCTAGAGAGATTCTTTGGTTTCTGTAACTCATCTGCCTCCGTGTAGCCACGTGTGTTATTCTGTTTGTGAGACCTTAATATTTTTATAATATATCATTAAATAATCGATATAATATTTAAAATAGTTTATATATTTATATCTTATATTTGTATAATATAATTTTAAATAATTTATGGACTATTTTTATGATGACAGAAGTGTCACATGTCTGTTATTGGAGCAGAACTGGAGCTAGTACTGGAAATCCAAGATCCCTGGGTAAAGCACAGCCCTGCAGGCTGCAGTACAGAAGGCTCTGTTACATTGCTGAGCATCTTTAACTTGCTCTGAGTCCTGCTAATTGGTATTTTAGGATATTTGTGCTGGTGGATGCTGCTGTGCAGCAGGATTGGTGTCATCAGTGAGACTCAGAGTGGGGAATTTTTTTTTTTCCTAGAAGGGCTCACCCGGGGCACTGGATGTCTCTGTGCTTCTGATGTCTCTGCTGATGGCAGATCCATTTATAGGGAATCTCCCAGCAAATCTCCTAGTGCAGAAAGAGTCCTGCATCCCCAGAAAGCTTCGGCCCAGGCAAAGCCTCCACGGAATGAAAAGACCTTAAAAATGAGAAGATCTTAAAAGGTCATGAAAAGACCTTAAAAATAATTTCATTAGATGGTGAACAGGACCATGGGTGGACACCTTCCACTGTCCCAGGTTGCTCCAAGCCCTGTCCATCCTGGCCTTGGACACTTGCAGGGATCCAGGGGCAGCCACAGCTGCTCTGTTCTCTTAAGAAATCTCTGCCAAATGCAGAAATTCCCTCCCACAGCTTTCCTGGCTTGGGGAATCAGGCTCTTCCTTCACAGCAACACCCCCTGGAATAACATTGGGAATTGGAGGGTAAAAGGATGACCTGGAAACGTGCTTAAGCATTCAGGCTTGTATTGATGGCACCTCTGGGCACCAGGCTGTGATCTTGTGGTTGTTTCTTCATCATTTCCTTCCTTTCTTGGTTTGTTTTTTTTTTCTCTTTCCTATGTCTTACAATTTGTGGAGGTGAAGCCCTTTACAGCTCTGAGGTTCCCAGGGCTTGTTGCCAGCACACCCTCACACATTTTCCAGAGATGTTTTTCCCAAGAGCAGCTTGGTTGATGGGTTTAATTTCCACTGACCCTGCCAGAGTGACCCCAAGGATGGATTGGAGCCCACCTGAGGCCAGCAGGAGCAGGCCATGCAGCACACTTAGCTCAAGCACTGACTCTGACAGAAGTTATCCAACTAATTTTCCACCTCAGGAGGACATTCCCTGCCCAGTTCCCCATGTGCCCACACAGGAGGGTGGCCCAGGATGGGGAGAGGTGGGTGCCTGCTTTTATTCAGGTGGAAATGGAGCCTAAACTGCAGCCCGAGGTGTTTTGAGAAGTTTACTGCACTCATCTCTCTCTCTGAAATGAGTTTGGTACATGTGCTTCTCTTTGGTCTTGCAACTTTTATTCCAATAAAATAATTTATACCCCGAGCAAAGACCTGCAGAGATTTTTCTCTCTCCCAGAGAGATTATTCTATCAGGCTAAAACATCTTTATTGAGACCATGAAATTATTGACTAGCAGGGTTTCCCCGTGTTTTGACAGTGTTGTTATAACTTGAGTTTCTTGTACGAGAAAGAAATAATTGGCATTCAGCATCATTTCCATATAAATGCCAACATCTGTGCAGTTCCCCTTTACCTTCCCATCCTCAAAACCCCGAGTTGTTTACCAGTTTTTAATTGTCCTTCACGAGCAGGGCTTTACAAAACGCTGGCAGTAATCTCAGGAAAATAAAAATGTTTATCCTGCACGAGATTTTATCGTCACGAGAGCTCTTTGAAGGCACAGAACCTGCAACTCTCAGGCAGCCTTTGTGCTGGGTAATGGGCACTGCTAAATTTTGAGAGTGCTAATTAGTCCAAGACAGACAACTCTGCTGTTGACTGTGTCGAACAAATTAGAGATCCCACTGTGACGAGCTGAATAGAAACAATGTTCAAATAACTGCATTTAAATCTCCAAAACCGTAATGTAATTACTGCAGTGACAGGACTACCAGCTGTTTATAGGCCTTTAAATCTGCATAATGAACAGCCCTGTGATCTTGGTGTGCACAGGCACTTTCGGAGGTTTAACGCAATTTCTCAGGCACGTTTGGGGTTTTTTCCTAACTTCCCTTTTCCTGTCCTTTGAGTGGGTGGTTGTGATGCCTCAGGTTTTAGCTTTTCTATTTTTCAGGTTCTGTGCTGCTTTAGTGTGTGGGTCTGGGCTTCACATCAGGGGATGGTGAGCTCTCTGCACAGAGCAGGGAGACAAAACAATTCCTTCTCCAGCTGGGGACCAAGGACAAATGATCCAAATCTCAGCCCAAGAGCACAAACAACGTGGGCTGAAGAGAGAAAAACAAGAAGGATGGGACTTGATGGGCTAAAGCTGGAATTGGACAATGAACTGCAATGTGCAAATGGAGCAGAACTGATAAAAGTGCCAGAGCCCGTGCCCGGTGTCCATTTTGGGACCATTTTGGTTCATCTTGGGTGCAGCCCTGGCTGGGCTCTTGTGCTGCCCAAGGTGGATCCATGGAGGAAATCCTTTTAATAAATCCCTGCTTTATTCTGGAACTCTGCCCAGCCTCTGCTCTAGCTCAGCCTGCACAGGGCATCAGTTGTTCTTTGGAATTGGCCATGGAAGTTGAAGGTTGCCCTTCAACCCCACCCTGGAGCCTGCTGAGCTCCTCTGGATCTACATCCCAACCCTCCATCGTTAGTAATATCTTGGAAACAATTTATATCCCTTCACTTGTGCTTCTAAACCTTCCCCAAAAGTTTTTTTGGAACTGGAGGGCGAGGATTGCTGTTTGTCTGGGTTCTCCAGGGGTGGGTTTCTCCAGCAGCCCTGTGCCAGGGAGGTTTTTATTTGGACTGAGGGAGGAGAAGGTGGCAATCAGAGAATTTGCAATAATCCTGCAGCCACTCAGGCGTATTCTTGTGGTCTTCACATGGTGCTCAGCTGTGACTTCATTGGGGTCATTTCCCAGCTCCCTTTTCCCCATTAAAACTTTTAATAGTGCCACCCATTCTTTTGGCCTTTTTGGCTGGCAGCTCTGAATAAAGTCTAAGCTGCAGTCAAGTAATGGAATTAGGAAGAGGAATCATCTGTTTTGAAGACATTATTAAGCTAATATTAACCCTGCCACACCTTCTTCAAAAGCTGCTATTTTGAGGGGAAAAATGCTTTTTAATATTATATGCTCTAGTGATATTAGAAAGATTTAGGAAGGCCAGGTGAGATGCTAATATTTTTGTTTTTCTGGGTAAAATCCATGAATACTTAAGTATCATTTGGATAGAGAGGACTGAAATCACCAGCAACACCCCCAAAATTATTTTATTATGAAAATGTTTTTCAGAAACCTCTCAACTTTACAGCTTTTTAGAGATATTAGTAATGCTTTCCAGAACGACTGAAATATTGAGGAGGGTCAGAAGTGTCAGTAGTAGTAGGAGAGACCTGAACAGCTGGAAAACCTGGGAACCACCTTCCTGTGGGTGCTCTTGGGGCAAGGAGCACTTGTGAGCTTCAGGGTTTCTGTGGGGTGAGCAGGAGCCCAGGCAGCCTCACCCTGGAGCCTTAAACTCGGGGGTTATTGCATTTTGTGTAAATAACACCAAAACCCCATGTGCTGGCTGCAGCTGAGTTCAGTGCATGAAGTCACTGACAGGGGAGCTGCAAAGTTGGGGCAGCACCCCTGGGTGCAGGCACTGCTTTGTGTACCATGGAAAATCCCATGGGCACACGGAGCTCAGCATCACACCCACATCTATCTTAGATTCAAGGCTAATTTATTTTTTAGGGGACTGCTGATTTTAAAAACCCCAGTGTTCAATAAATGTTCTGAATCCTAGGATTTCTCTGGGCAAATGGGTTTTTGGTGAATTATTTGTTCAGTTCAGTAAAAGAGCAGTTGAATTAGAGATCCACCAGCAGCAGTGCTTTGCTTTTCACACATCTCAAAGGCACATTTTAGCTCTTACCAAACTTTGAGAATTCACATTCACATTAGAAGAAAATGTATCTATATTGTGTGTATTTTGATAAATTTTGCCACTGTTTTTCTCTTTTAAGTGCTCCAGTGATTTAGTGGTAAATAGGAAGTCAGGGGCTGGTTCCAACACAATCATTTTATCTGTTCTCTGTCTAAATATTTACTGACTTCCCAAGCAGGGGAGTTACTCATCCTCTTGGAGGTGCAGTTTAGCATTAATTAAAATGTATTACAGGGACAACCCATTTGCATTCATTTACATCTTGCTTTAGTGGAGATGTGAGATCACTTGTAAATGCCAGAAACTCAGGAGTTTCACCAGGTGTGAATAAAACACCAACGAGGTGATTCAGTCCTCTCTGTCTAAAACTTTATTTAACTGTGGTGCATCCCTGGCAATGCTGAAGGTCTGCTCTGAAATCCCTTCTTTTCCCTCACCCACAGCAGTTGTCTCCAAAAGTCATCCAGGGCTATGAAATCTGATAAGGAGCTTTGATAAGGAACAGCTAAAACACAATTTAGAGGCCTATCAGCTTTGGGAATTGTCTCCCTCATGGCCCATTTGATCTTTGCTTGGTAGGAAAGAGATTTAATTCAGGTCTCCATGATGAGCTCGAGGTTATTCCAGCTCTGAGTGTTTGCTGCTCTTCCCCTTTGAAATGCTCTTTCTTCTCTCTGTCCAGGATTAACAACTATTTAAGTGCACACATGACTTTTATTTTCTCGTTTCTACCAATTTTTTAAAATTTATTTCTCATTTAACTTTTGAATCCTAATCCTACAATCCATCAAGGATTAGCCTCGATGTTTGCATGTGATTTTTTTTTTTCTGGTAAATAGCAAGCTGGGAAGTGCTGCAGGAATGTTTGGCCATGAGAATTAACCTCGTGGCTCCACGCTGCTTCACAAAGGGCATTTTTATAACCGAGGTGGATTCATTATTTTCTTGGAGGATTTTCCCCAGAGTCTCTTTTGAATCCATCCCTTCAAAGCCCTGCACAGCCACATACGTTGTTCCAGAGCAGTGATGGGTCTGATGCCCTTCTGTGCCAGTAGGAGAGGATTATTCTGGAGCAGCAGCACCTCCACAGCTCCCAGCCCCTGTGGTACTTCCCAGAAATTGAAATTAGAGGCCACCCTGACTTAAGGACTTGCAGGAAAAATACATTTCATCAGTTTATCATGCTGTATGTGGAGTAGGAGGTGGGTCTGCAAATCCCTGGATGTGTTTTTTTCCTGTTCTGGTGGCTACACACAAAGGTCTGGAATGTTCATGTGTCATCATGCCCCATCCCTGGAGGAGTTCAAAGCCAGGCTGGATGGGGCTTGGAGCAACCTGGGATAGTGGAAGGTGTCCCTGGGTCAGGGACAATCTGCTCCCTGCACTTCCAGAGTTATTTGGACAGCAGCAGCATCCAAGTGTTTATTCCTTTTAAGTGAATCAACATGCAAATGAGCGTTAGAACACTAATAAATAAAAGACCAACGATGTTTTCCTAGCAAATTGAGCATGTGGCTTGTGTGTACTGAAGATTTAACAAGGGTGATTAAGTGTAGACAACTGCTGAGTGGGGGAAAGTCAGTCCTGAGGCAGAGGAGGCTTCAGAGCCTCTCTCCTTTCCCAGTTTGTCCTTTGGAAGCTGCACCAGTTCAGAGCTGGAACAGCTGCAGAGCTCCCTTTGGTTTTTGATTGGAAGGATGGAACATCTCTGCCATGAGCAATGGCTGAGAGACTTGGGATTGTTCAGCCTGGAAAAGGGTCCAGAGACCTCAGAGCCCTTCCAGGGCCTGAAGGGGCTCCAGGAGAGCTGGAGAGGGACTGGGGACAAGGGATGGAGGGACAGGACACAGGGAATGGCTCCCAGTGCCAGAGGGCAGGGCTGGATGGGATATTGGGAATTAGGAATTGTTCCCTGGGAGGGTGGGCAGGGGCTGGGATGGAATTCCCAGAGCAGCTGTGGCTGCCTCTGGATCCCTGGCAGTGCCCAAGGCCAGGCTGGACATTGGGGCTGGGAGCAGCCTGGGACAGTGGGAGGTGTCCCTGCCATGGCAGGGGTGGCACTGGATGGGATTTAAGGTCCCTTGCAACCCAAACCATTTTGTGATTCCATTAATTTTACAGAGATACAACAGTAATCTCATTTATTTCCTGGCTTCCCACCTTGTACAAATGGGGTCCCTTCCCATTCAGGACCCATTTTTGCACCTATTCCTGAGAACCACCAACTGCTCAGATCAGAAATGATTTTCCTGTATCCAGGGAAATGCTGATTGCAATTATCACAGATCTCTTCATACTTGATCAGGAAGGAGTAATATGATTTTTCTCCTTCTAAAGCTCAGACAATTATCCACAGCCCTGCAAAACAGATGTAAATTGAATCAGAGATGACTGGGCAGGTTCCTGACACACTGAGGAGGCAGCCAGGGTGCAACTGCCTGCAGGAACCTGTGAGGAAGATTTGAAGAGATTTGGAGATTTGGATCTGGCCTTAAGCCTTCAAAACTTTAAGCAGAAATGGCAAATTTTGGCTCCACGGAATATGACATTTGAGATTTCAGAAAAAGCAGATCCCTCCAGTACTAACTTTATCTTCTCTCTGCCAGATAACCTCTTCAAACCAAAGGAGAGAGTCATTCCCGAGAAGGAGATGCACATGAGATCCAAAAGGTACAAATTCCTCTGGTTTAGAGGTTAGAGGTCCATGGATTTTTTTTCTGCTGTATCACCTTAGATTTGGGCAGCCCTGCCCTTTCAGCACCCCTTTTCCAGCAGGTTCAGAGAGCGTGGGGCACCCATGGCATGAAAACCAAACCAAAACCAGGTCCCTCATGTTGAACACCCAAAAATGGAAGCAGTGAGGTCACTTTGGATTTTTTCCTCCCTGATTATGGCACAGAGGGTGGGAATGACAGTGAATTATGAGGAATGTGGTATCTGATCTTTAACTGCATTGCACTTCATGCAAGGGAAGCTGCAAAAGCCACCGTGAGGAATTAATCTCTGTTTTCAGATGTGTCCCATTCCTCTTCTCCAAAATACAATCCCCAGCCAAAACAGGCTGCTTCAAGAACTTGGAATTGCAAAATATTATGAGGAGAACCCAGAACCAAACAGGCTTTGTGCTCGTGTAAAACCAGGACTGTCCATCTTTCCCTTCCAAATCCTGGGAAATTTATCACTGATTTCAATGGGAAAAGATCAGAAGTCACCTTTTTAATGGCAACTCCTGTTATTTTTAGAATGAAAAGATTGTGTTGGCCTTGGTAAAAAGTGTTCCTAATGACAGTGAAAAAATGTAAACAGTTTGCAGACTTATAATGATGGTTTTCTTATATTTTAGAAAATTACTTGAAAATGATTGCTTGGTACTAATTGTGTGGCATAAATACAAAAAAAAAAAAAAAAGTGTACAGCCCAGATTCTGGTTTGAATTTGGTTATTGCTAGAAATTGAAACCAACTTCACTGAGCTTTTTAGAAGCTGCGTTGACATCACCTAATCCCACCTCTTTCTTTACTTTTTTTATTTCAAAATCAGAATTTTCAACAAGATTTGAAACCAGCCAGATTCTGTATCAAACCATGACTGTTAATAATTTATCATTCCTGTGCCATAAATCAAACTCAAATACTTAGAGACACCCATTACAAGAATTGCATGGAAGGCAAACATTCCCTACAGGAAAAATTAATTATCTGTGAGCTCCAGGGATGACATGAACTCTGCTTTCTGAATTCCTGACAGGATTTATGACAATTTACCTGAGGTTAAAAAGAAACAAGAAGAGAAACAGAAGCGGATCATCATCCAGAGTAACAGGCTGCGTGTGGAGATGTTTAAAAAGGTGAGGATTTCCTGCAATTTCTGGAGCAAATGGAGCCAGTAAATTTGAAGTCTGGGATGCCAACTCCACCTCACCTCCTGTATCACTAAAGATTTCTATCACTTCATGGATTTTAACAGTATTTTAAAGCACTTTTGCATTTTTTTTTCTAGCAATTACTGGACCAGCTCCTTCACAGAAACACAGAGTGACAAAGGAGTCTCTTGCCCATCATCCTAACTGGATCTTGAATGCCTTTGACTTCTAGATAAGCCATAAAATTAACTGTTATCTCAATTACCTGGAGGTATTTTTCTTATCTTTGGCTCTTTGTATAAAGAAAGATCATTAATGTTTCAATTGAAATTTTAAGGCAACTTTCAAGTAATCAAAAACAGCCTAAAAGGGAGCACAGTGTTCCAGAGCATCACCTTTTGGTCAGTTTACCCAGAGGAAATAATTTTAAGAATTTTTAATGCAAATACTGAATTACAGGGGTATTATTTATCTTAATCTTTTTTTAAAAAGTACACTTCTCTGTAGCAATAGCCCAGTGTTTATAAGATGTGGAAAACTTATTTCTCTGAAGTATTTTATTAATTGATTTCCTGTGAGTTAAATCCTTGAAGAAAACTGTTATTTGTTATGTTTAGGAACCAGTTGAAATAGCATTACCACATCATCAGAGCAACAGCAGTTTCACATTAATACTTAACATTCCAAAAGGGAGCAATATTTCAGCTTTCTGAAGAACCCCATTCCTGTTCATAGAGTGAAACTTCCTAGCAAGCTCTCCCATTAAAAAAACAATATTTAAATATTTGTTTATAACACTTTTTCACGTTTTTCATTGTAACATACATTTCACTCCACCTCTGTGAGCACGAAGTATTTCTAGAAATGGCAGATGAAGGAGTGGTGCCAAGAAGGATGTTTGCATCAAAACTTGCAGAATTCAAACCAGCTGTCATGTTTCCTCCAAAAAAATATTTAAATCTTTATTTGTACATGTTGGAAGTAAAAACAAGCAGCTCACAAACCAATGGAGTTTATTTATGGAATAAAGTATGAGGATAATATTGATCCAAGTGCTGTGTTTTTATTTGGTGCTGTTAAATATAACACAATTATTGAAACTGCCTGAGAAGTCTTGCCTTTGCACCCACAAATCCCATGGGAAAAAAATACTGCCCCTAAAAATCACAGCAAGTGTTAAATTTTGCTGCACAAAGTTTGAGTAGGGGTTTGAATGAGGCTGGAATTTGGCCTTTGATAGTTCTGCTTTGTTTTCCTAATCCAGCCTGAGATGTAAGGTCAGGATTTTTTGGAAGAGGGATGTTTGTGAGCCACTGGGATAACCTCCAGCTGGGTGACCTGTGCTGGACACAGGGACCTGGGGATATTTTGTGCTCTGTTTCTGTTGGATTATTTTGCCTTTTTGTGTTTCAGCTCCCCGGTTAACGTAGGAATAATGATGTTAATTTTTGCTCGCAGAGAAGACCGAGATCTGCTGAACAAATATATTGCATTCCAGGTAGATATCCCCAAAAACTCATCAATAGTTCAATCCATTGGGAGAGGATGTGGAAGGTAAGGCAGTGAGGAAGGACCTCCCAGCATTTTTCCCCGAAAAACCTTTTTAACCAAGGAAGTCATTCTGTACTGGAAACCAAAGCCAAGGCTGGATCACAGATGGCTCCAAGTAGAACTCAGAAAAGAGACACCAAGAAGGATTCTCTTTCAAGTTTTCATCTAGTTCTAGCTCACTATGACCAGAGACATTTCTATAGATCAGTGCCCAGATTCTCTTTTATGTCAATAGAAACTGAACGTTTCTCCCCCTTGAGTCCTCACTGTCTGATTTTTTGACTCCAGGAAAATGCAGCTTTGGTTCATCCAGTCTGTACCTTCAGGTGCATTATTTCCTGCACATCTGGGAAACAGAAGAATGTTATTTACATTTCACCCTGCTGTAGTGTATACCCTTAGGCCTGCCTGGAGTCACCCTAAAGCCACAGCAAGATATTTTGGCATGGAGAGAAAACATTTGGAGTTTGGTATCCATGGAGGACACAGCAAAATAATCACTCCCAGGTCAGGGATGTCCCCTGGGCTGGGACTGACACCAGAAGGGAGCCCCAAAACTTTTCCCACTTCTTCTCTGGCAGACAGGAAGAGGCAGGATCTTTCTCCTTGGGAATGAGAGTGTTTTCCATGGAAATCAGGCATTTATCCTGCAGGATACCCAGGAATTCAAGAGAGATGGTTTCATCTACTGGCCATAGCGTGTCCCTACTCCATATGTAAATAAATGTAAATAAATATGTGTATTTGACATGCTTCCCACTCTCTGGCTGGGAATATCAAGCACAGGAGCTGATCCTCCTTGGAAATCATGGCACCCAGGTGATCCTTGTGAGGAAATGAATGGTGTGAGCATTTCCTGGGAAGAACAGCACAAGCTTCAAGTGGGATTTTACCCCTTGGCACCATCGTGGATGCCCTGAGCAGGGAATGACACCTCCACTGGCCTGGTTTCCTCTCCCTCCTTGAGGACAGGGTACAACATTCACCTGCTGCATCCTCACCTCCCCTGGCTCAGGAGCAGCTCCTCTGGCTCACAGCATGAAGCCAAGTGCATCAATCAAAAAGAAAAAAAATCCTCTGGGTTTGTAAAAGGGTTATTTCCAAATGCAAATGTTTTTATTTTCTCTAAACACGATTTTTAAAACCTGCTGGACAAATCTGTGGCAGTCTGAGGCGGAATTTCTTTTGTACAAATAAGCTGGTGAGGAAAATGCATGATGCAAATTGCTGTCTGGGAATGTTTTACATGGTATAAAACCTTCAGAAGACCAAAAATTATCTCTGTTACAAACCTAATTTCTCTTTCTGGGCTTGAGAAAAAAAGTTATCTGGTAATGTATCCAGGAAACAATTCTGGCATTCATTTCAGCTCTACAATCCAGTCATTGTGATGGAAAATGGACTGTGCAGGAAAATGCCACTTCAGGAAAGCAGGAGCCTCCCAGGAATAGCCCTGGACAAACAGGGATCAGCTTTAGGAAGTTCAGAGTTAGGGAAAAAGTGGTGGGATCTCCCTTTGGCCTTGCAGGCTCTTCAAAGAGCCCATTTGCCAGCAGAAAACAGGAATTTTGGAGGTCACCCACCCTTGTCAAGCTGGAATTTTCCTTCTGGTTGGAGAAGTTTGCAGGCTGAGCTCAAGTTCTCTGGGTGTTGGTGCTGTGCCTTTGGGAGGGACACATCAGGGTTTATAACAATGCTGCTTTGGGGGAGATTTGGGAAGCTTTGGGGGCATTCAGGCACAGAGCCTGTGTGGACTTGTCAGCACACTGCCTTGGCATTGTCCTTCCCAAGCCCAAACCCTCCCCACAGGGCTGGAATTCTGCATGAGGGGAAATGAAGGCCACATGGGGAAGGCAGGGCGCTGGAGGTGTGCAGGACGTGCTGTTTGTTTGCTTGCTGACATCATTAATCTCATCTGACAGAAAAACCTCGTTAAGGGTTGGAAGTCATTGCAACGTAAAGGGCCGAGGGTTCCAGTGTTCTGGGGATTTATTTAAACCCAAATATTTCCCCGTGCATGTGTATGCAAGGGGTTAGTTCCATCTTGGAGTTTACTCAGCTGCTCAGATGGATGAGGAGAATGTCTGGGTAAGACTTTGGAGGGGTTTTATTGTTGGATAGCTGGGGCTGGCCACGTTAGTGTAATGTTTTCTGGGAGAGAGCTGATTTACAAGGAAAACAACACACAAAAGCAGGGATAAAGTTCCTGGCAGCCCTCTCCAAAGGAAACTATTCCGTGATACAGCCCTTGCAGTGAGAGCTGCAGGGCTGGAAATCCAGTTTGCCTCATCTGCAGGGGTGTTTGCCCCTTTGACTGCAGGGACAGAAGTGCCTGTGTGCTTTGAGGGGTGGGTGATTGTCTCCCCAGGAGCACTGAGTGGCCCCTTGTCCTTGCTGGAACCCATCAGGGTGCAGGGGTGTCCCACAGGGTCACATTTCTCCAGGCACTGTGACTCCAGCCTGTGTAGTTCGTGTCTGGTTTGGGATGTGGCTGGATCCTGTGGGATCCCCCTGTCCTGGCCAGAGGTCAGCACCAGGAAATGGGGGTTGCAGAAGTCCCAACCCCAGCTGGGACCATTCCCCATCTGCAGCCCCTTGAATAAAAGGGCATTTATTTCAACTGAAATGCAAATTTACCTGAGCACAAAACCAGATCAGAGTGAAAGAAGCTATGGAAAATCCATCGAATTTACTGTTGGTGGAGGAGCTCAGTGCATGGGTGGAAATATTTATTAAGATTTGGTTTAAATATGTGTCTACTTATACCAAAATCACAAAAATCCTTGCCCAAAATCCTTACCAGAGAGAGGAGCCTGTGCTGCTCACTGTGTGGTGCCACTGTGCCCATGGAGAGTGAGGTGCCAGGGTTGGCTTCTGGAAGGGGAACTCGGCTCCCAGCTGGAGGTGTTTTGGGAGTTTATGGTTTTATCTCTTGCAATTTCAGTTTAGCTGTGAAAAAAAACTGTTGAAATAAGCTTGTCATGTATGTTAGGAAGGAATTGTTCCCTGGCACAGAGCAGTTGGGGCTGCCCCTGGATCCCTGGCAGTGCCCAAGGCCAGGTTGGAGCAGCCTGGGACAGTGGAAGGTGTCCCTGCCCAGGGCAGGGGTGGCACTGGATGGGATTTAAGGTCCCTCCCAACCCAAACCATTCCACACTTCTGTATGAAACCTCATTTTTATGTTGAGACTATAAAGCATCCTCTCTTTTTTCAGGTCAGGAATTTTACTTCTCCGTGCTCTCCTTGGCTCCGTACCAAAGCTGTGGGAGGTAGAATTACTTAATACTCATTTTAGGTGACCCACAGATTAAGATAATGAGGTGTATCATCTCTCTACCAGCTGCAGAGTGATTAAAAAGTAAAAATAAAAGAAAAAAGAAGAAGGAACTGCACCAATTTTCTCATGGTACACAGTTATATAAAATGATAATAGGAGAAGTGCAACGAACTGCTTGAGGATGGTGTTGCATAGATAGGAATATGTAAAAGAGCTCTTAATTGCAGAAATTTGGTGGATATTTAAAAAGATTGTTACAGGATGTATTTTTAGACTTCATGTTTAAAATACTTTTAGACTACAGTTAATATGTAATTGTCAGGCACAAACACCTATCACAGAGAGGCTGCTCCGTGGCTCTGGAGTTATTTCAAGCCTGCAACCGGCTTGAGAAATTGGTATAAAATAGCAAAAAACTTTTTGGAAACCACTTTATCTTCAACTTCTTGCTTGGGCCATCTGCTATTTCACCATCTAATGGGCTCTTGCAGCTGTGCTTGACTGGGGAGACATCCATTCCTATTTCATGTTTCTGTGGTTTTCCAGAACTTTTTGTGCCCTAAAGTGAGCACTTTGTATCCATGATGTGGGGAAAATTAATAAAAATCCTGACCGAAGGGTGGTCAGGGGAATAGTGTCCAGTCTGAATGTGGGCTAATTTTCTGATTGCCTGATAATGGTGTCTGGAAGGAAGGTCCCTCAGCAGTCATTTAATTTATTGTGATATATAACTGTGGCCAGGGAGTCAAACAAAAACCATATTGAGGACAGAAGTCTGGTTTTGTAACTGGGTTGTCCTCTGAAATTGTGTCAGTGCAGAAGGAGGCAGGGAAGTGTGCTGGAGACAGATTTTGCCATGATTTGGGGGAGAAGTGATGAGAAAAGAGCAATGTTCTGGTTAAATCCCAGGCTGGCTGCACATGCAGCTGGCTTTGAACAATCCCAGAGTCACAGAGTGGGGTGGAAGGGACCTTAAATCCCATCCAGTGCCACCCCTGCCATGGCAGGGGCACCTCCCACTGTCCCAGGCTGCTCCCAGCCCCAGTGTCCAGCCTGGCCTTGGGCACTGCCAGGGATCCAGGGGCAGCCACAGCTGCTCTGGGAATTCCATCCCAGCCCCTGCCCACCCTCCCAGGGAACAATTCCCAATTCCCAATATCCCATCCATCCCTGCCCTCTGGCAGTGGGAAACCATTCCCTGTGTCCTGTCCCTCCATCCCTTGTCCCCAGTCCCTCTCCAGCTCTCCTGGAGCCCCTTCAGGCCTCAAAAGCATTTTCAGTTCTCTCTGTATCCTCCTCTTCTCCAGGTGAACACCCCCAGCTCTCCCAGCCAGAGCAGAGGGGCTCCAACCCCTGTTCCTGGAATTATTAGGATTGGAAAAACCCTCTAAGGCCACCAAGTCCCTGAGCCCAGCAGTGCCAAGTCCACCACTAAACCACGTCCCAAGTGCCACCTCCTGCTCCCCACACCCCCGTCCTGCCCAGCCCTGCAGTGATGCCAGGGGCAGATTGTGTTGTAGATTTCCAGGGTTTGGGGGATAACCCAGAGCTTGGCTATCCCACCCACAGGAGTTCTCCGTGGGTGATGTTGTTCCAGGGAACACCAGAGGAATTGGTAACCAGTCCCCACTGGGTGCTGCCAGCCTGGGCTGAACCTGGAGTGCTGCTGGGAGCACATCTCTAATTTGGGTGTTTGTCATCAGGTGAAAATACAGCTCTGAGGGCTCCTTGGCCTAAATGGAATTATGTAATGGCCCAAGTTAAACTGAGTGAGAGATGGATAATTATGTGTTGTTCTCATTTTCAGCCTTCTGATGTTTTCATTCTTGTAATGGAGTTTCTCACACTGCTTTTTGTAAACATGCACATGTTTTTCTAACTGTCTTTTTATTTTTCATTCCTTCTCCTGGGAGGAGAGAGGTTTGATGGACTTTGTCACTGCCCAGTGTGGTTGGAGAGGTGCTAACTTCACCTTCCAATCGATGGTCGTTCCCTAAACTCTATATAATACGAAAATCAAAATAAAACTTTCTTCTTCCTTGCCTTCTCTCAGCTGTGACTGTGCTGTTCTCTGCGAGTCGTGTTGTGTGTTAGTGTGACAATTATGGGCTGCCTGCTCTATCTAACACCAATACCTGCTGCTACAAAACCAACATTTTGACTCCTATTGGTTTTACTTTTCAGAGGTTTGGCTGTGTTTGGGGCTCAAAGTTGTGCAACAGAACCTAACAGAAAATGCCTGTAATAAAGAAGCTCTGTTTCATTCTTCCCTTCATAAATAACAGGAGATTAAGACCTAATTGATTTCATTCTCCTGTGATGGATACCACAGTAATTTTTAATGATTTCTCTCAAGTTTCCCATTAGGAATATTTATTTTTCTTTAAAAAATGCCCCCAAATATGCTGTCTTCCTAATTTACTGCCCCAGCTTTTATGATGATGGATGTTGCATTGTTCTGTGGTTTGCAGAGGGCTAGACAGGAATATTAAAAATATACGACTTCATAATTTTTAGTCTGAGTTGAATGCTGTCCTCTTGTGAGACATGTAAAAATTTGTGGCTTTTCTTCTTTCTTTTGTTTTCAGAGAGACAGTGAAATTTGAAGCAACAGATCAAAGCACTTATTGTCAATGTCTAGTCTGGAGTAAAAAAACACCAAGCTGCCCCACATATTTAATGGGTTATTTGTTGGATTTAAATGGATTTTAGCACAGGACACCTTCCTGACATATTGTCAGGAATGTCCTGTTTGATATAAGGATCTTGCTGGAAAACCTTCACTTCTCACTACTGAAATTTGTGGGAAAGCCTAAAATGATGTTTCTTCTCCCATGGAGGTTTAGGGCTGTGCAGACATCCCAAAGATTGTTTGTTTGTTTGTTTATTTGTTTGGGTTTTATGAAGGTATTTGCTCATGTGGTACTAAAACAGAAGAATGTTCAGCTCATGGGGTTTTTTCCTCTTCCTGGAGGAAGGCTGGAAGAGGAAAATGTTGATGGGTAATTTCTTGTGGGGTAAAGCTAGGACCAGGGAATCACAGAAAATCCCAAGTTGCAAGGGACCCACAGGGATCACCCAGCCCAGCTTCTGTCCCTGCACAGACACCCCAAAATCCCACCCTGGGCATCCCTGGAGCAGTGTCCAAACGCTCCTGGAGCTCTGGCAGCCTTGGGAATGTCACCATTCCCTGGGGAGCCTGGGCAGTGCCAGCACCCTCTGGGGGAAGAACCTTTCCCTGATTTCCAACCTAAACCCCCCTGACCCAGCTCCAGCAGTTCCCTGGGTGCTGTCCCAAGAGGTCTCCCCTCAGTCTCCTCCAGCTGAGCAAACCCAGATGTTCCTCTTTGGGCCCCTCCAAACTCTTCCCCATCTTCATGACTCTCCTTTGGACACTCTGATCGATTTAGACCCCGAGCCCTCCATTCCTGGGGTGTTGGGACTGTAGGGCCAGGGTTTGGGGTGCAGGGGTGCCCCAGGGTGGGGGGGTGCTGGTGGTGTCTGTGCTCACAGAGAGCTCAGTGTTGTCCTGACCGAGGGTTTGTGCTGCAGGAAAAGAACGTGTGAGGTTTGGGGCTTTGTGTTTTAACTGCTGAAGAATGCCAGGGTTGCTGTTGTTGCTGTTAAGGTCCTGGATCCTTGCAGGGGTGGATTTCTTTGTTTGCTCTTCCCTGAGCTCCTCTTGGCTTTTTCACCCCTGGCCCTGTGACAGCTGCCTGCAACGGGCTCTGTGCAACTTCCCCATAAAGATCCACATGGAGCTTAATCAGCACTCAAGCAGAGCTTACTCCCCTGCCTTGCTAGAGAAGAGGAGCTGCTTTCCAAAATTCTATTGCCCGTGGAGCAGCAGGACAAACTGGGCAGGGAAAACAGGAGAAGAATGTGATGAGCCCGTGGCACTGAGCACCAGCCCTGCTGTCCTTCTTCCAGGTACAAACGATGCTGGCAGGGAGTGCTCTCCAAACACGGCTCAGTGGAAGGGGTTTGCTCTCTCTGACTGTGTTTTATCCCTGAGGCAGACTGGAAATCCTGCATCTCATTTATTAAATGCATCAAGAAATTCAGGATGGCTTTCTCGGTTTTGTTTATGCTTGAATTTAATGTTACAGTGCTTTATCACTTAGACAAGGTAGGAGTTGGTTTCGTTTTCTTCTCTATAAAAAAATTCAGTTTCAGTGTTTAATTCCATGTTAAGTCCTGTTGATTTGCCATAGCAAATAGTTCAAGGCTCTACAAAGGACCATGTTACTCCAAACAGCTCCACAAAAATCCCAGCTTTCTAAGTGTGTCCTTTTTATTTGTGCAGCAAGGGAGAAACTTGAGTAAATCCCTGGTTCTCAAAGTCAGAAAATCCCAGAATGGTTTAGGTGGGAAAGGACCTTGAACATCACCCAGTCCCACCCCTGCCATGGGCTGGGACACCTTCCACCATCCCAGGCTGCTCCAAGCCTCATCCAACCTGGCCTTGGGCACTGCCAGGGATCCAGGGGCAGCCACAGGAGAAGCCTGTCCCTGTCACTGAGCTCTGTTGGATGCCAGCTGGGCACTGGGAGCCCTTTATTTTGGATGACAGATGCACCATGGCCTCATGGCCAGTGGAGGAACCAGCTCTGGCTGGAGCCAGGCACCGGCTGCTCTGCCCCCTCTTGCTGTTCCCAGCTGCATTGGCCAACTCACAGTTTTGGGACAGAAATTCCAGATGAATCCAATATTATGGGACCTTTAGGACAGGAAGGGGAAATCATTCCCAAAGGAGAGGAAGGCAGGGATGAATTTATGGGTAAGAGAACAGTGAGATTGCTGATCTCACATTGCATTTCCTGGGCATCACAGCGTGGTGCAGACTCGTCGTGCTGCTCAGGGCAGCTCAGCAGCTCCTCAAGGCATGCACAGAGGGTGGAAACCTGCCCTGGGAGACTGGGAAACCCACAGAATCCATCTCTCAAGTACGTGCAGCAAACAGGATTTACAGCCAGGGTTTGATTTCAGAGCTCAGCCCTGGTGGGTGCTATTCCACGTCTGAAGGTTGGGACAGAGGTCTGCAGAGCAGAGCAGAGCTCTGTGGCTAAAGGTCAGGCTGAATTATGCTCTATCTATGGCTGTTAATTATAGAGGACTGTAATCTGCCACTGCAGTCACAATTCAGCAGGATCTTGATTGTGCAGAGAGTTAATGAAGTGAGGGAGGACTGGAGACACAAAGTCTCAGCAGCTGGCTGGGGGACACACAGATTTCAAAGGGAAAAGCTTTTTTGTTTTGTTTTGTTTACTCTGAGAAGGAAAAACTTTAGCCTGGAGGCCCCAAAACTGTAGATCCCTGTAGCTAAGCCCAGACAAGTCCTCATGCATTTTGGCACATAGGGGAATTAAAAAAAAAAAATCTGGCTAATACTCAGTGCTGTGATTACAGTGAGGTTTCCTGGATATCCAAGAGGGGATCACAGCTGATCTGGGAAGATGTGAGTGCAGTGTTACAGAGGTGCTTTCTGCCCAGCAGAACCTCTTATCTTGAAATTGTTCAGCTCTCTGAAGTGCCTTAACCTCTCTCCATTTAACTCTGGCTGTAACATAAGGGATGCAAATCCTGCTCTGCCAGGGAAGCCCAGCAAACAGCTTTCCTTTCCCACTTTTTTTTTTCTTTTTCCTCCTTTTCCTTTCACTTTTCTCATACTCCACACCCCATAGCATACCGTAATCCATCTGATAATTCCTATTAATTAATTTATGTTGCCTTGGAGCTGATGTTACCAAAGCATCACAGTATCATAGTCTGAAGGATTTATTTATGCTTAATCTATTGTCTCTCCACTCATTTTTTTCCCTGTTGTCTCCATCAGTCACTAATTCATTCTCAAAACTTGTTTAACCGAGGGGGAACTAAGGGAAATTCATGTTTCCCTCAGTGCATCCTCCTTGCTGGTGTGTGTGTGTTAAGCTTGTTTCCAGGTAAGTTATTCCACACTGCTCCTTTCCAGTGCCATGTGAACTAAAGCTCCTCATGAATGGATAATTTGGGTAAGCATAGCCCCAGCCTGTGTTGTCACACGGTCAAATATTCATTGTTTCAAATCGCGAGTGCCCTTTACATCAAATTACTTCCACACCTAAATGCGAACTGAGAGCGGAGCTGCCCCGCTGTGACCCGCGACAGTGACACGGTGACAAGTCGGGGGCAGGGGGAGGGAGGAGGGTTCTGGCCGCGGCTCCGCCTCGGGAATGACAACAGGTAGCGATTAATGCGGGGCACATCCCTGCGCACCCTGCAAGCATCTCCAATTCTCACGTTCTCCGGCTAAAAAATGCCTGTCAAGCGTTTCCAAACCACTCCCGGGGAGCGAGGGCCACGCAGATCAGAGGACAGGATCTGGAACATCCTTGTCCCTTCGTCCCCTGGCTATTCCCCCGGGCACAGGTGACCCGGAGCCCCCAGGGCGAGCTGTTGCTGGCACAGAGGTGCTCCAGCCATCCCGGGGACGGGACCGGCACCTTCAGCAGCAGGATTTGTTCTCCCCAGCTTTTAGGTAATGCTTCTTCTGCAGAAGCTCAAAGCCAAAAGCAAACCAAGCACCCAGCATGTGCCAGCCTCTGTCTGTAGGAACAGAGAAAAAAGGGTGCTGTGTAAGGTTCCCCTTGCCCAAGGAGGTAAAAATTAGGAGTAAAAAGAGGATTTAGCTGTTCTTATGCTGTTGCTACTGCAGGAGAGCCCTGAACCAGCACACAGTGGAGTGAATGCTTTGGAAGGAAAAGCTTCTTGGAATAGAAGGAAAACTAAATATATACAGTAAGCAAGATAAGGGGGATAAAAATGAAGGGGGGAATCATAAAAAAGGAACAGCAAAAGATAAAAAGGTAAAAACAACCCCAAAAGCAGCGAGACACTTCCACACCTCCCCTCCCTCCATTCCTCTTCCCCCGAGAGTGCTGAAGAACAGAGCTGGGATGGATGGATGGATGGATGATGGATGGATGGATGGATGGATGGATGAGGATGGATGAGGATGGATGGATGGATGGATGGATGAGGATGGATGAGGATGGATGGATGGATGGATGGATGAGGATGGATGAGGATGGATGGATGGATGGATGGATGAGGATGGATGAGGATGGATGGATGGATGGATGGATGAGGATGGATGAGGATGGATGGATGGATGGATGGATGAGGATGGATGAGGATGGATGGATGGATGGATGGATGAGGATGGATGAGGATGGATGGATGGATGGATGGATGAGGATGGATGAGGATGGATGGATGGATGGATGGATGAGGATGGATGAGGATGGATGGATGGATGGATGGATGAGGATGGATGAGGATGGATGGATGGATGGATGGATGAGGATGGATGAGGATGGATGGATGGATGGATGGATGAGGATGGATGAGGATGGATGGATGGATGGATGGATGAGGATGGATGAGGATGGATGGATGGATGGATGGATGAGGATGGATGAGGATGGATGGATGGATGGATGGATGAGGATGGATGAGGATGGATGGATGGATGGATGGATGAGGATGGATGAGGATGGATGGATGGATGGATGGATGAGGATGGATGAGGATGGATGGATGGATGGATGGATGAGGATGGATGAGGATGGATGGATGGATGGATGGATGAGGATGGATGAGGATGGATGGATGGATGGATGGATGAGGATGGATGAGGATGGATGGATGGATGGATGGATGAGGATGGATGAGGATGGATGGATGGATGGATGGATGAGGATGGATGAGGATGGATGGATGGATGGATGGATGAGGATGGATGGAGAGCCATGACCCATGGGAATTACCTGGACTATCAGGGCTGTGTTCCCCTTTGAAGAAGCCACACAACCTGGATGCAATTTTCATTTCCTGCAGGGAAACTCAGCCTTGTTCTTCTGTAGTGGCTCAACCAAGCCTTGTAAAAGTGGCTGTGGGAGGTGTTCTGACATGAAGAATTAAAAGGCCAGGCCTGGCCTCTCCCTGCACACCCCAGTGAAGCAGGGGCACTTCCCATTACCTGCCCTGTGCCTGGAGGGTCTTTTATTTTTCCAAGAGAATTTTGAAGCTGAGGTGAAATTGCGCTGCTGTTCTCCAGCAGTAGCTGTAATTCAGTAGCATTCCTAAATGGATGTTGTTAATAAAATATTTGGGGCTCTTTTGTGACAGATTATTGATTTATCAACTTCAAGCCCACAAAATTAGAATGGTAAAAGGCAACAATTCCTTTTGGGGGGAGGAGGAGGAACTCTGATATTATCTACTTCATTCATGCTAATGAATGACCCAGATATAATTGGCTCCACGTTCTCTGTTAGCAAATATTGTTACTCAGATAAAAGTACTACCACTGTAAAAAAAGCCTTGTGGGAGTACCAAAACCCTATTTAGAAGTCCTTAGTTCCCTTTAACTGTTTTTTTTCCTTATCTGAATGGGAAAAATACCTTCAAAGACTAAAGTTGTCTGCATGGTTTTTATGGTAGCCTTCCACAAAGGAGTCTTCAGTTTGAATTTTAATGTTTTTAACCAATGTTCTGTGTGGAGCACATATGTCCTTAATGTGAGAGTTGATGCAGTTCATTAGTTTATATTTGAGGGATGAAACGTTGCTGAGTGTAGCTGTTAAATTGTAATTGATAATGGCTGAGTAGGGAAAATTCAGCATTTGGCTATTTGGAGTTACACACAGGCTAATCCCTGACTCCTCCCAAGGAGAGAGAATACACACGATGAGGAAAATGTGAGCTGAGGCTTGGGGTGTAAATTTAGACAAAATTCAAATTTCAGAGCAACTGGAGGTGAGTCCATGGGTCTGGTTTGGGCAGAGGGGTAAGAGGTGAAAGGTGCTTTTTAAGTGTGAAGCACAGCAGTTGATGAGAGCCCTTTCTGCACATTCTTCATGATCCCAGCCCTTTTCCAGGTTGATTTATGCAGAGGTGACCTGGCATTACCACAGTTAGCCCTGGATGGCTCAGTGATGCTGCCAGGGCACTGGGCCAGGCTCCAATTTGGGAGCCACAAAGGTTGGACCCCTGGAATTTCTGGCTCATTTATGCCCAGAGCTGGTGAAAAGTATAGTCTGGATCACTGGGAATAATCAGCATCCTCTGCTCCAGAACAGCCCCAAATCTATGCTTCCAAACACCATTTTTCAGTGGGATTTCATGGCCTTTATGCCTGCTGGCCTACAGACACATCTCAGGACACTTCTGCCAACAGTTTCATGCACAAGCAACACGGAGCCAATCTGCAGAATTCAGTATCAACATCCAAACTGTGAGATTTGGGAAGAATCTTAGTAAATTAAAGCTACAAACAGAACAATAAAAGTCTGTGAGGATCTTCAGGATTAGAGTACTTTTTGTTTTCTGCTGTTCCACAGCAACATGTGGGCATTACATGTGTTTTGGTGGTACATTAAGGAGTAGATAATCTGCATTTGGTTATTCTCCCAGACAGTCAGTAATAATAAATTGAATGAGGGAGATTTTAAAAAATGCATCTGGTAACTCTGTGGGTGTGTTTTGTTGTTTGTTTTCTTTTATTTTTTCCTCCCCTTCTTTTAAAACCCCCACAATATAAAATAAGAAACAACACCAGAAACAACTCTGAAATAATTATGAAACCAATAAATAACCCCTGAGCTCTAATGTACACAGATGACTTTCCAGAGGCGGCAGGCAGGCTTGTGTGTGGAGTAAAGCAAAAAAAAAAAAAAAAGGGAAAACAGCGGGGAGA